>CM062805.1:522893263-523493263 GCA_031772625.1 Pinus tabuliformis | reverse complement strand
AGAGTAACGCTCTCTTTTAGAATTTTAAAAATACAATAGCGAGCGATGATCATTTACACTTCACAGCAAGGCTACTCTAACAATCCAGAAAAATACTCTGGAAATATTCTGCTCCTAATATCTGAAGGCATTTTCTCCGCATTTACTGTGGTATCTCAGACTTGCCGGTTCATCCATCCGGAGCAGCGGAGAAATACAACACCTTAAAATCTACTCACAAAGAAATCATGAGGTAGTTTAAGTGGGTCAGGATTAACAATTCCACAAGACTGCCAGATAGTTCCAATCGTCGATGCAGAATGTTAAGCCGTATAAGTTTGAGTGTTTTCAGAGGAAAAAACGGAAATTTTTTTCATTAAAAATGAGGAAGAGTTTTATATTTGTTTGAATCATATTCAATTTATCAGTACTGTCAAAGAGCGAGTTTAGAAACCAAAGTCAAATCCAAAATACAAAACAGAGCCTTCCTAAAAAAACCAGTTTAGAAAACCAAAATCAAATCCAAAATACAAAACAGAGCAATCCTCAATGAACAAAGCAGTGAACATACTAAGATGACGTTAGTGATGACCTTAGATATCTAAACATAGAACAAAAAATCTCAAAAAAAAACATAAATATAAAACAAAAAATCTAAAAAAAACACAAACTTGCATGGAAAAAATTAACTATGAAAATTCGAAAAAAAAGCAGTAGCAAAATGGATAAAACCATGGAAAAGAGACGAGCCATAGAGGGCATGAACAAGGAGGTTTTGTTTACTCAAAGTTTGAGTTATTCAATCAAAGTTTGATTTTTCCTGTATTCAATCAAAGTTTGAGTGCATTTTCTTTAGCAGATGTGAAAATTTTTGTACAACAACTAAATTAAATATGTTTAAGTGAAAATTGCAAAATTTTGTACAACTAATAAATTAAATGTCTTTAATTAAATGTGTTTAAGTGAAAATTTTAATGATCAGATACTTTTGATATTGTAAATATTTCTTAGGTTTTGGATTTTTAATGATTTTTTTATTTTATTTTCTATATATTTGTTATGTTTTGGATTTAATGAATTTAAATTTAGATGATTATTTATTAAAAAGAGTTATTTGAAAGTTTATGTTTAAAAACATTTAATGGTTTTTAAGAAATTTTTTATTTAGAATTATATATATATATATATTTATTATTTTTTTTAATCACATATATAATATTGTATATTTTATACGAGGAATATATGTAAACTATCAATATTGTGAATATTTTTTATGTTACTAGTTAGAATTGAATTTGGGTGGAGAAGATTTCATTCTTTCTTCCCAAAGATGAGGGATAAATCCTAATTGACATATATGATGTGTAATTAATTAATAAGAATAAAGGTTTGTTTTGAGTTGTAAAATAAAAATATGTTTAGCTCATTTGGGAGTGATCCCTTTGGGTAGATCTACTAGGTACAAATATTTGGAAAAAAAAGAAAGAAATAAAAAAAACATATTTTTAATAATAAAAAAATTATATATTTTTAAAAATATAACTACAATATATTGAAATTTTGATGGTTTTTTAAAATCAATATAAAACTTTAACCTATGTGTGAGGTGCCAAACCCACATGTTGCTAAAGAGATGGAAGTGAGCACAATCATTGAGTAGCTCACATAAGAGCATATCTACGAATCCAAGGAGGCCTTCAACATATTTGATAAGGATAGGGGCAATCTCCACACCGAGATGGAAACCTTAGCAATGGCGGAAAATCTAGTTCAAAGCACAATCAGAAGCGCCTATGATACAACTTGTTATCAACTCTTTGTCAAGATCCCCTTTGGGCAGCGATTGCTTCTTAAGGTTTGCTCTACACTTCTGGTCTATCACCTCAAGTTTTATTTGGAACTTTGAGTGAGTATACCCTTAGTCAAGCAACACTTGCTTTTTGAAGGTAAGAAACTAGAAGATGCTTCTCCTCTTAGTCTACAACATGGATAAATATGCTATTGCTTTTATGGTTTTACATTTAGGAGGAGGGATGGGAGGTAAGCCTTCCTCCTCCCAAACCTTCTCTTATAAAGATGTCATCCATGCTTGTGCCCCAAGGCAGATTAGTCTACAACCTGGATAAAGATGCTATTGTTTTTATGGTTTTACATTTAGGAGGAGGGATGGGGGGTAAGCCTTCCTCCTCTCAGACCTTCTACCGAGATGGAAACCTTAGCAATGGCGGCAAATCTAGTTCAAAGCACAATCAGAAGCGCCTATGATACAACTTGTTATCAACTCTTTGTCAAGATCCCCTTTGGGCAGCGATTGCTTCTTAAGGTTTTCTCTACACTTCTGGTCTATCACCTCAAGTTTTATTTGGAACTTTGAGTGAGTATACCCTTAGTCAAGCAACACTTGCTTTTTGAAGGTAAGAAACTAGAAGATGCTTCTCCTCTTAGTCTACAACATGGATAAATATGCTATTGCTTTTATGGTTTTACATTTAGGAGGAGGGATGGGAGGTAAGCCTTCCTCCTCCAAAACCTTCTCTTATAAAGATGTCATCTATGCTTGTGCCCCAAGGCAGATTAGTCTACAACCTGGATAAAGATGCTATTGTTTTTATGGTTTTACATTTAGGAGGAGGGATGGGGGGTAAGCCTTCCTCCTCTCAGACCTTCTATAAAGATATCATCCATGCTTGCGCCCCAAGGCAGATTAGTCCTAGGCGGCTCTTAGATCGTTTTTGGTGGATAAATTTGAGAAAGTTATATCCCTCTAAATATTTCATTCAGATCAGGACAATCTCCATCAGTTGTATTATGAGGCAACCCTAATATGATATTTTAATGGCTTCTGGCCCTCAATGACCCATCTCCACCAATGGATCCATTTTGTATGGACTAAGAATTACAAGGTTATTTTTTGCTTGAAAGGCTTCTTCCTTGTGTTATTTGAGATATCAAAAGATTGTGAGAAATATTTATCTAAGGGGCTTTGGTTTTGGGGCAATGTTGGACTGCTTTTAACACCTTGGTTCCCACATTTTGACATTTTCATAATTGTGATTACAAAGTTGCCAATATGGATCAGACTTCCTAATTCACTAGCACACATGTGGCACTACACAATTTTTCAAGGCATTGAAGACTCTATAGGCGGTTACTTTACCATTGATACCTCTCGTGGGCAACTTGGTATATACACCTATGGAAAAATTTGTGTTGAAATTGATATCAATAAAGGGCCGCCAAACCAATCAACTTGAAAATCAACAATTTCTATGAGAATGTTACTTTTCGTTGCCACTTTTATCGTCAAATGGGTCATTTACGAAACTTTTTCTCGATGTTTAATTCTCAACAAAAGCTAAACATTCGCAATTCCAGATCTAAAAGTTGGAAGCCTTGCAACCCTCCTTTTAAGGAGGGAAATGTCTCCTCTACGTCTATCAAGGACGATGAAGAATCTGATGATGAAATCCATCTAAGGGATAAGGTCTAAGATTCAGGGCCCCAAACATCTCTCGAAACTCTTGGTGTGAACCATGCTCCTTCGACAAACACAAAGATATTAAATAGTAATGCTTCTTCAAATATATTGAAACAAGCTCATGAGTAGACTTCTTCAAAATATGATAAGAAACCTCTTTCAGCATGCTATGATAATAATCTACAAATCACTTTGAACAACCTGTCTTTGAAAAAATAAAAGAAAGATAAATAACGTTGAGAATGAACCACAATTTGAATGACCCTCCTTTCTAATTGTTTCTTCTCCCTTTAAATCTACTTCGTTATTCCCACTATCGCATATCGCAATACGATCCACATATAACACACTCGAATAGAAAATATGATATAACTTTTTTTATTATTTAATAAAAAATATACCATAAAAGAAAAACAAAACAACTTTATAATAAATTAATGTGTTTCTTTTATGAAGCTTTCTAAATCCACATAAAATTATAACAAATATTGTTTATAATATTGTAAACAAAAATTATCTGTAAGGTTGTATTATTGTTTGACTGATAAAATTACAAACTTGCTTGGACATTAAATTAAAAAAGGGAAGAACTTCCACGAATGAATGATAGGTTGCCAGTGTTGGAAGGAGCTAATTCCAACTACCCACATTCAGAATTCAACAGAAGCTTTAAATGCAGGTTCTAGAGATCTTTGACAAATGGACAAGCTTTCTGAAGAAGCCACTGCCCCAATCAATCTCCAGAACTTTCTCTGTCCTGTATAAATATGTGTTTAAACAGCGAATGAAGGCAGGTTGTTGAGTTCTAAGTTCTGTGCTGTGTTCTGTGTTTGAGTCTCTGCTCACTCTGATATGGTATCAGAACCCTGTGTGAGGCTCGATGGTGTGTGTAATATTCCCACGCTCCGTGTGTTTGAGGTGAGCGATCAGAGTGAGTGAAATATCGCTGTGTGTTGCAGAGGAGTCAAGCAAAGGAGTTGTGTGCTGTGAGCTTGGAGAACGATGTGCTGGTGGTGAGCGTGCTGAAGAAGTTTGAAGAGCATTGTGAGCGCTGCTTCTATTCATACTCGTGCTATGGGGTCGAAGGTCGTTGATTTGTCCAAGTCTGCTGCTGTTGCAAGTTTTTCTGGATTCTCTGTTTCCCTGCTACTTCTGGTGAATGCATTGACGATAGCATTCACACTGGGAAACCGGTAAATTAATGTAGAAATAGAAGATTAGTAGTTTCAGAAATCGTTCGTTTGTTGCTTGCAGCGTAGCAAAAGTGAAAACATAGCGGAATGTAGTGTCTCTGTTATGGTTATTAGCAGTTTTGACGAAAGTGTCTTTGAGTAGTGGGAAAAGAAATCTGAAGGTAGATCTTGAGTTGCTGGACAGAAACTTTGGTTTCTCACCATGTGTGCTTGCAAAAGTTAATAGAAACATTTCAATGAATTGATGTTTTTTTTCTATTTTGGTTGATTTTGACGAGGATATAGGTGCACAGGACACAACTGTATCTCTCATAGGCTAACTACTGAGAAGTCTCCTCTAATAAAGAAAGTTTGTTCACACTACTTGAGATGTAAGCTAATGTGACGATGATTTTCCGTGAGACCAAAAAGTGCATGTTATATATAAGGTTTGGAATATTTATAAAAAAAAAAAAATTGGAAATTTTTAATAGTGAAAAGGAGTTAGTAAAGATTTTTATGGTGCATGTGTGGTGAAAAGTTTTCTGAGATTTAGTGAAATTTGGTGCATTTGGATTTAGATTTGGTGGCATTTTGGTGATTGGAGAAAGTTTTTCATCATGGCAAATTTGTTGCCTGATACTTATTTGAATGAATCCACCAAACTTGATGGAGGAAATTATGTGAATTGGAAATTCAAGTTAATGACTATTTTAGAAGGTAATAATTTGTGGTCCATTGTGAGTGGGGATGAGCCCAAACCCACTGTTGCAGGTTCTATTCCAGATTGGGAGAGAAGAGAGACAAAAGCAAAGGTGTTGCTGCGTATGTCCGTAAAGGACAACATTATTCCTCACATCAGAGATTGCAAGACATCAAAAGAAACATGGGATACGTTGAAGGGTTTGTATGAAACAACAAATACAAACTGGATCTTGTTTTTGAAGACTAAGATTTTATCTCTAAAAATGGAAGCAAATGAAAATATAAGCAATTTCATATCTCGTGTCAAAGATTTAAGTGATAAGTTAGGAGATATTGGTGAAAAGGTGTCTAGTACTGACTTAGTCACCATCACATTAAATGGCTTAGTGCAAGATTATCAAATTTTTGTTTCAAGTCTTTCAGCTAGAGAGAAACCCCCTACATTTGATGAATTGACAAGAATTCTTCTACAAGAGGAGGAGAGGATGAAGAGCTTTAATTTGGGCTCTAGTAGTTTAGATTTGGCGTTGGTGGCTAAGGGCAAATATCCATACAGAGGCAAGCCATGGGACAACAACAAAGGAGGCAAGTTTTAAGCAAAACAAAAAGGTATGACACAGTCTAAATTTCCAATCCATAAGAGAAATGATGATTGTTATTATTGTGGCAAACTTGGACATCATTCTAAAGATTGTTATAAAAGGAAATATAATGGGTCTAGGCAAAGAAACAGAAGGCATAATGGAAATTTTGTGGACAAAGATACCTCAACCAGTGATGGATTTAAAAATCTTAAATTGTTTGTTTCTGATGCTGCATTGTCTGTGGAAAATGATGATGTGAATGCTTGGTTCATTGATTCTGGTGCATCACTCCATATGTCTTGTAATAAGGAGTGGTTTGATGAATATTATGAAAACACTGATGGAACATATGTTTATCTAGGAGATAACAGATCACTTAAAGTTCAAGGTTATGGAGTAATAGGTGTGAATTTTCCTAATGGACAAGAGAAACAGATCCATAATGTGATGTATGTTCCTGATATCAAAAAGAATTTAATTTCTGTTTCTACTATTACTGACCAAGATTTGAAGGTGGAATTTGTTAAATCACAGTGTGTAGTGAAAGACATTCAAGATAAGTACAAGGTTATTGCCACAGGAACCAGAGTTGGAGGCTTGTATAAGTTGGATGTGACCATGAAAAGTCATCAAGCGTTGGCATCTACAACAATATCAACAGTAGATTTATGGCATCAAAGGTATGGACATCTAAATCACAAAGATTTAATGCTACTTCAAAAGAACACAATGGTTGAAGGTCTTCCTGTCTTGAAGAATGATCATGTTGAATGTGAAGCATGTGTACTTGGCAAGCAACACAGGGAGGAATTTACTATACATGAAGAAAAAAGGCAAAGGGAAATACTTGAATTAATTCATACTGATGTATGTGGACCTATGCAAACTAGATCTATTGGTGGAGCACGATATTTTCTTATTTTTGTGGATGATAGATCTAGGTATACATGGGTGTATTTCATAAGAAAGAAGAGTGATGTTTTTGAGTCCTTTAAAGAATTTAAGAGTATGGTGGAAAAACAAACTGGTAATTACATCAAAATTTTGAGATCTGATCAGGGGGGAGAATTCAAATCAAGAGAATTTAATCAACATTGTAAAAGCAATGGGATTCTGCAACAATTTACAGTGCCACATACACCTCAACAAAATGGAGTTGCTGAGAGGAAAAACAGAACACTAGTTGAATGTGCACGTAGTATGCTTCAAGGTAAAAATATCTCTAATGTTTTTTGGGCTGAAGCCATTAATACTGTCGTTTATTTGAAAAATAGAAGTCCAACCAAAAGTTTAGAGCTTAAAACACCTTTTGAAGCATTTTATGGGTACAAACCAAAAGTGAGTCATTTAAGAGTTTTTGGTTGCAAGGCATTTGCTCATATTCCAAAAGATGAAAGAAGAAAACTTGATGCAAAGTCAATTAAGTGCATATTTATTGGTTATTGTGATAATCAGAAAGCATACAAGTTGTTTGATCCCAGTACTCATAGACTGCTTGCAAGTAGGGATGTGGTGTTTCATGAGAATGCAAATGAAGGTGATAAAATAAATAATACTAGTGTATGGCATGAAATTGATGATTATGTCAAATTAGATACAAGTGTTGAACAAGAACAGGAACAAGCATAGGAACAGGTACAAGTTCAAGAGCAAGCAACATCAAGCAGTCACGACACTCCAAAGAGAGGAGAGGAGACTCTGCAAAGCCAAAAGAGAGATGAAAGTAGTAAAACTCCAAGAAGGTCATCACATCAAAGTCAGGTACCTGTAAAGTATAAAGATTATGCATTAATGTCTTATGTTATGAATGTTGTACAACCTTCAAGCTATGAGGAAGCTAAAGAATATGAAGAATGGAGAGATGCAATGAATGAAGAATATAACACTATAATGAAGAATGACACATGGGAATTAACAAAATTACCTAAAAACAAAGTTCCCATAGGATGCAAATGGCTTTATAAATCTAAATTTAATGCTGATGGAAGTATTGATAAACATAAAGCTAGATTGGTTGCAAAAGGATATTTACAAAAGGAGGGAATTGATTATGAAGATACTTTTTCACCTGTAGCTAAGTTGAACACAATTAGAATCATGATTGCATTAGCTACAAAATATAATTGGAAAATGCATCAGTTAGATGTCAAATCTGCATTTTTGAATGGTGAGTTAAAAGAAGAAGTTTATTTAGTTCAGCCTGAAGGGCTTGTAAAACAGGGACATGAGCATCTGGTTTGCAGGTTAAAGAAAGCTTTATATGGCTTGAAACAAGCACCAAGATCTTGGTATGTGAAAATTGATTCTTTCTTTTATGAGAAAGGTTTTATGAGAAGCAAAAATGATCCTAACTTATACATCAAGGAAGATGAAGGCAAGAATGCTGCTTTAATATCTGTATATGTTGATGATCTTATCATAACAGGAAATGCATGTAAGTTGATTGAAGAAATTAAAAATCAGTTGTCACATGTATTTGAGATGAAGGATCTTGGTGAATTGCATTATTGTTTAGGTCTTGAAGTTTGGAGGGAATCTGGTAAGACACTAATCACACAAAGCAAATATACAAGGGAAATCTTTAAAAGATTCAATATGACTAAATGCAAGGCAACATCTACTCCTTTAGAACAGAATGTCAAATTGTGCAGTGATGATGGAACCAAAGAGGTGAATGGAACTATGTACCGTCAACTGGTGAGAAGTCTGAACTATCTCACCACTACCAGGCTAGATATAGCATATTCTGTCAACATACTTAGCCAGTTCATGGCTAAGCCTTGTGAAAGCCACTAGAAAGCAGCAAAGAAAGTTCTTCGATATCTGAAAGGAACACTTAATTTTGGTATTATGTATACTGATGAATTTGATGTTGAATTGGCAGATTATTCTGATTCTAATTGGGCCGGAAATTTAGAAGATAGGAAATCTACTACTAGATACATGTTCAATATTGGTTTAGGACCAATATGATGGAGCAGTAAGAAACAACCAACTGTTTCATTGTCATCCACTGAAGCTAAGTATAAAGCATTATGCAGTGCTACCTGTGAAGCAATATGGCTTAGGAGAATACTTGAAGATGTTGGAGAAACACAACAAGCACCTACAGTAATCAGATGTGACAATCAAAGCACTATCAAATTGGCAAACAATCCTATATATCATGCAAGGACAAAACACATTGACACACAACATCATTTTGTAAGAGAAAAATTGCAATCAAAAGAAATTGACTTATCATATTGTAATACAAATAAAAATGTGGCTCTTGGAAAGGCTAAATTTGAAATGTGTAAAAGTATCTTTGTTATATAGTTGGAATTAAGGGGGAGTGTTGGAAGGAGCTAATTCCAACTACCCACATTCAGAATTCAACAGAAGCTTTAAATGCAGGTTCTAGAGATCTTTGACAAATGGACAAGCTTCCTGAAGAAGCCACTGCCCCAATCAATCTCCAGAACTTTCTCTGTCCTGTATAAATATGTGTTTAAACAGCGAATGAAAGCAAGTTGTTGAATTCTAAGTTCTGTGCTGTGTTCTGTGTTTGACTCTTTGCTCACTCTGATAGCGAGTTTGTGTGATTCTTTGGACGAAAGAATGATAGGCTGTCGGTCTGTGTGATAATTCTTAATCTTACTTGCAGGATTGTTAGTTTAAGTGACATTGCCGATAACATCTACTCAAGAGGAAAAGTCATGTAAAACCTGGAGACTTGGATGAGGATGTTACCTTCCTCTTCCGCGAAGTATACGCTCCAATCTGACGTTGTCTTTGGCTGCGTCTTATCCGCCATGGTCGTCACTACGGAGTCAACTTCACTGGATCCTCCAATCTCCAGCACCTCTTCATTTTCACGACACACGGTTTCTTCGACACACGTTCTTTCAGAGAGTTCGGCTTCTTTCGTCATCACAGTCTTCGCTTCTCCGCCGCTGCTATTCTCATTATCATTTGCAACTGTATTTTCTACAACTTCAACATTACTAATCAGGATTGAAACCTTGTCTCCCTCTGTTTTCATTTCAGCTGTTTTGTTTTTGACATTTTCCTCTAAATTTTTCCCAGTTTTAACCTTAGAGCTCTTTCGAATCAGAGAACCAGAGGTTTCCTCGTCCCATTCACCCAAAAAAGCATCGAATTGAGTTTCCATGTCAGCCTTCTTTGAGGTTTGAACAGAAACCACAGTTTCAGAGCTGCATTAAGTTTCCGAGTTGAGAACTGAAACAAAAATAAGGAGATAAGGATCTGTTTTCCACCAGACATTAATATATGCCGCAGGCAGATAGTCCAAAGCCTTGAACATGACAAAGCCTGTATTCCTCGCGGTAGACTTCTGGTCCAATTGAGTACAGCAATTAATCATCTAAATTATCTTCCCCCCGAAATTCATCTTCAATAATTGTGCATGGTCTTTCACATATAACACAGTCATGTTCGAGAGATACCCTCTGAGTGAAATATAATCGCTTGCTTGATTTGATGACTAGCATTGGATTTCTTTTCAATACATTTCTTTCGAAAATGAAATTCATGGCCTGTAGGATGAGCTCAGGAACGAAGTCTGTCCTGAAATTTGAAGTCGCTTCCAAATCTGGAATTCACATGCTGAACACGTCAAATGGAAAAGCGACATCCATGAATACGGAATCCAACCTGTATAACCTATGCATAAACTTTCCTCGTAAGGTCCCGCCAAGAGTGAGACGTGCTTATCTTTTATGCAAGGCGTACACAAACATAAAAAGATGCAGGAGCTAAAATTTTGTTCCCGAGAAGTTTAGTAAATTGGTATGGTAAAGAGTTGAGTAAAATTTTGTTCCCGAGAAGTTTAGTAAATTGGTATGGTAAAGAGTTGAGTAGAAAGAAAAAGTATAACATACAAAAATGTGTAGGAGCTAAAATTTTGTTCCGGAGAAATTTAGTAAATTGGTATGGTAAAGAGTTGAGTAGAAGTAAAAAATATTATATTAGGATTTTAATTTAAGTGTAATTTATAATAAAAAAGAGTTTATTGGAGTTAGCATTTTATGGAGAGCAAAAGTACTTATTATTCAATTAAGAATCAACTCGCATCAATTTAGAATGACAGTGGAAAAGGCCTAAAGAAATTTGGGAAGAATGGGAGTGTACATTTTGCAAGTCAATATGATGCATTCAAAGACATCAGAGAAAGTTATGGGAATGTTAGCATCAGTTTCTTGGCTAGGGAATTGTTGGAAGGTTGAGCTTGCTAATCATTAATTTGAATAAGAAAATGATTGAATTGCAAAAGGTGAAAAAGTCTCATAAACTATTTTTAGTCTCTTTAAAAAACTCATTTCATTTAGTTATAAAACTAAAACTACTTCAAATAAAATAAACCATTTATAATTTGGTAAACTTCTGTTTTTCTCAACAAAATGAATATAAATAATTAATTTATAATTTATAATAAACGGATTTGTTGAATTTTTTTAACTGTAATTTTTCAATAAGATTGGTGATATAATTTTTAGTAAAATTGTGAATTTAAATTTTTTACCATTTAATTTTTTGAATGTATAAATAAATTTAGTGTCTTAAAAAATTTCTGAAGCTTTAAATTTAACTAAACTACGTCATTATAACTTAAAATTTAAAAAATTCCTCGCCGAATTTCAGCCAAAACTAACCCGAATAATGCCAAGGGAAAAAATAAAAACGTCGCTGCCAAAATAAATGTATGAAGTTGAAACTTTCTCTATATGAGAGAAGAATTTAAGCAATTAGTCACTCACCACAGGTTATTGCAACAGAAGATGCCAATGCGAATTTAAGCAATTAGTCACTCATCACAGGTTATTGCAACAAAAGATGCCAATCCGAATTTAAGCAATTAGTCACTCATCACAGGTTATTGCAACAGAAGATGCCAATCCTATCCTGCCCAGCTGTGTCTGCTTATGAACGTCAATATACTGACGTATGTGTTGACGTAAAACACGGTACTGATAGCTTGTGTGGGGGCAGTGCCTAACGAGCCATATATCAAGTATTAAATGTACCCGGATATGCACGCGATATAGCTCGTTAACACGCAAAATGCCTTTTTTTTATTTAGTGACGAGTTTTGCATTTCGCGTGTTAACGAGTTATATCGCGTGCATCTCCGGGTGCATTTAATACTTGATATATAGCTCATTAGGCGCTGCCTTGTAGGGGTGGGCTGTAACTCGAACAGAGAACCGATCAAATCGATACGCGCATGATCATAAATAAATAATATTTTTTAAGTAATTGCTTGCCAATATCTGGTGCAATTTGACACAATCATTACTGGCCTCAGGCCTGTTTGCATATTTTGTGGTGAAGAGAGTACCCACGTTACCGGAAAGTACTCTCATACATTTTTAAATAAAAGAAATCAATATCTCCGAGTCACTAGCTGAAAAGGCTTATTTTAGTTTTGTTTGGGTCTCAGTTTTTTAAGATAAAAATTATGTTTTAAATAAAAAAATAAATGTAAACTAAATTTTATATATATGCGCTTTAAAGTAATTAAAAGTTAAATGTATAAAGTATGTTTAAATTTTATATTTTTCAAAAATATTTTAACAAGAGATTTAGATAAATTAATTGAAGATCTATGTTAACTAATTTATGTCAATATTAACTTAATATATATCCATGTACAAAAAAAAAGGGTTCTATGGTTAAATTTTTTATTTAATCCTATATATTTTATTTAACATTGAAAAATACAATTTAAACTATGAAAAATAACACATTGTATTTTGCACTCTTAAAAAATTTGCAAGTGAAGAAATTTGATCTCTCAACTCAAGCTAGATCCTTACTTAAATTAGATCTATACCAATGATACATACAACTAGGTTCCATAAACTCTATGGAAATTTGGGATATTACACATTGGAGTATTACAAATGTGAAAGTGATATATATATATATATATATATTATAGAAAGTAGTTTTAGAAATTTTGAGGTGGATGTGATAAAGAAATTTGATTCTAATTATTTGGAAAAAGTTGGCAAACAATTTTAAATATATTTTTTTTTGGGATCTCGGTTATTTTGTGTATGTTGTATTATAAATTTGAGAAAGTAAATTAGTAAGTAAGCAAATATGGTCAAAAAATATTATTTATATTATTTAATTTAATTAATGAAAATTTTAAGTATAAAATTTCTTTAAATAAATTTTAACTTATATTAAAATTTAAAATATATATTTAAAAATATGTAATAATCATTGTATTTGAAATTTAAACTTATTACTTAGTGAAGCAGAATTAAGATGAGATGAGGTGAGTTGGGATGAAATAAGGTAGTAGTCATCTCACACAATTGGTAAGGATGACTTGTTGCATGACATAATTTCGCAACATGTTCAAGGTCTATGTTATAGCTTAAGGTGAAGCACAATTAAGATGAGATGAGGCGAGTTGGGATGAAATAAGGTAGTAGTCATCCCACATAATTGGTAAGGATGACTTGTTGCATGGCATAATTCTGCAACATGTTCAAGGTCTATGTTATAGCTTAAGGTCATAAATACATAAAATGAGTCTGGGATATAAGGAAGAGTTGCAGTTCGCATGATTGAAGCCTAAAAGGTGCTAGATATGATGTATTCACCATCATTCTTGATGCTAGTTCAGCTTGGGTCTTTCATTGTTGTCGGCCTCACTTGGAAGTTTGATACGAATTAGATCATTATATTGTTTGTCATCCATCTAGATGCATTTGGAGTGGAAAAAGTGGAGGAATCAGCTCATGGGACCGTTTTTACCAGCAGGACCAAGTTTGGCGAAATGAGGTCTAAAACTTTCTGGGAGAATTTTGAAGCATTAAATGAAGTTTTTTTGGGGGTAAAACTTTGCCACACCGACACAACACCTTTTCATGCTACTCTACACACATAGATCTTTCCAATGGCGCAAGAAGCGCGTCAATCACAGTCCGTATGAAAAAGTTATGCCACTTAGAAGTTGACCTTAATATTTTCACACCTATAATTCAGGAGGATGTCACGTCAACCACCATTATTTATGGAAAAGGGGCTAGCAATGTGTTTTTGATGTAAAAGACTCTAGAAGAGTCTATATTGTAACTCTAGTTAAGAGTTGATGTAGTCAAAATTAACCACTAGTAGGCTATCAGGTTGTGTTATAGCCAGGCCATTAGGAGAAAGAGACATTCAATTCTTTTGAGAGAATTTTGTTCCATAGTGATATGAAATTGGAGGAGAACTTCTCCTTCTTAAAAACTGTCTGTCCTTTGATTCTTTGCAAGTAAAAATGAGTCATATGAAAAAAACAAGTTTTATGGTCTCTTCAAGGATAATGAGTTAGTTTTCATGTGAACTTTAAACAAGCAACATATCATCATGAAACTCATAAATAAAAACAAGAAGAGAGACAAAACATAATTTGGTGACGGATTTCACCCCTCCTGGGCTACATCTTCGAGCCTGCTAACACATCTCTACCACTCCATATATTTTAGTGATAAAAGAGTACATGAAATGTGTTGAAAAATGAGTGGCTAGTTTCCCCTTCAAGGAAACATTCTCCTGCAAAGAACTCTCACTCTAAAAAGCATGACAACCTATAGTTAGTCATGAAACAATCAACAAGAAAAGGGCTTTCACATCAAGACCCTATACTCCATCTGAAAATGAGGATACATGTATAACAACTCTATATTGATGATCCAGGTGGATGTTGGTGGCCACCCACCAACCCATTTGGACCCCCACAACTGTCTCTTTCAGTCTTTTCAGTTTCCTAAATTGTAGCACAATTTACTATTTTTAGCAGTTTTTCGGGTCCTGAACTTCCGGAGCCGTTTTGAGGCCCTAAACGACGTTTTTTTGGGAATCTGGGGCAACATGGGTCCGTGGACTGATGTTGCCTCCCAAAGTGGTAGTACTCGGATAGATCTTTCTAACGAGCTATCGTACGCGTCAAACGGAGATCGTATGCCAAAGTTACGACCCCGGGAAATTGATGTACCAATTTACCCAAACGGGGCCCACAATTTGGCGTTTCATCTTCTTGGGTTAGGTTTCGGGATGTGAAGGGTTTTCCATTGTTTCTAAACAATAAATAGGCCTTCGAGCCTCATTGTAATACAGTTCGGAACAGTTCAGAGGCATGTAGCCGCACATCTCTTCTCAGAGATAAGCTACCATCGCCCTAGCTGGTTTATTTCCATTTCTGGTTGTAAGCATATTTCAGTATTTTCCATTAATGAAATGAAGCATTATTTCCGCTGCATCTATGTGTTTATGGTTATTGCATCTCTGTATTTATGGTTATCTCTGTAATCTATTGCGTTCCTGTCTAAATCCGGATCAATTGAAGTACTAAAAGAGAGCTTTCCTAAAAAAGACATAATGAGAAAAGACAAACATGGGTTGCACCATAGATGTCACATGTAACATGATCCTCCCACATATACCCAAGTAACCAGTAAATTGAGGTAACATGTGACAAGAGGCTACTATGATGGGATTAAACCTCCTAGGTGATCTTAAGGAAGTGGAATCGACGAAAACACATTACAAAGACCTTCCACATCAGCAACAAAACTCCCAAGAGCCATCCCAACCACTTAGGTATCTAGCCCCCAAGACCAACTAAGGTTTTAGACCATAAAACTCCTGGATGCTCCCCTGATATGGGCATGCATGCATCCAGAGGGCTCTCGATGATCCCACAACATGGTATGCCAGCGTCCAAGGACTTTTTTGCCTATTGTTGTGCCTGCCTCCCCGGGATTTGAGCCACTTTTAAGGCCCAAATCCCAGGCCACTACCTAGAACTAAATGACACCTTTAGAACATAAAGATAACAATAGAATGATGATACAAATCCAATTAATTGAACAAGGACTTGAATGGACCCCTACTAACCATGATAGACATTTTGTCAAACATATCACAAATATGTAATCTATAGGTGTAAACAACAGATATGAGCATAGGGTTCTCATACTTATATGAGAATCTCTAAGAAGCATTGGTCCCTTATATCATTAGTTGCATTATAATCTATGCTGTCATAGATACATTGTTCATTCATTTACAAATCAAAACATGAGGAAATATATACATCATCACTGTCATAATACATGCTTATAACCAACATAATAAAAACATAAATATTAAGGATGCATCAACCATAGAATCCACATATAAGCCAATACATTTATACATAAGTTATCAAGGAAAGAACCTCTTATTAATGAATGAAAAATCCAACTTGGGATGGGACTACCACGTTCCACCCGACCATAGAATGGCTAAGCCAATTCTCTCTTCAACCATTCACCCTCATGCAATATTCCAAGCATGAATGTGGGACTCAAACCAAAAGAACCAACCAAGGCATCTCAAGGCTAAACCACCTTACCCTCACCAATAGAAACCAAGCTTTACCGTAATCCATCCTAGATCACTAGGCCAACACAATCAACATGTAATAACAGGATTTATCATGATCTCCATCAGATCACTAGGCCAAAAAAAGCATGGATGCCATCAAATTTCTCCACCTACACTGTGATGAATTTTCCTATCTCCTAGTCTCTTAGGCTTTATCGTAATCCACACTTCGATCCAGGGATCATTAGGCCCTAAACTGAGACACCGCCCTCCAGGCTTTACCATATATCCCTCCATTCACTGGCAAGGATTCCTAGACCTAATTAAGGGCAACAACCTCTAGGCTTTACCGTATATCCCGCCATTCACTGGTCTAGGATTCCTAGGCCCACCAAGGCAACACGAAATTCTTCTTTACCACAACCCATAGTTTGGTTTAGGGGCTACTAGGCCATGTGTTCTATGACATTTGGAGATCCACCTCACTCAACTTCAAATCCATCTAGCAATCCAGCTCAACCAAAACATGAGAACCCCATCACACCATGGCTATCCGGAAATGGGAAGGCTAGGCTTAAAACATTGTCACACCTGGAAAAACCCATGCCATAACAAAAAAGAACCACATGCAATACCATGCATGCCACACACATGCAAATTGATACCTGCAAAGAATACTATTATAGCTACTTGATACTGCTCTTCCTTCCTTGCTCCTTCCTTCCTCTTGCCTTATTTATCTTTTTTGACCCAATGCCAAAGTGCTCCAAGCAAACTCCTTGTGTCCAAGAGTGAGAGAGAGAGAATAATGAGAAAGCTCTAAAAATGAACTGAAAAAAAAGGTTACAAACTGATCCTCAAATGCCTTTTTATCAATTAGGCCTCTATTTTCTTCATTTTCCTTCAATTTCCTCCTCACATGAAACCAGTGATCTTTCACCTACATTTTCTCCTAATTTTTGTTATTTTCATAAAATAAATGTGCCAAAAATGCCATTTTGCCTTTCCAAAGCCTTGACCATTGCCTTTGCTAATTTTCTTAGCCATAATAAACCAATGAACACTCACACTGGGATGTCTTACCCAACATTCAGCGTGAAATAAGTGTCCCATCATCCGTGGTTATTATTTTTTCCTTTATTAACTTGTATTACATGGAATTTTCACCAAGGCTGTTACAGAACCATCCCCCTTGGGGGACACCATCCTTGGTGTTCAACCACACCTATATCTCAACAAAACCTCCGAAAAGAATACATACTGCCCATGGATCTTTATAATGTAACTCAATGCAATATTTACAATGGTCACCCTGCTGAAAAGAAAACCAACATGACAACATAATAACATGACAACTATAATGACATAACACCCATACCGCTTATTGTAGCTTTATAACATAGCTCATGGCAGTATTTACATCCCTATACATATGTACATATACCAAACATCACCAAAACATGTACCAAAAGCATATACCTAAGACATATACCAAAACATACGCTCAACCAACGAATAAGGAAGGATACATAGCCCACATCTGATCCACCATCTCCCACGTAGCTTCATCGGGCCCAAAGTGCTTCCGCTGCACTTTAACCTACTCGATTGCTCGGTTCCAGAGCATGATCACCTTTCTCTGTAATATACGCTGAGGCTCTGGCTAGAATTCACCATTTGGCTCCAGCTGCAATACAAACCAGTCAATCAAATGATCAACTTATTTTAAAACATACTTCTTAAGCAATGACACATGGAAAACATCATGGAATTTCATTGTCAGAGGTAGTGCAAGTCGATAGGCTATTGGCCCAATCCTCTAAATAATCCTGAAACATCCACAAAATCGTGGTGCCAGCTTGGCACATGATCCAATCCACAAGGAGCTCTTCTTTGGTTTGATGCGCAAGTACACTGGTTCCCCAACTTGGAACTTCTTAAGCAACCTATTCTGATATGCATAGCTCTTATGCCTATCCTGTGCTACTTTCAAATTCTTCTTGATTACTTGCATTTCCTATTCCATTTCCGCCAACATGTCTGGTCCAATCAATACCCTGTTAACTGGATCACTCCAACTGATGGGAGTATTGCAACTCTGCCCATACAATGCCTCAAATAGACTCATCTTCAAAGATTCCTGATACCCATTGTTGTAAGCAAACTCTACCAGTGGAAGATACTCTTCCCACTTTCGCTACTGATGCATCACTTACATCCTCAACATGTCCTCCAATATCATGTTGACTCTCTCAGTTTGTCCATTTGTCTGCAGATGATAAGCTGTATTGAAGGCAAACTCTATGCCCAAACTCGCAAACAGATCCTTCCAAAACATGGAAGTGAACTTTGCATCCATGTCCGAGACAATCTTCTTTGGAACTCCAAGCAATCTGACCACGTCTCTAATGAATATTTGTGCTACATCGCTAGCAGAGAACGTAGACTTCACTAGAATGAAGTGCACAACCTTTGTCAACCTGTCCATACCAACCATGATGGAATCATGCTGTCTCATTGTCCTCAGAAATCCTGTGATAAATTCCATAGAAATGACCTCCCATTTCCACTCTGGAATCGCAATCAACTGTAGCATTCCATCTAGATTCCTACACTCTGCTGACAATCCAAGCATTTAGCCATAAAATATGGTACATCCTTCTTTAGGTTCAACCAATAAGAATTCCTTCACTGCGGTCAATATCTTCTGATAACCTGAGTGATTTGAATATGGTTTCACATGAAACTCCCTCAAGATCACCTTCTTGAGCTCACTGCTATTTGGCATTTATATGCTGTCCCTAAACTTGACCAATCCATCTGCCGTGAGACGATAGTCCACATCCTGTGCACCTGCACTTGTTCTTGTACCTGTACTATGCTGCAACTTGTGTACAATCTCCTTATACCTGACATCCTTCTGACATGCCTGTAAGATCCTAACATGTAGATCTGTCCCATAGGAACTCATAGCTACTATATGAATTACCTGTATCTACCCGCTAAGAGTATCTATGACCCTGTTCTCCTTTCCTTTCATGTATATGATCTCAAAATCGAACTCACTGATCATGACAAACCATCTAGCGTGCCTGCCATTAAGATTCAGCTGGTCAAAAAAGTATCTCGACCCATTGTGATCACTCATCAATACAAATATTCTACTAAGAAGATAGTGCCTCCACATCTTCAATGCATGTATGATCGTTGCCAACTCAAGTTCATGCTTCGGGTAGTTATTCTCATGTTCATTTAGTTTTCATGACTCGTAACAAACTACTTATCCTTCCTGCATAATGAACCCACCAAGTCCTTTCTTGCAAGCATATGTACATACTACAAACTCTTTGTTCGGATTTGTGATCTTTAATACTAGTGCATGCGTCAACAACTACTTAAGTTGCACAAAACTGGCCTCACACTCCTCTATCCATTCAAACTTCTTACCTTTACTTCGCAATGATGTAATAGGATAAGAAATCTGCGAGAAGTTCCTGATGGACCTCCCGTAATAACCAATCTCATTAAGGATCTCACCTCATCTACATTCCTGGGAGCTGCCCACTCCATGATAGCTCTTATCTTCTCTGGATCCACTTCTATTCCATCCTTGGAGACAACATGCCCCTAGTAATGTACCTAAGTCTAAAAGAAACTACACTTGTCGATCTTAGCATACAACTGATGCTTCTCAACAATCTCAACACTACTGCCAAGTGATCGACATGCTCTTCCTCATTTTTAGAATATATCGATATGTCATCAATGAACACAATAACAAACTTATCCAAATATGGACGCAACACACTACTCATCAAACACATAAAAGTAGCCGAAGCATTAGTCAAATTGAATGGAACTACAAAAAACTCATAATGTTCGTACCTGGTCTGGAAAGTTGTCTTGTAGATGTATTCTTATTTAATGCGTACCTGATGATATACAAACCTCAGATCAATCTTTGAGAACATTGCTTCTCCCTTCAGCTGATCGAACAAGTCATCTGATCCAGGTGGATGTTGGTGGCCACCCACCTATCCCATTTGGACCCCCACAACTGTCTCTTTTAGTTTTTCAGTTTCTGTAATTGTAGCACAATTTACTATTTTAGCAGTTTTTCGGGTCCTAAACTTCCAGAGCCGTTTTGAGGCCCTAAACGACGTTTTTTGTGAAATCTGGGAGCAACATGGTTCCATGGACCGATGTTGCTCTTCCTGAAGTTATATTTCTCGGATATATCTTTCTAACGAGCTATTGTATGTGTCAAACTAAGGTTGGGTGCCAAAGTTACGACCTTGGGAAATTGATGTACCAATTTACCCAAACGGGACCCATAGTTTTGCGTTTCATCTTCTAGGGTTAGGTTTTGGGATGTGAAGGGTTTTCCATTGTTTCTCAACAATAAATAGGCCTTCGAGCCTCATTGTAACATAGTTCATAGGCATGCAGCCGCCACATCTCTTCTTAGAGATAAGCTACCATCGCCCTAGCTGATTTATTTCAATTTCTGTTTGTAAGCATATTTCAGTATTTTACAGTAATGAAATGAAGTATTATTTCCGCTGCATCTCTGTATTTATGGTTATCTCATCTCTGTATTTATGGTTATCTCTGTAATTTGTTGCATTCCTGTTTAAATCCGGATCAGTGGTATCAGAGCGGTCTGCTTTTTCTCTGTTTTTCTTTGCATGTCCCCAACGAGGTCGGGATATAAGGAGTTAGGGCTTGAACTGGGCGAACCTTTGCAAGACCAGCCTCGCAAATCCAGACGGCCTCCCATGGAAAATGAAAAGAAAGACGAGGGGGCAGGAGATCCTATCAAAATCTTGCTCGAAGAAGCCCTCAAGCGGCAAAGCAACGCGATGATGGATAGCTTTGCACAGATCCTTTAGCAACTACCCAGAGGAAACGCATCAACTTCCAACAGCTACTCTAGAAACGCCACACCATTTAAGGTACAAATTAATTTTGAAATACCCATATTCGAGGGTCAAATAGACGTAGATGCCGTAGATAAATGGTTAAATATGCTAGATCGGTATTTTTCTGTTCATGAATTTTCGAGTCGGGAAAAGATTGTTTTCGCTCTTCTCAAAGCAACCCTCCATGTTAAGGACTGGTGGGTAACCTACTCCGAGCAGAAGGATGAAAGTACAGGATCACTATTTTCAGCCGCACCCACTTGGGATTCATTCCGAGATGCCATCAAGGAGCAATATTACCTTGTCAAAAGCTATGAGGACAAATACATCAAATGGACCACACTGCGGCAGAGAAGGGACCAAGATGTGCTGGAGTTCACAAACATTTTTCATACCCTTCGCACACAGTTGGGTATTAAGGACTCTTAGCTACATTTGGTACTCAATACCGTGGTTGCCTACATAGATACATCCAGGAAGAGATGGAGTTCTTGAACATCTCCTCGCTCGGCACAGCGTATCGATACACTGTCAAAATCGAGCAAAATTTCAAACAGAAGAAGTGAGACTTTAGATTTGCAAATCCAAAGACCAAAGGATAAAGCCAAGGCGGGGTGACCCAAGACAACCCATTGAAGCCGCAAGAAAAGAAAAACACCCTGAAGTCGAAGAAGGACACAAGAAAGTGGTGTGAGTTCCACAAGAGCCCCACTCACAACACAAGTGAGTGTTGGACCAAACAGTCACTAGTGGCCGAGTTGAAGGCTTCCGAATCAGATGCATGTTCAACCCTGAGTCAGAACTCGATAAGGGGAATGGCAAAAGGAAGCAGATCGTTGACGCGGAGCCCAATGCCACTGTTGCCACTGCCAAGATCCAGAAGAATGAGCCCGAAGATCCAGAGGAGGGGGAGTGTCTTTTCCACTCACAGGTGTGGGTGAAGGGTTCGCCGCTACAATTCATTGTCGACAGTGGCAGCCAAAAAGCCTCATTTCAGCAGAGGTTGTGAAGCGGTTGGGCCTACCGACTATACTACACCCGCAACCGTACAATATCAGGTGGCTTCACGAAGGACGAGATCTCAAAGTTCGCCAACAGTGCCGCCTTCCCTACAGCATCAAGCCCTTCACAGACGAGGTATTGTGTGATGTTACACCTCTGGATGTTTGTGATGTATTATTAGTCTAGCCATACTTGGGGAGGCAACATGCTGTGTATGAGTCAAGGCCTCGTGCTGTCATTATTCTTTGTGTAATTCGTTATACAGGATACCAGAGGTAGCCCCACCTACCACCACCTCTTTGATCACTGCTAAGAAAGGCAACAAGCTCATCTCCCAGACTAGGAAATTCATCTGTCTGGTTCGCTACCAAAGAAAGGGGAAGATCTTCACCACATCCATGACACCCGTGAAAGGTTCCTCCACGCAGCAACATCAACAGAGGGATACATTCATGAAAGAACACATGAACAAATTCTCCTCACCCACAGGGGTACCACACAAGCTTCAGGTGGGCAACAAAGTCTTGTTTCATCTACAGAAAGAACGCTTGACAAGAGCCCATCAGAAGCTCAGACCACTCCGACATGGTCCTTACAACATTACCAAGGCTATGGGAAACAATGCTTTGGAGCACAACATTCCTCCACTCCTTCGCTTGCACCGAGTGTTAAATGTGGACAGTCATCGACCATGCTTCCCACCATTACTGGACACTTCAGAGATTGCAGAACAGCTCACCAGAAACCCAGCTCAGTAAAAGCTTCCTCATCTTAGGGAGGAACTCAATGCAATGGGGACCATTGATTCCTAAGGGGGGAGGAATGATCCAGGTGGAAGTTGGTGGCCACCCACCTATCCCATTTGGACCCCCACAACTGTCTCTTTCAAATTTTCAGTTTCCGTAATTGTAGCACAATTTACTATTTTTAGCAGTTTTTCGAGTCCTGAACTTCCGGAGCCGTTTTGAGGCCCTAAACGACGTTTTTTGGGAAATCTGGATAGATATTTATAACGAGCTATTATACGTGTCAAACGGAGATCGGGTGCCAAAGTTACGACCCTGGGAAATTGATGTACCAATTTACCCAAACGGGGCCCACAGTTTGGCGTTTCATCTTCTAGGGTTAGGTTTTGGGATGTGAAGGGTTTTCCATTGTTTCTCAACAATAAATAGGCCTTCGAACCTCATTGTAACACAGTTCAAAGGCATGTAGCCTCCACATCTCTTCTAAGAGATAATCTACCATCGCCCTAGTCGATTTATTTCTATTTTTTTTTGTAAGCATATTTTAGTATTTTATAGTAATGAAATGAAGTATTATTTCCGTTGCATCTATGTATTTATGGTTATTTCATCTCTGTATTTATGGTTATCTCTGTAATGTATTGGGTTCCTGTTTAAATCTGAATCATCATCAATCCTCGATAACAAATACCTATTCTTTATGGTCACTTTGTTTAGCTGCCTGTAGTCAATGCATAATCTGAGAGTACCATCCTTCTTCTTCACAAACAATACCAGTGCGCCCCATGGTGATACACTTGGCCTAATGTATCCCTTCTCAAGCATCTTTTTCAGCTGCAAATTTAACTCTACCAACTTAGGTGTGCTCATCATGTCAGGTGCTTTTGATGTTGGAGTTTCCCCTGGCACAAACTCAATATAAAATTCTACTTCCCTGCGAGGTGGAAACTCTGAAATTTCTACAGGAAAAACATCCTGAAATTGTTGTAGCACTGGGTACCTGCTCAAAACATCTGCATCATCAACTTCCTTACCTTTGTCACTAGAGATATGTATGGCAAATAACACACACCCTTTCTTGTGACTATGTTTGGCCTGCATAGTTGTCACCATCCTAACTGATGTGTCTTTCTTCTTCCCCTGTAAGACTCTTGGTTCCCCATTTTCATCCAAGCACTCAATGGATTTGTCATAAAAATCCATCTTGGTCCTATGAAGGTATAGTCAGCCCATGCCAAACAACATACTATATGATCCCAATGGTAATACATTAAAATGTGTTGCAGTAGGAATACCATTCAAATCAAATGCACAAGCTCTTACCCAATGATGAAATCACTTCTTTGTACCTGTAGCCAACTGCACTAACCAAGATTCTGCATGCACTTCTTTATTCAAACCACTAAGTCAGGTCTAACATAGTTATAATAAGATCCATAGTTAATCAAAATAGAAACAACTTGATCACAAAGCTTATCGTCCATCTCAATGATAGATGCCTAATGGTATCCCTGTCTATTATCCAGTGTTGCATAGATACGAGGAACATTCTAACCAACATCCCAAACAGTCTGCACCTCTTGTGCACTATAAATCTGACACCTACCACCCTGATTTTGTGGACAATCTCTCTTAAGGTGTTCTTTACCGCATGTTCAACACTCCAACTGTCCAATACGATCACCTATATGCCGTTGTTGTGATCCATGTACCTATATAGTTGCATTGAACTTCTTTTGTGGTGCCACATTTTCTTTCTCTTATGCATTTAGAGGCCTTGTTCTTTTCTGCTACCATTTACCTTTACCTTATCTTTCCCTTTCCATCCTTGCTGAGATTCATTCTTACAATTTGACCGTTCATGGAAATGTTTGAATTTTCCAATAAACTCCTCAAGTGACTGAGGCTCATCATACTCAATCTGATCTCTAAATGCTAATGGAAAACCACTGAAAAATCATTGAACTTTAAACTTCTCATCTTTAAGATATGGTACATACCTCAATAGCTACAGGAACTTAGTTGTGTACTCTTCATTTTTCATTGATCCCATCTTTAGGTCATAGAATTCATTGAACTTACCATCATAGTACCTTTTTGACAAGTACTTCTTCTTGAAAATCCTCTTGAACTCATTCCAACTCAAGTCCTCCGTCCTGATGTCTCTGACCTGCTTCACATCTTCCCACCAGATACCTACTTTACCTTTCAGGCTCAAGATATCAATTCTGGCCTTCATGTTTTCTATGTACTCATGTAACTCAAAGAACTTGTTCATCCCAAGTATCCAAGCCTCTACATCTTCTGGTTTCTTCAAGTCTCCATCAAAAATAGGTGACTTTTCTTTCTTAAATTCATCTGACAAGTATCCCCTATCACTCCTCCTGTAAGGATGATTATGATGACGATCACGATGCCTATCAAAACCATAACTATATTAGTACATGTGTCCATCACCTCTCCTATCCAAAGTATCCAACAACTTGCCATCCCTAACTGTGTCATCTCTATCTGACCTATGACCACCATGAGACCTACTTCCATATGCCCGATTGGTTATGTCCTCATGTCCATGGTTAATCCAAAGTGGCCCCTGTCGCTGCAATTTTGACAAACTTTGAAGGAGTATTGCATTAACCTCTGGTTGTTTCTCTTGTGCCTGCATGAATTTGTCATTGTTCGCCTTACAACTCTTTATTTCTTCCTTTAAGCTTCTCAATGTGTCCGCTAAATCAGAAGAGTGCCCAACACCATGCCACTCATCTGATTCATAGGGAGAAGATTTGAAATCTACCATCTTGCAATTCATTTTAATATTTTTCCTGTAAGGCATACTATGTCTGCTAAACCAAATCACAATAAACCAACGTACCTTAAAAAAATAATTCGAGGAGGATATCTCATCTACAAAATCAACCAATCAGCGTAATACATGTATAACATAATCATGACAACATATATACATATATTAAATAGGTGCATCAACACATAAACATAATTCTAGATAGAGTATAGTCATCAATGCATGACCATATAACTACACAACATGAACTCATGCATGACAACAACAACCCTACCAATGTACACTGATGATACACAAGTATAAACAACATGTAACCAATCATACATTCATGACGACACACTTCACAACAACAACATCCTCCTTCACATGGTGACATCACTACAACCATGACTGACACCATGCATATGCAACAAGCACATAGACCACAAGGATGATTAAACCACGTGAAACCGACATGAATGCATGACCAAAAAACACTGCCCATCCAATCCAAGGGGTGAACCATGCTTTGATACCACTCTGTAACACCCTACTTCCACATCTACCCAAGTAACCAACCAACTGGGGTAAACATGTGACGAGAGGCTACTATGATGGAATTCAACCTCCTAGGTGACCTTAAGGAAGTGGAATCGACAGAAACACACTAAAAATACCTTCCACAGTAGTAACAAAACTCCCAAGATCCATCCCAACCACTCAGGTAGCCAGCCCCTGAGACCAACTAAGGTTTTAAAGCATTAAAATCACAGACGCTCCCTTGATATGGGCATGCATGCGTCCATAGGGCTTTAGACGATCCCACAACATGGTATGCCAACGTACAGGGACTTTTCTACCCAGTGTTGTGCCCGCACCCTCGGGATTTGAGCCACTTTTTAGGCCTAGAGCCCAAGTCACTACCCATAACTAAATGACACCTTTAGAACATAAAGATAATAGTAGAATGATGATACAAATGCAATTACTTGAATAAGAATTTGAATGGACCCTTACTAACCATGACAAACATTTCGTCAAACATATCATAAATATGTAATCTACAGGTGTAAACAACATATCTGAGCATATGGGTCTCATACTTATTTTAGGATCACTAAGAAGCATTGTTCCCTTATATCTTTCGTTGCATTATCATCTATGAGGTTATAGATACATTTTTCATTCATTTACAAATCAAAACATGAGGAAAGCCATACATCACCACTATCATAATGCATGCTTATAACCAACATAATAACAACAGAGATATCAAGGATACATCATCCACATAATCCACATATAAACCAATACATTTATACATAATATATCAAGGAAAGAACCTCTTATTAATGAATGCAAAATCTAACCCGGGATGGGACTACCATGTTCCACCTGACCATAGAATGGCTGAGCCAATTCTCTCTTCAGCCATTCACCCTTGTGCCATATTCCAAGCATGAATGTGGGACTCAAACCAAAAGAACCAACTAGGGCATCCTGAGGCTAAACCACCTCACCCTCATCAATAGAAACCGGGCTCTACATTAATCCATCCCAGATCACTAGGCCAACACAATCAACATGTAATAACAGGATTTACCATGATCTCCACCAGATCACTAGGCCAAAACAAGCATGAATGACACCAAATTTCTCCACCTACACCATGAGGAATTTTCTTGTCTCATAGTCTCTCAGGATTTACCGTAATCCACAGTTTGATCCAGGGATCACTAAGCCCTAAACCGAGACACCACCCTCTATGATTTACCGTATATCCCGCCATTCACCGACAAGGATTTCTAGGCCTAATAATGGGCAACCACCTCTAGGATTTACCGTATATCCGACCATTCACTGGTCGAGGATTCCTAGGCCCATCGAGGACACAAAATCCGGCTTTATTGCAACCCAAAGTCTGGTTTAGGTGTTACTAGGCCATGTGTTCTATCATTCGAATATCCACCTCGCTCAGCTTTGAATCCATCCAGCAATCTAACTCAACCAAAACATGAGAACCCCATCACACCATGGCTATCCGGAAATGGCAAGGCTAGGATGAAAACACTGTCACACCTGCCAAAACCTATTCCATAACAACAAAGAGCCACATGAAATGCCATACATGCCAAATCTAGCAAGGAAAACATACATGCAAATCGATGCCTGCAAAGAATATTGTTATAGTTGGTTGATCGTGCTCTTCCTTTCTTTCTCCTTCCTTCCTCTTGCCTTCTTTGCCTTTCTCGATTCAATGCCAAAATGCTCCAAGACAAATCTAACTGTCCAAGAGTGAGATAGAGAGAGGATAATGAGAAAGCTCCAAAACTAAACTGACAAAAAAGGTTACAAACTGATCGTTAGAAGCATTTTTATCAATTAGGCCTCTATTTTCCTCATTTTCCATTATTTTCCTTCAATTTCCTTCTCACATGCAAGTTGTGATCTTTCACCTTTTTTTCTCCTAATTTTGCATTATTTTCATAAATAAATGTGCCAAAAATGCCATTTTTCCATTCCAAACCCCTAGCCATTGCCTTTGCCAATTTCCTTAGTCATACTAAACCATGATGTCTTGCTCAACATTTAGGTTGGAACAAGTGTCCCATCATCCATGGTTATTATTTTTTCCTTTATTAACTTTTATTACATGGAGTTTTCACCAGGGCTGTTACATCATAGTTGTTGTAGATAACATATCAAGGCTAGAAAACCGCTACAAGGTCCTCTCCATTCTCAAAAGCCTTCAAAAATTGCTTCAAACCACTGAATATACATGACACCCTATGACTCAAACCTATAAAAAGTCCTTCTAGAAGTGATCCAATTAGTAAACAGAGGCTTCCATTGGATTTAAAATGTTCAAAAATCCCTATTTGGGTTCTTCTTGGGCTAAAAAAGGCCAGAAACTCATCAAGGTATGGCTCTCCCAAGTTGCTCTTACTATTCGTCCTCCAAGTTGGCTCCACCTACAAAGATAGCGACATTTTCGCCCTTTTATCCGCTCGAGAAGCAACAAATTCACCTGCCATTGGTGCAAATTATCGCTTCAATAATTTTTCCAATAACCCCGTAGGTGCAAAAACAGGGCCACATGGGCGCCATACGACCGAGGTTTGGGCCAACAGTCCGCCCCAACCTGCCTATGCACCTGATTCATTGGGCTGGTGGTCATGTGGGGTTAGTGTGGCCAGGGGCTTGGGCTACCCACCTGCCCCCTTCCCCTCCATGATAGCTCTCGAATCTCTGCTGGTGGTTACACTTCGAACAAGTGATTAGGGCCAGGCCTCAAACTCTGTCCCCATCGCTAGCTCTTTTACCTTTCCGCCTCGGTCCTCTGGTCTGCCCTGTGACTAGGGGATGGTCCCCATTGCACTTTACCATATGATCCTCTTCCATGGTTGTGTGGAGAGTGTACATGACTGGGGGCCAGGGCTAGTCCTTGCCCCGCTTGCTTGCAGACCTCTGCCAGGGTTCTGTGGAGATGCACGTGACCGGGGGCTAGGGCTGATCATCTGGCCCCTCTCCCAAACGTGCCATCACTTAAACCTTAAGTAGATGTGGAGAACTATACGGTTAATAAACACCATGTCGGCAAGTTGGTATAGTGTTGGGATATGTTGTGGCAGGTCATCAATTCGATGCATGCCGAGGCTATGTGGCCCTTAACTAAAATTTTACCCAGTGTGGAGGCGCCACGCGGTGGCCTCCGGTTAAGCCATGTGGTAGCCTCCCATTGGACCACCAAAACAAAATTTGACCAATGAAAATGTGCCAACCTGCACCTGTATGAGCCTAGAACTTGCATAGTCGTATTTTTTCAACTATATGCCCATTAGGCAAGCTGATTTCAGCAATACAGACTTCCCAATCAACACACCTGCAATTGTTTTAGCTGTAACTTGAGCCAAACAATCATAACATCATAACTTTGTCATACGACGTCGGATTGAGGCGATTCAAGTGGCCTTGGATTTAGAATGACGAACTATACAACTTAACATGGAATTTGAAACATTCCAGGCCCTTTAATTTTTGAGCAAAATTTTGATCTCCGGATCATACCTCCCCACTAGGAACTTTTGGACTCCAAAAGTTTATCTTCTCCTAGCAAAAAAAAACAGGAAAAAGCTCAAAAATTACCAAATATTAATCCTTAATGTATTGTTTTCAATTGGTTCCTTCAAGTTCCAATCAAGGTACTCTACCTATCCTCTGCGTGAAGTCCTCACCTTCCTGTCAAGAACCGAGCCATAATTATTAAAACCATGCAGGAAAAAAAAACATTGATGGATGGAATTTGAACATTCTCTCCAAACCCATATTTCATGGCTCAAACAACTTCATCTTGAAGTTACCTTTTTGAAGAAAAACTTGACTTTCCATCTTGGAAATTAGAAGAAATTCAATGCTTTCCATGCACTAATTCAAACTTTCATTTATTGTCCTCAAACTGTGCTTGTACAAAAAAGTACTCTCGCTGCAATAATTCAATGACACATTTGGCTTTGTACACAAAAACATAGTCATTTCTTGTACACTCTTTATCAAAGATTTCATTCACAACAAGCTTCATCTTGAACACTTGTATCAGTGAGTACATGATGCAATTGTAGACATATTGGATGACAAACACTAATCATCCCAAAAATTCCTCAAATAATTGGACTCATAAACAAGACAACATAACATGACATGTCAATGAAAAACATACTTATTGCAAATAGTGATTATTCTTGTTTCACTTTACAAAATACCCAAAATAGGTAATGAACAAGTATTTACAATTTACAAAACAACAAACTATACAAAAAAAAATCTACCCAATCTTTTCCTCTTGTAGGCTTATGGGTTCTCTTTATGCATCTTCTTTGCTTTGAAGGTCGCCTTAGGAACTATGCGAATATCCTCTTTGCCACTTTTTTCTTTCCTTGCATTGGTTTGCATAACGTCTTTATCCTTCTTGGGACGAAGTTCTCGATGAAGTTTCATTCCCATGCCCATTCATGTTACAATGGGTACAAAAGTACTTACACTTCCCCATCAATAAGGAAATATTCAAACTTGAGGGAGGTTCTTCATGCTTGATGATAAGAATTTGGTCCCTTCTTTTGACCATCACTTTGCGTTTCTCACAATCAACCACACAATGGTCAGTTGCATTAGAAAAAGTGCAAGGATACATGTCCCAAAAATAATCAAAATTACCAACATTTTGAAAATTCCCATGACATTTATACTTGTCCCTTGGGCTGTAACTTTGATGATGAGGAATTGACGATGACATGAAAATTCCTTTGAAACATTCACCTCTCTTGGGAGACAAATTACCATTATCACTACCATCTTGGTATGACATATCATCATCTGATGACTTCTTTGCCTCATAAAGCTTAGAACAATCTCCAAACTCTCTATGACCATAATCCAATCCTTGAAATGTTTGTCTCTCCTTTACCTCGATAGGATTGGTGATACCTTGGCCATTGATTCTGAGGCCTCCTCCTTCATAACCCATCTGAGCTAGCAACTTCATACTAATGCCTTTACTATGTTGTTCAAAGGCTACAAAAGATGTGTTATTAACATAAACTGAAGGAATTGAACTATAGATGCTGATTACCTCGGATTTGCCACCCATTTTCTCTACTTCAGATGCTAATGATGAATTTGAAGATGACTCAAGCCACCCACTTTTACCAACATGCATATAATGAGAATCTTTGAGATGCTGACAAAACTCGCAAGCATCATTCTCCACATAGGGTCCATAACCTGTGTTTGGACCATGCCCACAAATTGGTTTCACTTTGGAGGAATTATTTGCTGCTTCTGGAGTGGAACTTTCACCAACTTGTTCCTCAAGCACATGATGCAACTGAAGGTGCATATGCCTCTTCTCCTCTTCAACAACTTCAAGCAATCTCCTTAGTTCAACAGTCTCCCTTCAAAGAGACAAATTCATCTTGTCCAACTCTTGGAGACTTTCTAGCTTCTTGCCCATACCTGAAACTTGGTCAGAACCAACTCTGATACCAATTGATATGAAATTGGAGGAGAACTTCTCCTTCCTAAAAAATGACGTCCTCTGATGTTTTGCAAGTAAAAATGGGTCTTGTGAAAAAAACAAGTTTTATGGTATCTTCAAGGACAATCAGTTCGCTTTCATGTGAACTTTAAACAAGCAACATATCATCATGAAAATCATAAAGGAAAATAAGAAGAGAGACAAAAAAAAAATTTGCTGACATATTTCACCCCCCTTGGGCTACATCTCTGGGCCTGCTAACATTGCTAGACCACTCCATATATTTTAGTGATAAAAGAGTACATGAAATGTGTTGACAAATGAGTGGCTAGTTTCCCCTTCAAGGAAACATTCTCCTGCAAATAAGTCTCACTCTAAAAAGCATAGCAACCTACAGTCAGTCATGAAACAATCAACAAGAAAAGAGCTTTCACATCAAGATGCTATGCTTCATCTGAAAATGAGCATACATGTACAACAACTCTACATTGAAGTACTAAAAGAGATATTTCCTCAAAAAGACATAATGAGAAAAGACAAACATGAGTTGCACCATAGATGTCATAGTTGTTGCAGATAACATATGAAGGCTAGAAAACCCCTACAAGGTCCTCTCCATGCTCAAAAGCCTTCAAAAAATGCTTCAAACCACTGATTGTACTTGACACCCTATGACTCAAACCTGCAAAAATTCCTTCCAAAAGTGCTCCAATCAATAAACATAAGCTCACATTTGATTTAGAATGTACAAAAACTCCTATTTGGGTTCTTCTTGGGCTCAAAAGACCAAAAACTCATCAAGTTATGGCTCTCCCAAGTTTCTCATGCTATTCGTACTCCAAATTGGCTTCCCCCTACAAAGAGAGCAATATTTGTTCCCTTTTATCCGCTTGGAAGGCGACAAATTCACCTGCCATTGATGCAAATTGTCGCTTCATTAATTTTTCCAATAACCTCGTAGGTGCAAAAACAGGGCCACATGGATGCCATATGGCTGAGGGCTAGCCCAACGGTCCACCCCCGACGACCTAGGCACCTGGTTTGTCGAGTTGGTGGTCATGTGGGGTTAATGTGGTCGGGGGCCGAGGCTAACCACCTGCCCCCACTGTTCTAGCTCTTAAATCTCCTCCGATGGTTACATGTCGAACAAGTGACTTGGGGTCAGGCCTCAAAGTCCACCCCCATTCCTAGCTCTTTTACCTTTCCTCCTCGGTCCTACGGTCTATCCTGTAACAAGAGGTTGGTCCCCATCACACTCCACCCTCTGCTTCTCTGCCATGGTCGTGTGGAGAGCGTATACGATCGAGGGCCGGAGATGGTCCTGCCCTAATTACTTAGATACATCTTCTAGGGTTCTGTGGAGATGCACGTGACCGAGGGCCGGGGCTTACCATCCGACCCCTCTCCCAAACATGCCATCACTTAAACCTTAAGTAGATGCAAAGAACTATATGGTTAAGAAACACCATGTAGGTGAGTTGGTAGAGCACTCGGCTATGTTGTGGTTGGTTGCTGGTTTGATTCCTGCTGAGGCTATCCGACCTTTAACAAATTTTTTAGCTAGTGTGGAGGCTCCACATGGCAATCTCTAGTTGGGCCACGTGGCAGCCTCCCATTGGGGCACCAAAATAAAATTTGACCAATGAAAATGTGCCAACCTACACCAATACGAGCCGTCACTCGGAAAGCCGTGATTGGTCAATCGTACACCTAGTAGGAAAGTTGACATCAGCAGTATGGACAACCCAGTCAACAACCCAATCAACACACCTGCAAATTTTTTAGCCGTTGAGCCAAAGATTGAGAACATCATAACTTTTCCATACGACATCATATTGATGCGATTCAAGTGGCATTGGATTCATAACGACGAACACTACAACTTGACACTAGTTTCGAAACATTCTGGGCACTTTCATTTTTGAGAAAAATTTTGATCTCCAGATCACATAGCTGAGAAAAGATAGCTAGGAGAGATAGGAGATAGAGCACACATAGAGGATCTGTGCACTGTAGCAGCCCATGGGCCATAAACATTACTTGTTTGTACCTGCAACCATATTTCCAGACAAAGAAAGAGAGTGAAGCGACCTCACCTTCCAGTTGGGTTTTCTCCCAAAAGGGTTTCCGAGAGAGCATATCTTGTGTCTTATGTGTGTGTGTGTGTGTTTATTTTGCCATTCTCTACTTTTTTGTTTATTTTCCATTGACATTCATTCATTAGTTACAGTTAAATCCACAAATCTTAAAGTTTAATAACTTATAAAAGTGTAAAATTTTCAGAGTTTTAATATAATATTAGTAGATCTGTTGTGACGAGCTATCTAGGGAAGTTTACAGATCAAATTTGAAAAAATTTAGGTCCTCAGTAGTGTGGTCTTAGTTACAATTTTCTCTATCGATGTTGTTTCTAAGTTGGCTTCCTCCACATCCAATGTCTATGTGTGCACCTTCTCTGCATTACCACTTCCATTGAAAGTGTCTATGAGCTATGTGGGCTCTGATTCTTATCTTATTCATAGGTCTGTGACATATTGCATTGTTAGGAGGACATGAAAGGATGGTTTTGTAGTGTGTGTCATGTCAATGAGGAAGCGTTCGGGTAAACTTGACTCAGTTAAGTTACTCGCGGATTTTGAGCTCTAGTTTTATGAGAACCCTTGATTTCATGTGTAATATAGCTTATTTAAAGGTGAAAAGACTTCAGGTAAATTTTTTCTCGTGGGCATTGGGATACCAAGCAACAATGCCTTTAGACACCACCACTTCTCTCAATTTAATGATCCTAACATTCGGTATAATAGCCTAGTGAATATTAGAGGTAGAGTTGAGCATGGATGGTCTAGTAGAGTATGTGTGCAAAAAGTCATGTAGGGTGTAGGAGAGAATATTTAGAGCAGGCGATTGAGACTAATCAATACACAAAGAGAATAGTGGAGAGCGGCAAATATTTTCTTGTAGAAGTCACTTGAATGTGAACAAAACAAAAAAATTTAAAAAGAAGGAAAGTCAAGTAGAGCTATAGTGTGGGTGTGGAAGTTCAGGAGAGATGAGCGCAACATATGATTGTTGAGAAAGTAGATGCAAAAGACGATCAATCATGGCAACTGGAAGACTATGTTAAGGAGAGATAGGTGCAACAAATGACTTCCGAGAAGGAAGACGATGATGTAAGATAACTAGAAGAAGGCTTGGTTGGATAGAGGATATAATCTATTTCTTTTAAAAATTACAGTGGTGCAATTCAAGCCGCCTAGATTGAGTGCATCTTATGACTAGAAAATTAAGTTCTAAAGGCCACGGAGAATTTGTTGAGAAGAAAGATTGCATATGTGTAGTGCAAGGGTATGGTGGATGTGGAAAAATTGTTTCAGTCCCGTGAAAAGGGTGCAATATGTGCTAATGAGATATTACATGGACATGACGAGTGAAAATATTATTGAAATTCCAGGTCAATATATGGATTAACAAAGCTATATATGTAGCGAGAGTGTGGTCATATGGATGAGAAAATGGAGATGGAGTTGATGGTGTTTGAGGATAGTGAAGGAACCAACATGTGATGAGATCCATAATGGTGTCATTACACCAATGGTGTGTGAACACCCTAAGGATTTTGGTCCAAGGCATGTGTATTTCCTGAGGAAATTATAAGAACTGATGTTCATGCATACATGTTATGAAGGAGCACATGTTTTTGTAAGACCTTAAGACTTTGATAAGGAATATAGATAGTGTAGTGGCATATGGAGTTATCAAGTTGTGAAATGGACCACTTGGATAGGTACCAAGGGTGAAAGGTGTATTGGTATCCTAGCTTGAGGGGGGGAAATGAGAATGTAAAATGGTTGATGAACCATGTACATGAAAATATGTTCTAGATAACTAAGGGATAAAACGACTAGTTACCCATGTACTTCAATAGATGATAACCTTTTTCTATGGGCTTTGATAGAGTGATTGGGACCATGTTAATATACCCAAGTGAAGTTTAAGGTGGGGATTGTTGGGTAGTTTGAGTAAACTTGACTCGATCAAGTTACTAACAACTTTTGAGCTCTAGGTTTATGAAAATCCTTGGTATTGATGCATGGTATTCGTGTCGAATATAGCTATTTAAAAGTGGAAAGACTTAGGAAAAATTGTCCTAGTGGCCATTGGTATCCCAAGCAATGACGTCTTTAGACACCATCACTTCTCTTAGTTTTGTGATTATAATAGTTCTCGTGCTCATTGTAGGGTTGAGGCTTCATGATATTGCATCTTTCGTGAACAGGTCCCTGTTGTGGTCCAAGAAGAGCTATAGGAGTTTAAGGTTGATGTAGTAGTGGAACATGTTTCCTATTTGATTCATAGGTGTTAATGGACATTATTGAGTGGGTTCCTAACCCTAGGCACAAAAAGGAAGACAAAATTAGTGCATTCTAATTATTGACCTCTATTGGAGGATGAAAATAGTTCTTGGAAGGGTTATTATGGAAAGGAATGAAGCCATGGAGGAGACTTTGTTGATACTGGACAAGGTGGCACTCCACAAAAAAGACATGGGGGTTGTCTCAAATGCATTGAAATCCAACTTGATCTTGCTCCAAGTCTAGGCGATTGTAGTTAGGGGCACATCAACCCCATTGAGGTGGATGTCTCCACATCTACTTAGTTTTATGATGCATTTGGTTTTGTTGTTTCTCTGGTTAGCTAGTTATAATAGGTTATGGTTGGTTGGTCCTTTTAGTACAATTAACATGCACTTTGTTGCTCTGTCTATGCTCTTTCATGGTGCTTCATGAACCTATTTGAACTCTTTAGAATTTTTGCATGTTGGTTCCATTTTAAAGTTTATTTTTTATTTTATAACCTATTTTTTTGTAATGGTCTAGTTTCCTATGCGGCAAGCCATTGAAAGGTAAGGCTGTGAAACTATTATAACATCTTGAATTAATGAAATCTTAACATAAACTCAATACAATACTTTGAATGTGAAGTGTTTTAGTCATAAAAATTCCTATTAATTGTTTTAGAAACATTAATTTACTAATTTCAAATTCATAAGCTTGATTAAGGTAGATATTGTTGTATCCTTGAGATATTTTTTGGCTAGAAAACTATGCCAAGGCATTGATATTTTTTAAAGAAAGGTTCTCATTCAATTCAACTCTTGTCATATGGACTATAGGACAATACCTTTTAGATATCTAATAAATAAGCTAGATTAGATATCTAGGAACAAACTATTACAAATTGAAATAGTTTACACATATCAAAGAGTTTCTATCCACACGTCACTTTTTCGACTGAATTTTATTATTGGAGTCAAACAAATTTAGAGGGAAAATTTAAACAACCACTCCCAGTCTGACCTGACTGGATAAATGTATGACATCATTTTCCTATAGGTAATATCAAAATTTGTAATTTTTTTTACATGTTGGAGTCATTGAAAAGAACATTTTCACTTGGAAGTGAATGTATAAATCGCCCATCAATTTATCCACTATAGCAGGGCCCTTCAACGTTCCACTCATGTCTAAAAACTTGTTGGAATAATTATTAATAAAAATTATTTGTATGCATCCAAAGACATTAACCTGCCATTCTGATGTCAATGGGATGTCATATCTATTTCCCTTAAAACATTAAATCTAGAATTAACCAAATCTACCTCCTTTTAACTAGTTTGCATTTATCTTGTTCCTGTTGTACACAATTTCTCTTAGTTGAAACTTTATTGACTTCCATGGTAACAAATGTTCTATCTTCCTCACCCAAAGTTCTCAATTGTTCTTGATTCTTGGTATTGAGGATTTTTACTAGTTTGGTGGCAATCTAGGGCTTAATTTCCTAACTTTACTTGGATTATGTCAATGGATTCATCTATGTTGTAGACCAAGTCTGATTCATCTCCAATGATTTTAATAGATCCCCACATTTCTGAAATACTGATCACTATCTCTTCCTAAATATTTTTTCTATCCTCAAACAAAGATTTTGTTTGTATTATCTGATTCTTCAACCAAACAATTTCCTTCTATAATATTTCTTTCAGTTCTTAATCTATGTGGATTGTTAGATTTCTCTTAGCTATTTCTTCCCTGAAATTACTTATTTCAAAATTCTTCACTATGAGTATTTTCTTGAGATTTCAATTTCAATATCTTTAATACTCAAAGCTAACATTATTTCAGGAAACTTCTCATAAGGATCAAAATATGTTGTTTATGGTGTTGAAGAAGTTGATGCAAAAACATGTTCAATGTTTTTCTTTTGTAAGGATGTCAATCTACTACACAAAGTTTTCAATTTGTTTAGTCTGTTCAATTATTAGGAACAATAATTGTTCTCTCTTTTTACGTAGCTTCTACTTCAAATGTCTGAACATCTTCAATGGATAATATTTTAAGCTTTCTTCTGAGCACCTGAATATTAGTGTCTTGAGACTTGATTAAGTCTTGTAGGGAGGAAGAGTCCTTCGAGTCTATCCCCAACTTAACTATACACTGCTCCGAGTCACCGATCTTCATTTGTTTAGTTCTTGTTGCAATATTCTCTTGTTTGAATTGATTGACAACCTTTGTGAGCATAATTTCTAACTTTGAAGCGTTAACAACAATATTTTTCAAGCTTCTAAATATCATTTCTCCAGTTTATCTATGCAATTCTATATGGTTCACTAGATGTATTTTTTTCAAATCAATAGTGAACTTCGCTTCCTTGTAATCTTATGCAGTTTTGATAGTTTGATTTCCATAAACTACAAATAAATATTATCTTGCTTTCATGTTGTCAAAGGTGACATTCTTGGTGATGATTTCTCTTGAACCACATAAGCTATTGGCAAGAGTTACCAATTGAACACAAACTCACTTGATATAGCTTCCTATGTGTTTGGAAGTGAAACTAAGACATCCTCTTCTTCAACTCTTAGGATTTTTCTGCAAGCCCTGCTGCTTATCCTATGTTCCTGAAATTGAGAAGGATTGTTGTGTTTATTTAGATCCTCTCTTGAGACTTTTTTCTTTTGGTTTTGGAATATCTAGAATAATTGGTTGTGAATTTTGGCTTGCTTCGTGGTTAGTCTGAGTAGTCTAGATTGGATCTTGCTCCCAAACATATTTGTTTGCACATTGTTCAATATTTGGTTTGGGAACATGCTTATAAGGAACTAATCCATGTTTCACTCTCCTTAATGATATGATATTGTGAGAATCATAATGCCAGATTTATCCTTTGGGAAATTGCATCTATTTTAGCATCTCCTCAAAATTTTGTGATGATGCTTTTGTGTTAATTAAGAAAGGTCCAACCTCTTTCTTCACTTTGAGAATAATTGGATGCTTCTTTGACACAAATGAATTTGATTTGAGTTAAGGCTCTGTCTGATATACTCTAATTATAGACACATTTTTCTTTGCCTTCCCTTTGAAAGCCTTTTACTTTCCTTTACTCTTAAATGGATTTTTACTACCTTCTTCTGAAGTGTTTTCCCCTCTTGCCTCAAGATGAGTGGCTTGCACACACACATCATCTAGATTATTGAGATTAACATTAAGATAGTAGGCCTAAGATATCTTTGTAAACCCCCTATGTACTTCAGCAATGTGTCATGTGATTGCAAATCTACACCTAACATCAAAGACCTTTTTTCTGGATTCTTGGGTGTAATCTTGAACATTTTGACCTTTAAGCTTTCTAAAGTTCTGCCAATTCATGATGGCTTTCTACAAATAAGCTGGAGGGTAGAATTGTCTATTGACTGCAGTAATGAAATCAATCCAAGAAATTGAGATCTTACTGTGTTTTTTAATCTCCAATTGGGTCTTTGATTCCCACCATACTAGTGTTGCACCCTCCATTCTCAAGGAAGCTAACTGAATCTTTATGTCATCCTCTTGAACGTTTTGAATCCTGCAATAGACCTCCAACTGATGAATCCAATTATCAAGCTTCTCTACATTCACTTCACCATTATACATGGGCAACCCTAATTTAACATCAAGTTTAAAAAAAGGTGACTTACTAGTTCCTTTTGAAGAATGATGATGAGTATGAGTAAGGGTTGTGTTAGTGGAAGAAGGTGAAGATGCTTGTGAAGAAGAAGATGAAGAATATGGTGGAGACAGTGGAGGTTTGCCTCCATTTACGTTACCTCATTTTCCATTACCTCCTTCTGAAGAGCCTTCTCCTTTGGGAGGTTTGGAACTTTCCCCTTGCAACCTAATATTCCTCTCTTCATAGAGGACCTTCACCATCTCTGTCATATCAAAGAAATCCTTTCTGAAGGTCTTCTCATCTTCTGTCATGTTTGTATGTTCTCCTTCATGAGACATGATCTCTAGAGTCTCAACTACAACTTGAGGCTAAACTAGTGTTGGAGATTGTGGCAACCTTTCTCTCCTTCCCCTTGACCCAACTTCACGGCTTCCAACCAGATTCCATTCACCTCTTTTGATTTTTAACCTTGTAAGCACGACATAAACTTGCAAACAATTAAATACTTACTTTATAAAGAAAAACTAGTGCTCTGATACCAAATTGACCTGACTTAGAATATTAGATTGCAGTGCTAATATCCTCCTCAGATTATAAACAAAATGCTTTCATTGTGCTTAAGGATTCATGAATTTTTACAAGTGAAATGAAGATTTTTTTTATGTTAATTTTATGAGAAATTTAACATAAATAAGAAACTAAAAAAAAAACATAAACATGTACAAAACATCATCAAAAACAAATTACAACAAGCACATGATAAACAAGTTCACCCCTCCTGGGCTACGTCTCCTTGGTCCAGCTTCCAATGGCTTGAGCATCTCTATTATGCTCAAAAAAGTAAAAATATGTGTTTACAATGCTCAAATGCTTGTGTAACCTGCTCCAATCAATCCAAAATACTTAAAAATGGCTATCTAGCCTATTTTTGCATCCAATTTGGTGGAAAAATGAAGAAGTTATGACTTCTCCTAGTTCTCCCAATATTCGCTCCACAAATTGCCCCATTTCCGACATGATCTTACAAATTAGCCCCAAAAATATGCTAAATGGGAAAAATTTCGCTGCGTAGTAGGCCATAATCTGTCGGTTAACTGTTTATCACAAATCACAATCAGAGAGGAAACCAGCGGGCTTTATAGTCTGTGAACGTGATGGGCGATTTGCGATTCCATGTGATGGACCCAACCAAAGTATTAACCACAACCGATAAACATATCGTGTCCTGAATCCTTTCACAAATTGCAATTCAACAGAGTATTAATGGTTCATATATGTGGTACCTTTTTTTTTTGCGAAGTGTGATTGTGATCTATGATCCATCGGATCGCAACCCTTCACTGCTTGGGGCCGATTATTTAATGCCTTCCCGCCTGCCTTATCGCATCGCACCTTGGCTATTTTGGGGCCAATTTTAAAAGACAACCCACCTGTGACATGTGACTTGTGATATGTGGGGGCCAATGGCTTCCTGCCACTTGGTGCCTCCCCATTCGATGAAGGGCCTTGCCACATCAACCAATCATGCCATGTGTCCAAATCAAACATGAACTTTGACTTGCTCTAAGTTCTGCATATGAGCTCAGATTTGAGTGTCGTTTGCACCGTTGTAATCATAATGATGAGCTCTTCGATCTGAATCTAATCATATCAATATTATGAAACTTTTATTTTTGAGCCTAATTTTGAGCACTTGATCACCGAGTTTGACAAGCGAGTTTGACTCGTTTGTACAACTACACGTGGGAAATTTTTAAGTAACGCTAACTGTAGAATTTGACCAATGCTGACCACAAATTTGGACTAGCACTGACTGTAAGTTTTGAGTAGTACTAATTGCATATTTTGATGAGTTCTAATCATATATTTTGACTAGCGTTGACTATAGAATTTGACCAACATTGATCGCAAACTTTCACTGTAGTTGATTGAGTTTGACCACAAGAAGTTTGACTAAGTTTGATCATAGGTTGACTGAGTTAAACGGTAGGTAGTTGACTTATTTTTACCATAGTTGACAAAGCTTGAGCACAGGAAGTTTATCAAGCTGACCATAAATTTTAGTCGACTTTTGGCTAGTTTGACCAGTGTTGACCAACAATAGTTTCACTAAGTTTGACTAGAAATTTGACTTGTAATATTGGCACAAATTTCTAGACAAATTCTGATATGTAAACCTTGTTGAAAATAAAATTTCTCCTCAAGTCAAAAGATTGTTGGGTTTTGGTGAAAATATTTTGCCTATTGTGAATGGTTATCTTTCTACGATCTTCATTGTTTTTGTTATAGTTGATATTTTATGTGTGTAATTATTCAATGATATCAGTGACATGAGAAATATTGTTTGAAATTCATTAGGAGGTAATTATCAGATCATAAAATAGTATTCTACTACACCTGCTATATAATTTCAACAATAGCAAACATTTGCTTTAATTAAATAGAATTTGTTTTCAAATCAACTCTAATCTTGTGGGTAAGGATTGGAATGGTCCTCAAAGTATTGTTGCAAGCCTCTTTCACCCAAGGGAGTAGAATAGAGACACTACAACCTAGTTTTCTACCCATTGAGTCCCCAATGAATGATTAATAAGCTAGCTATATTTGACTCAATCGATTTCATCTGATTTAATTTAGAGCAGTATTTCTTATTTGATGCACAAGTGGTTAGAAATTTTTTCCCAATCAACAAACTCCATGTAACACCCTCCTCCCACATTTACCTAAGCTAACCGGTCCACCAGAGTAAACATGTGAGGAAGAGTTACTATGATATGATTCAACTTTCCATGTACAATTAAGGAAGTGGAACTAACCAGACAAGACCAATCTGTCCTTCCTTAGAAGCTATAGAACCTTCAGGAACCAACCAACCCGTCCAGGTGTCCAAACCCTGAGACAACTTGATGTTATGCTGAACTAGACCCCGAGTCAGTCCCATGAAAAGCCTTCCATGCGACTAAGCCTCCAGTCACTCCCATGATAAGGAATCCATGAAATTGCAGCCTTTTCAGGAAGTTTTGTTCCATATACCTCAAATTCTGAGCCACCTTTTCAGGGTTAGGGCTCAGGCCTCTACCCAAAACTTCATGAAATTCCAAAAATTGTAAATAACAATGAGATAAGGCTACTAATGTAAACACTTGGACAATAACTTTACCTCAACCCTACCAGTCATGACAGGCATTTCGTCAAACATATCATAAACATGTAATGTATAGGTCATAAATACACATATGAACATAGGGGTCTCATACTTATCTAAGAATCATCAAGAAGGGATGATGAGAGCCATAACTCAAGTCTATCATAAAATATGATTATAACCAACAAATATCTAGAGAAATATCAATGATGAAACCACCATTAAAGCCACATAATGACAAGCACATTTACTCTTGAAATACCAAAGGAAAATGAGCATATATTAACATATGCAAATCCAACCAAGTCAGAGACTTCCACGTACTACCCGACCATAGATTGGACTGAACCAAATCAATATTTTAGTCAATAACCCCTATTCCATAATCCAAGCATGAATGTCGCATCTCATCGAATAAACCAAGAACACCAAACCAGGGCTTCTAGATGCCAAACCACCTCAACCCTTAACCAGTGATTCCACCTCACGGTTGGACATCACTAACCATCACCAGATCGGTCTCCACCCAAGTTGTCCAAGGATCTAGAGTGTTTGTTCCAACCAAGGCTTATAGGACTAGTAACTCAATCCACAACTACTGTTGCGCTCTAGAGCATTTATCTAACTAGGGATTTCAGGACTAGTAACTGAACCCACCAAGGGTACTAGAGCGTTTTTCCAACCAAGGCTTCCAGGACTAGTAAATCAACCCAAGATGTTAAAGAGATTCCAAAGTATTTATCCAAATAAGGCTCCATGAACTAATAACTCAAACCACAACCATAAGGAACATGAACACCAATCGGAAAACAAAAGGGAAACCCCCCAACACCATGGCTATCCAGGAAATGGAAAGGCTAGGAAAAACCACTGTCAATCCAGGCAATCCTCCATGCCAATGACATATCACAACAAAACAACCACATCAATGTGCCATGCATGCCAAAACTAGCAAGGAAATCATACATGTAACTCGATACCTGCAAAGCAAACCAATTGTAGCTTTTGATCTTGTTGTCCCCTTGTACTCTCCTTCTTTTCCTTTTCCTTCTTGCTCCAAATCCCAAGTATGCCACAATACTCCAATTGTGCTCCAACAAATCCGTAAGTGTGCATGAGTATGAGAGAGGGAATAGAGTAGAGATATCCAAGATAAAAATGATAAAAGCCATGAATTGATCCTCAAAATTCTTTTATCATTGAGGCCTCTATTTTCTTCATTTTGCCTCCAATTTCCCTCTCATGCAAACCTTGTGATCTTTCACCTTCTTTTTCTCCTATTTTCCATTATTTTCATAAATAAAATGCCAATTAATGCCTCTTTCCTTTTCAAATTCCTTTTCCAATGCCTTTGCCAATTTCCTTTAGCCATAATAAACCAAATGAACACCCACTAGGATGTTTTGTCCAACATTCAGCTTGGAATATGTGTCCCATGACCTTGGTATTATTTATTTTTTTACACGGAAAATCAACCAGGTTTGTTACACTACACAAGTAAACAAAGTATTTTTGTGCGAGCCATTTGAGGCATGATAGCTCACAACTTGGTTTTCTACCTCCGCAAGATTTTGTGCCTAGATTGGAAAATATTAGTTCCTATTAGTCTTGAAAGCTACATTGCTAGTCTAGAATTTTGTTTTACATTACAATAGTTCAAGTGAATATGTTAAAACTTTTAGTTTTTCCACTGCACTAAATTAGTGCATTTATACTTCCTTCAATCACAATTGTAAAATTGAATTCCATTCTTAGTCAAAGCTTGAATTTCATTCTTAGGCAAAGCTTATTTAGTGACTTAATTAGATTTCATATTTATTTTGATTATAAATCTTAGTACAGATTTCATTTTTGACTTAAGCCTTTAATTAACATCCATAGCTAGCCCTTTGAATCTAAACCTTAAAGCTAATTTATAATTTTATAGAAAATTCATTTTTAGTTAAGTTTATTCTTCATTAAAGTGACACATTAAGAAACTAAGATAATTCTTTAACATATAATGAGTGTGCTTCATTAGTTTAGAATCCCACATCGATATAATAAATTCATTATTTTATGCAAGTAATTTGGAATAGACAATGGGGTCTTCAAACACCCTATATCTAGTCATAGAAGGAGATTTCCATATGACTAGCAACATAACCTTTCCCATCCTACCTAACCTGACGAGTCCAACTCACAACTCCTATGTGGGAGGAGAATTAATAAAAATGAAGATGAGTTAAGAGTGTGTGGTGTTTTTTTTAGTTAGTTACACTATTTATTCTATAATCACCCAAGTGTCCTTATATAATTAAATTAACTATGATGCTAATAACACTTCTGATTTCATGTTGTCTTAATAACATTGATGAAATTCACAAGTAGCTCCTCATCGTCTCACATGGATATAGCTAAAATTCAAGCATGCAATGGAAGAATCAAGATAATCATGGCTATCATTATTAATTAGTTAGATACACACCCAAAATAGCTTATTCAAGAGTCAATAGCAATGGTAACCTCATAGTGGAGGATTAAGTGAAGCGTGAAGTGTTTTTATCATAAAGATACTTTGATGCAACCCTAGTGATGTCAAAATATTAATTCTTGTTAAAACATAATTAAGTGGGAGCATACAAATGATACAATTTGTTAATTTTAACTTTAAAATATTTTCCAAATCCAAAATATATGTCGAATGTAATATATCATATGTATCATATCATTATAATTGAAATTTTAAATAAATTCTAAAATAATAAAAATTCTCACTCAATTTAAAATTTTGAATTTCCATCTATAATGCTATGATAAATACGATATATTACATTCAACATATTGATTGGATTTGAACAAAAATTCATATTCATATATATATATATATATACCCGATGGGGTGAAGAATAAGGAAGGCCTAAGAGATGGGGGGCGAGCCTACCACCCCATTGCCTCAACCGAAATTTAAGTCAGGGATGGTGTGGTTTGCCCTCACATGCATCAACATGTAAGTGAAGTGTGATGGAAACAAGGTTTTATATATCTGCACTGGATTTTTGTACCAGATAGTGGGTGAGTCTATGGTTAAAGGGTTTAAGATTTTCGTCGAAAACTCAAAGGCATTCAACTCTAGTGCTTTCTCTTATCTTAATTTCGGGTTTGGCTTGGTCTGAAGACTTATGTGGAGAACTAGTTGTGCCAATATGTTCCCTGAAAATTTGAGGATGTGCATCTTTTGAGATAATGTACTATAGGAGTGGGTGGAACAAGTGACTCAATCAAGTGGTTGACCAATTACAAATTGGTGGATTTATTTGGAATTGGTACCTTATCCCCACAATTGTTGTGGATATTATAGAGGAACATTTCAACTTGCACCTTGGGTGTGGTTGCACGTCTCTACTCGTGGTATATTCAATCTTTTTTGTCTCAACTTTCCTTAATTTTGGAAGTTTACTTGTTGGGTTTTTCATAGTTAGATGCTATATTGTGGTTCTATTCTAGGCTTAAGGAAAGTGGTAGGAAATTAAGTTCCTGAAGTTGGTGCTAGATATTTTTCTCTTTCCTACTAGTTCCATTTGGTGCTCGCCCTCTATTTATAGAACTACTCTTTGTTTTTGGACAAAATCTTTTCCTATTTCTAGACCTCGTTTGTGAATTTTCCTACTATTGCATTTCCCTCTTGTTTTATGCACATTATGAGCTCCTTTGGAGATTCGAGCATAAATTTGGCATTTTAAAACTATGCATTTTGATGATCACATTGTTTTTTATACTTCAACATAATTAACGATGTCCCCCGTTGGGTTCTAGGCCCTGGCCACACCAGGGGAAGATAGAAGCAGTTTCTCAACTCTACTAATCTTCACTGGAAACTCAAAACTCTTATTGGCAGGGTTTTAAAGGAAAAGAAAGAGGAAGAATACAACATATTTTCTTCCATGAATGATATCAAATGAGCTTAAAGAGTTCAATGTTCTTGTCTGGAAATTCTAGATGCTCGGAAAGCTCACTTGGAGAGCCACTTTCAAGGTGAATCTAAGCCAATAACTCCTCCAAACTCTAGTGCTAAAGACCCAGAACTAATGACATCCTCAAACTCTTGAGGGTTCATTCTTGTCAAAAATATTTTTTGTTGTAGCTATCTAGTTAATAGAATGCTAGGTGATAGATTGTTTGAATTTCAATTAATTTTGTATTGGTATAACTATGAATCTAAAGGTGGTTACTAGATCCAGTTTACCTAGTGGTAAATTGAGACCGCCTTTGATAAATTTCGAAAACCATGGATGAATGCACACATATGCTAATGTTTTAAATTTCTAAGGTAATACAATATTTAACTTACCCCTTAAATTGACATGATGCCTGAGGTGGTGAGTTGGGGAGTGACGACGATGTCTTCATTTGAGGTTTTCAGCTAGGGTTTTCAGAGTTTTTTTATTTCTGCTGGCATGACTGGCGAGCATCCTCATTCTCGACGATCATAGGTTTTTTAAGGATTTAAATTTGTTTTTTATTGTTTCTATTTCTTTCGCATGGCTAAACCTTGTGATTGTCCAGTTATTTTCCTAGTGGTGCTTTTTATCTATGATTTTTTAGTAAGCTTGGGGAATTTTTGGATTCCTGCATCTAGATCTGTTGGTTTTTACTGACTTGGAGTAGTAGTGGTCCTTATGTCTTATGTGGAGACTATCGATTATGATTCGGTGAACCCCATTAGGGGTTTCATTTTTGTCTCAAGCGGTGGAGTGGTTATAAACAGGTGTTTCATACAGTCCTCTAGGGTTGTGGGTGCAAGTTTGAACCCCAAGAATGGGTTATCTTGGAACTCTAGTTGTTTGGTTATGAGGGTGTCCAAATTGTTTCCACATGTTCATTTATGTCACCGATGTCAACATGTGTTGGGTTTCCTCCCTTGGAAAAATTACCACATCTGGCATCAGCCAATGGCATTTCTCACTCTTTCCTTATTTTTAGTAATGAGGGGTTTTTCGAATTATCCAAACCAATGTCTAGGGGTTTTAATGGTAGCGGTTTCATTTTCTTGGTTCAAGTGGTGTCTCCTCCACTTTTTTCTTTCCTTAGTAGTTGAATAATTTTAGTCATGTTGAGGGTTTTGTGTCGGGGAATTCAAACATCCCAACTGAAAACCCGGCTTGGGGGTGGTGCCTCAAACCTCTGTCATTTAGGAAGCACATTTTATGGATCCTCCTCTTGGTTTAGGATTGGAAGTATCAGCTCATGGGGTTTTTGGTGATGAGATACAAGAGGAAGGGGTATCAAGTCTTCCATCCAAAGTAAGAAATAAATGTGTGGGACACACTTATGGGGATAAATTTAGACTTGGTACCCTCATGGAATGGCGTGACAGGTGCATCACACCTGTGGTTTTTGAGGCTCCTGATGTTTTTCTCTTGGCCATGGGAAGGATCCAATTTTCTTTTAAGATAAGGGAGGATGTGGACAAAGTTAAAAAGGATGTGTGGTCCATTGATTCCACTCTAGTGATATTTAAATTATGGACACCTACTTTTGATGTCCACAAGGAGAGGATCGAAGAAACCCCTGTGTGGATTCATTTTCAAAGGTGACCAATATATCTTCCATTCCATGTTCGATGTTGGTATCTCATTTATAACCCTTGTTACTGGCATCTCCATCACTAGTTGTGGGATGGGATGCTCCATCTTTGGAGGCCACCTCTGATCTTGGTAATTTAGTTCCTCTTTCTCTGCAAAATTTACACATTAGTTATTGTATGCTCTTTGAGTATTGGTCTTCCTTTAAGTTTGGGCTTGGTTTATGAAACAAAGTCTATTTTGGTTATCCTTCCCCATTTGAAAATTTCCCTTGTATTTTCCCTTTGGGTCAACAGACTATACATCCTCGCATGCCTATGTGATATCAAGTTATTTTAGGGAGTCGGGTGAGGGAAATATCCTACACAACTTGTGATATCGGTTTGTGATCTAGGTGTCCTCCTGGTGGTTTGGGTATCATATCTTTGTTGAAATCCTCAGTTCAACGGTGAGGGAGGAAATCAAAGATTTATTTGGAAAAGGGAAATGCTTATGTGTAATTGTCATTGAGTCATTAAACATCAATTGATGTGGCACTAGAGAAATGAAGGCCCTTTAAGGGGTTTCCTTATGAAAATCATTTCCTTTAATTGTTGTGGGTTGGCTAATGTGCTCAAAAAAATGGATTAAAGTGATTGTTCTTCTCTAGAATTCCATGATGTGACAAAAACCCTTGGGGCTAGGGATAGCGTGGATTTTTTAGAGCCCTTATTTCCTTCCTAGAATTGGGTTGAGATTCTCGAAAGAATCAACCTCAAATTTTCTGGAGTGTCCAATCTTGCTTGGGTTGGTGGGTTAATCTTTGGAGTTGGATCAATTTTCCACTTTTATTAATTTGTATGGGTTGCATGATGATTGTGTTACCTTCTGTAACTCATTATTTTGGATTTCCCATTTGATATTTGTTAATATTCTACTAGGTGGTGACTTAAACTTCTCATTGGGTGATGCAGAGTCGTGGGGTTCTCAGGTGAGGATGGATGCCTTGACTGAATAATTTTTCATAAACATAATATTTGTCCATTGATTGATGTACCTCCCGTTTAGATAAAACCTACCTGGAACAACCAAAGAGTGAGGGAGGATCAAGTAGCCAATAGGCTTGATCAATATTTGGTGGTTTAATCTACATTGCAATCCTTTCCTCTTATCCATAAATGGGTGGGTTTTGGTGAACTTTCTGATCATAGTCCTATATGTCTGGAGATCAGCAAGATACTTCATAAAATGAACAATACTTTTAAAATGATTTCTCATTGGTTAAAATATGATTCTTTTTATGAGCTAGTTAAGTAAAATTGGAGTCCTTTTGATGGTTGAATGGGTGTCTTTGTTGTAGGACAATTTTCCCACAATCTAAAATATATCAAAGTTGAGGTTAAATATTAGGCAGTGTCTATGAGGAGGGAGGAGGAAGATCTACTATAGGTTCAAAATAAGATAGAGTATTTTAATGAGTTGGGGGTTGATGGTTTTCAATCATAGGAGTCGAGCGATTCTTATCATAGACTTGTGACTATGCGAAAGGATATATTGGCGATGAAGGAAGAGTGTTGGAGGCTCAAAAGTAGAGCCATTTGGTTGGACAATGGCAATGAAAACACAAAGTTGTTCCATGCCTATGGAAAAGGTAGGAAATTATAAAATACCATATGGGGAATGTTGGATGGGGAGGGGTGTTTTGTTTTGCATACATCCAGCTCAGTGATAGAGTGGATGAGATTGTGTGGTCATATGCTTCATGTGGTATATATCTCTCAAGATTCGATATCTATGTATTAGCTCAACAATGAATAAACAAGATATGGACTGATGGTGGGGAGTTTTATTGAAGTCCATGTGCCTAGAGAAATACAAATTATTCGTCTTGGCTATCATGGTGGGCAAATTGACTACGTGGGATGTAATGGAACGCCAATATAAAATTGGTCCAGGTTGGTGTGCCTTATGCACGACTAGTGGGGAATCAATTGAACATCACTTCATATGTTGCCCCTTTACTGTTCAGGTTTAGGATACATGCAATTATGATTAGTTAGAAACTAGCTTTCACATTGTAGTTGTTATGATCATCAATAAGCCTATTTGGGCTCGCATTGTCTGTGGTCTGGTATATCATTTTTGGTTGCCTAACGAAAATGGATGACAAACAGGAATACAAAATTATTCTGTGATCTCCCTTTGATCCTTAGATGGGATATTTGGATTACATGCAATAAGATGATTTTCTCAGAGCTTCCTTCGTACCTAGATAAAATTGCATTCGAGGGTCTGAACAATGTAAAGTTTGAAACGAGAATTGATACGATTACCCGTTTCATTGAGGTAGCAAGAAAGTGACTCGATTTTGAAAAGTGGTGATGCAGAGTACACATAATTTTTTTTAGCATAGTTTTTGACACTTTATTTTTTTTTATGTGCATTAGTATTTAGATTGTTTGTGATTTGTATGCTGATTTTAAAAAGTGTTGATTTTGCATCAGGCCATTTTTTTAAAAGACGTATTTTTTGACTTTAAATTTTCTAATATATTAATTGTGAATACTTATTTTCTAAATTTAACAATTTTTGAAGTGGTCATCTTCTTCATATTTTTTTTTGTAGTGATGTTTTTATTTTTTTGCATAGTTAAAGAAGAAGGTCGATATTTTAAAGTTTCGATACATATTTATATATTGTTAATTAATTTTTCATTGCACATCGAATAATTGTCTTTAAAAAACAATAATTTTTAACAATTGACATAAAAATAACCATTTTCAACATAAATATAACTACAAAATTACACATTTTGATCATTTTTTGCTAGAAATGACATGTCAAAATCACAATTTTTATACGAAAAAATTAACAAAAAATGGTTAAATAATAGTTTTTTTTATGAACTTCATGTCAAAAAATAATAATAATCACTATTTTTTTCAAAAAATAATTATTCACATAAAAATTAAAGCAAAAATCGCATAATACAAATTTTGAACACATAACAACATTAATTGAATGCTTATTCTTTTCATAAAATGTCTAAGTAAAAAGCATTAAAAGTATAACTAATTAATAGTTACAAAAAATGAGCTTGATTTCCAAGCATAACTTAAATTTAATCAACAATATCATATAATCCAAACTCTTCATCCTCTAGAGTTTCATTATTGTCTTCTCCCACAATATTTTCTGCTTCATTTTTCTCATTTTCCTCTTCTAATGGATCTTTGATGTCTGCGAATCTCCAATGTATGCATTTCCAATCATTCCATGTAATGGTGGTTGAGGTTCCTTTGCCTTTTTTTCCACACATGATTCACTAAAATACCATTTCTTCAACCCAATTTATTGCATTCCATCTGGAAGAAATTGAAGAGCATTAATTCTTTGTTGAATAAATTTGCACTGTACTGGATATTTTTCAATGGACATGCAATTTCTTCCTTTTTGTAGGCAACATGCTAGTGTTGTACCTAATTATCAAGCACACAAGAAATAATGAAGTAAATTATTATAATGACATATAAATTAAAAAAGAAGATATTGAAATTCAATTCTATATAACAAAACTTACCTGAGCCAGAAAATAAATCTAGAAGCCAATCTCCTTCATTTTAACATATGTATATAAGATTGTTAATCAATGACTATGGTTTTTAATAAATGTTAACTATCTATCCTTTTGCTTCTTTGTCTTCATATGTTAGTTTTTTCACAACAACATCATAAACCAGTGCTTGGCTATGACTCTTTCCATCTACCCGATTAAAAAGCATAGACATATAACTATCATATTTTTCCCAACTATCAATATGGATGAAATCACAATCATTTATAAATGGTTGATCTTCACGGTTAAGAAGATTTGACTTTTTCCTGTAACATGAAATAGTAAAAGTTCAATTAACCTGTACATAAATGAATTTTATAACATTAATCAAACATACAATTTCAACATCTTACCATGTAAGTTGCATCCTTGAGTTTGTTTTCCCCTTGAAGCTTGACAATAACATTGCCAATAGTGTGTCTTAATGAAATGTCACAAATCTCCATAATGGTGATGATGTGACTTCTATAAATTCTGCAACCACTTTACTAAGAGCTTAAGAAGTATAAGGGATACTATCATAGTTAATGTTTGGGATATTGAAACCATGGGGAATATTTGCAATAACTAGGGAATACTGTTGCTACATATCAATGGTTTAGACCTTTTGACCTTCTGGTTTTTAACGCCAATGTTCTCCCATATGCTAAAAATCTCATTAATCAATTCCCATATCTCTCTAGTTCTAAATGCCAACTGGAAAATGTTATCAATAATTCTAAATATATCATTATTTACTCTGTCGCCTTTTGAATTGATTTTCTTCTCAATTTGATACCCTATTTCCATACAACATTCCTTTAGGAGATTTACAGTAAAATTTATCTTATCCCCGCCACATTTTTCTTCAAATTCACTATGAATAAATCTAACCCTTTGGATGAAAGTCATATATATTCTATATTCATTATTTGAATTACGGTCCCATGCCAATAATTTTTCCTCTGTATTTCATATACCAGCATAAATGATACTTTTCATTGTTCCAAAACATGGGTTATTGGGATATTCCTCCATCAATTTCCATTGAGCTTCTACAGAATGGTCCCCCCCAAGCACATAATAATTGTATTAAAAACATTTTGACTTATCAAATTCATCTTTGTTGGGAACTTAAACTGGAACCACATGATCATATGGATTGTACCTCATCAATGTCTTCAAGTTGTGAACATGCAGGTGGTGTCGCTTTTTGATTTGATGTTTACATTTTCTTTCACTTGGCTTATAGATTTGTCTCACATTAAGCTGAAATGACGAACACCCTCAATTAAGTTTCTCTTTATCAAGTTCTATCGAATGGCATTTTGTTTTGTTTTAATAATGCCATCCTCTAAATCAGCTCACGATGTAATGATTTCCTTGCTTTCTTTTGAATTTTCACTAGGATCTTCACTGTTGGTAATGACTACTTGAGAATGTTCAACTTTAATTTTCTTCCTCCTAACATTCTCATCATTAAATAGAACATAGACATTCTTGGGCATTATTACCTTTGGTCTTTTATGGCTCTTGTCTTTTCTAACATCAGTTCCAATGTCATCCCCAGTAACGACAACATATTCTTCAGTGTCAGTTTCAACTTCCTCATCTTCAAAAGTAAGTTGTCTACCTTTGCTAGATTTATCCACTAGAGGCCATTTTTTCTGATCCCTTGTATGTAGTTTTGTAGCACCATGAATTACTACCTTTTGCTTGTTTTCCATATCTTCTTCTGAACCTGTGTAGAAACTGTTGACAACATTCATAATATCCTTCTCTATGAAATGAATGCCTCTCAACATAATTGAAAGTTTTTCAATAAAATTATGTCGAACAAAATATCATACGTCAATAAAAGCTAAGCTATAAAAATATAATGAGACAGTTACAATAATGAAAAACACAAATATAAATAACAATACTTACGATATCTTGTGCAATCTCATTTATGATTTGTTTAGACAACTTTGTAGATGCCTCTCTCGTGTCATACAATGACAATGATAACCGATATTTAATCTTGTCATGTGACTTGGGCAATTTTCTAAGTATATAAACAACTTCAGTGTCTAGTATCAAACACATGTCTATGACCTTTTCTAGCACCTCATAAATTCCACTATCGCTAGGTATATCAACATATAGATATATCTGCACATCTTCGCCTTCTCTTTCTTTCACATACCATACATTTTCTGGAAGCTTCACTTGTTTTGATTTCTTCTAGTATGAAATCATCTTCTTATCGTTTGAGGCACTTGATAGATTTGTAGTTATCATATCAGGTTTGTTCATTCAGCATTGCTTTCTAATGACCCACCTTTAATTTTAGCAGTCTTTGGTCTAGAAAGATTCACAAAAATCTTCTTTGATGCCATTTTATTGCAAACACACACACACACACACACACACACACACACACACACACACACACACACATATATATCAGTAAATTACAAAAAACTAATAGCTTAAATTAACAAACAAAACTATAAATGGTAAATAATTTTGTAAAACATAACCATTTAAAAAAAATTAAAAAAATGCAGCCCCCTCCTGCCCCACCCTGACAGCCCCAATTGTGCAGCGCCCTCCTGCCCCACCCTGACGGCCCCAACTATGCAGGACGATTGCACCCAGCTCCTCGCCCCACCCCAATGGCCCACTGGGGTGGCGTGGGGGAGTTGAGCACAAGCCCTGACGCCCCTCCCCCATGGGCCTGCTGGCAAGCACGATCGGGCCCACCACGCCCACTATGGACGTAGTGGGTAAATATGGCTCATTTAAATTTTAAATTTCTAAAAAAAAAAATTTCCTTAAACCTATTGAATTTTAAAACTTGCACACAGCAGAAGGGAAACTAACATTTCAAATGAGATAATATTCCGTTGAATATGTTGTTGATAGCAATGTAGCTGCTCCACAAATTCTTTACAAGTCTTTTAGTGAACCTCGAAAAACCTTGATGTGATGTGAGGAATAGTGATAATTAAATTTATGTTATAGCGGAAATTACAGAATTGTTTTACCGCACGGTTAATGTGGGACTAATTTGTTTTTATAAAAACTTTAACATGTAATTTTTTGTTATGGCGATATAGGGAACTATGATAAAGCGAACATTACGGAATTGTTTTATGCATGGTGAATGTGAGATTAATTTGTTTTTATAATGACTTTAACATATAAATATTGTTATGGCGATATAGTAAATTATGATAAAACGAACATTACATAATTTTTTTACCGCATGGCGAATGTGGGATTAATTTATTTTAGAAGATATAATAAAAATTAAAAAAAACATTCAATTGTCTAGTAAATGTTATATAGTTTAAGTAAAAAATTAATTTAGGTAAAATATTTAGTTTACAATTTTAATTTAAAGATTTAGTTTAGAAGATTTATTTCATAAGAAAATTATAGTTAAAATTTTTCAATAAATTGTAGAAGAAAATTATGGAGGAAAATACATGAAATGAAATTTTTGGAGGGAAAAATTTCGGTGAAAATTTTTGGAGGGAAACTTTGGAGGGAAATTTTCATTCTTTAAGCTATATATTATCATTAGGAGGGAGTGCATTTGTATCATTCAACCTCTTTTTTTTGAAAGGAATGTATTCTTCTGATAGTGAAGTTTCGCTTTGTGAAGCATCAACATCTTCGTCACGTAACAACTCTATTCATATTGATGAATATAGCGAAAATTATTCCACTATGAATAGAGAGTCAAATATTTCACTTAGTCCTAATCTTAAGGAATATGAGAGCAACACTGATGAAATACAGGATGAATAATTTCAAATAAATAAAGAGTCATGATTTCCACCTAGTCCTAATTCTATGGACTATGAGAGTAGAAGTGATGAAGAGCATGATGAAGATTTTCAAAAAAATTAAGAGTTGCGGTTTCCACTTAGTCCTAATCATATGGAATACGAGAGTAGCAGTGATGAAGAATTTCAAATGAATAGAGTGTCACGGCGTCCACGAAGTCCTAATCCTATGGACTATGAGAGTAGCAGTGATGAAGAGCATGATGAATAATTTCAAATGAATAGAGTGTCATAGTGTCCACTTAGTCCTAATCCTATGGATTATGAGAGAGACAGTGTTGAAGAACATGATGAAGAATTTCAAATGAATAGAGTGTCATGGTGTCCACTTAGTCATAATCCTATGGACAATGAGAGAAACAGTGATGAAGAGCATGATGAAGATTTTGAAATAAATAAAGAGTCGTGGATTCCACTTAGTCCTAATCCCATGGACTATGAGAGCAATAGTGATGAAGGTCAGGATGAAGAATTTCCAATAGATCGAGAGTCATATTTTCCACCTAGTCCTAATCCTAAGGACTGTGAGAGAAATAGTGACGAAGGATAGGATGACTTAGTCCTAATCATAAGGACTATGAGAGCAGCAGTGACGAAGGGCAGGATGAAGAATTTTCAGAAAGTAAAGAGTCAAATTTTTGATGTAGTCCTAATCCTATGGACTATGAGAGCAACACTAACAATTCACATGATGAAGAATATCCAATAAACATCGAGTCAAATTTTCCATTTATTCCTGATTCTAAGGAATGTGAGGGTAGCACTAAAGAATGGAAAGATGAAGAATATCCTCCATGCCAGCATTTCAAAAGCACAGATGATCATAGTGAGGATAACATTCCTCATAATGATGATGAAAATGCTTATACAAATGATGATCCAATGATGGAGATGTTGCTAGGAAATATTGTATTGAGGAGTAGGAGTAGACCTTTTCATATCAATCCAAGATGTTCTAGTTATACAAGGGGTAGAGCAGAATATCTGACGAGAAGAAGTTCTATCAATGCTCTCATTTCAAGTGAATGTTGTCAAAAATATTGCTTGAAACATATGGATTTCAAGTTTGCATTAGAGAAAAGGAAGAGATATTTGTCAATGAATAAAAGCATGCAAATTTCATATTTAGTGGGGTGCATGCAATCTACATTGTCAGGTTATGATTATCATATTGGGTCTTTATTTATCTGTAGAAAGGCTTTCAAAATGTTTCATTCAATGGGTAATTTTCTTCTGTCAAGAATCCAAGAAAATTTGGAAAAGGATCCCACATTTTATTCAAAAGTACGTCATAAACAATAGTTTGGGCCATTATCAAATATTGAAATGTCATGGATGAAAGATTTCTTTTCAAAGCATGGAGAATTTATGCCAAATAGATAGACAATAAATATTCTAGATAGTTTTTCAAGATGAGAAATCTACGACTTATACAAATAATATGCAGAAGGTGCCGAGGGACATGGTCAATTTATTACATATCAATATTTTGTGAAGATATGGAACAAAGAATTCAAAAATGTCTGTATTCCTAAGAAGACAAGGATGGGGATTTGCAATACATGTGCTTCTCTTGAAGGGTCAGAAAGTGGTAAGCATTCATAACTTTAACTTTTAAAATTGCATAGTCATCAACTATGAAAATGTATTTCTGAATGACTTTCTTTTATGTTGTGTAGATTCCATTGTCAAAGCACTTCAAGAGCATCACGAACACCAAAAAAGTGAAAGGAAAAAGTTGTACAAGCATCGAAAGAAGTGTCATGATAATCCAAATAAATATTTGGGTTTGATAATTGATGGTATGGACGAGAAGAAAACACTTCTACCACATTTTGTTCACACACCCAAAAATTTATAGGAGGAAAATTTTATTTAGTATGACTTGGTCGGTTGTATGGTATTCAATGGGAAAATGTTGCCAAGCGTATGCTTCACAACTCCAAATATTCATAATGATGCAAATCTAACGATAACCATAATTCATGATGTGCTTTCTCATTGGTCTGGTAATCTTCCCGAATTTTTGTATCTACAATTGGACAACACTTGTCGCAAAAACAAAAGTCAGACTGTTTTTGGATATCTAAACATCTTGTTGAATTGAGAATTTTTCAAAAGGTAAAGGTTGGTTTCCTTCTTGTTGGGCACACTCATGACCATATTGATAAGATTTTTAGTTGTTTTTTAGTCGCATTGAGGAGGAAGGAAGTTGGGAGCTTGCCATTATTAATTGAATGTATTAAGAAATCATACATACGAGAGCCTAATTTTGATGTGTTGGAAGAAACTGTTGACATGCAAAGGTTTATTCTGGGATCGCATGGTGAGGAGAACTTAATGACATTAGCTTCCAACATCAATTTCGTATCAAAAAAATTGATGGGAAAACACTAATATGGGGCAAGAAGTATTCAACTACTGCAGAATGGGCACCATCTTTAGGTTTGGCATTTTTGAAGTTCATTCTAGATCATCCAATATTTTCATCAAATATATTGTTATTACAATCAGTTGCTGAAGTTCATAATGCACCCAAGCAGAATAGAGATATAAATTATTCTGATTGCCTAGAAGAAATAAAAAAATGTATTAGATATACATATGAGTACTTTTGATATTGTTGATTCAGTTTGGTGGGAGTCTTCTTTCAATAATCAAAGTGATATCATTTCAAGAACAACAAATGAAGATATACCTTTGAAAAATCCATTTATTTGGCCACAAAATTTGTCAAATGAACATGAGGAAAGAAACATTGTTGAACAACAACAATCTCAAGGTATTATTAATTCTTCATAGGTATAGGAAAGAGAAATGTATATTGGTTTCAGAAGATCTCATGCACAACGTGAAGCCATGGAAGAGCTTTACAGGGATTTGGTATAGGAAATTAAGGAGGGTTGAATGATCGCAATGCTAGAATATGGAGATCCCAATGGCTACCCATTATGGGTTGCTAAGGTTATAAAGGCCATTAAAAAAAATGAAGATGTTGTAGGTGTTGAAGTACATTGGTATGCCACAAATACACACCCATTCAATGTTGTGTATAGGCCAGATATGGTAGCTGATACAAAAAAATTGGCGGAAAGAGAAAAAGAAAGGGTACAAATATAAATTGTCGTCGCACATATCTCTTAAAATTGGAGGATGTTGACAAACTTGTTTATGACTTCAATTTAACAAAGAGAGGAACTCTTCTCTTCAAGATGATAGAGATTCTGAAGAGGTTGTTAGCAAAAGGAATAGTGTTGAGATGGAAGTTTGCTAAAATCAGTCATAGATCCAGAAGAATTTTGAAACCTGGAATGGTGGGCATACATGTGGACTCAGATGGGGCACTAGTTGATGAAAGAGAAGAATATGGAACATCTTCATCTGCATCCAGTCATTCATTTGAAGATGTGAATTTTGATGGTGTGCTAGAAAATATGATTTGTTTTGAATAATTGTCTAAGAGAGTTTATATAACTGATGTTTGCATCGTATCTTCAAATCAAAATTTTGATTTCCATATGGCGTTAAATGAAGTTATGAGTCATTTTTATGTTTGTTGGATTATATGTTTTAATTATGATGATTTTTATTGTTTAGAATATCTACAATGCAACAATAACTTAGAGATATAATGTATGTTTCATTCAATTTACAAGTAATGACATTTTGATTAATTTAGTCATGTAATTTTTTCATAATGTCATGGTTTTTTAATTTTATGGTTGAAAAGTTTCCAAATTTTTTTGTATCTTCAATGTTGTGGTTGAAAACAATTAGAATTTTAGCGATCTTTAGTGTCATGTTATTATATGTTTAACAACATGGATGAAAACTGATAGAATTTTAATGTGTTTCAAATCCCATTATTTTATCTTTATCGTCAATAATAAAAAATGTTGAAATTATACCTAGGAAATAAAAATGTTATTCTACCAAAAAGATTAGTGTGGTTTTTCCTAAAAAACAACCGTTTTTTGCACAAAAAGATCGGTTTTACTACCATTTTTTTTAAATGTTGAAAATTGACCCCAAAAAAACCATCGTTCCAATATACACACTTTTCGTTTTTAGCATTGTTTTTCATGTTTTTCGGGGGTTCTTTGGCCAACGTTCCCATTTTGAGTTTATAGTTCCCGTTTCAAAGTTTACATTGTTTCTAGTTATTGTTTCTCATTTTTCATAGGCATGCCTTTCCCAAATCAATAGGCTTGTTGTCATTAAAGATCTTGACCCATCAAGTCCATGGGGTTTTTTCAACGGTGCATCTCAAGGGGGTGAGCTTGCCTATGGTGGGGATTTGTTCTCCACCTAAATGCAAATCATTCCTTTCATGTATGATAGGTTTGGGTTGAGGGTCAAACAATTGGGCTAAGGTTCATGCTTGTCATGCTCTTATCACTTTCGTTGTTGAAAAAGAACTTACGTACTTCAGCGTTTTGGGGACTTGTTGTTAACTCGCTAAAACAAACTTAATTATGCAGAAATTTATTTCTTGTTGATACTGTGGAGGAAATTTAGCATATCATATTATTTTTCACATATTTCACATGATGCCATATTTACAGAGGAATGAGACTTTCTAAAGAGGACTTGCTCATGGATCATGGATTGTGGCTTATGATAGAGTTTTGTGGCATTGAACAGTTCTAGTCTTTCCATCGACCCTATGTGGTTGGGAACATTTTTTAATTTATGCATATATTTATATCTATGTTGTTGATCAGCAATCATTTTGTATAGCTTATATTATAGGCTGATGTTTGATTTTTTTTTCATGGCATAATGATTGTTTAAAACAAGAATTTGTTTTCTTGCTATATTTTTTATGAACACATTGATAATATACTTTGGCATACACTCATATGATTACTTTTGTATTGATATGGCCTCAGATGGATCATGGTTGATCCATATAGAATGCACATGAAAATTGTGTATTTACATAATGTATTTTCTTTTATTTATAAATGGGAATATGTGTTTCTTTTCGTAGGAATAAAAAAATACAATCTTTATTTTACCCCATAAATGTATGTGTGGGGGAGGGGGGGCGGGAGTGTGAAATCAAAGCAAGTCAACTTTTAGAATCCAGATAAATACTAATAAAGGTCTCTTCCAAGGACTTGCCAAATAGCATGAGGGAAAACTAAAAAATGTATGCTTATTTATCATGAGCTCCTTTTCCACCTAGGAAACTATTTTTTAATTATTAAAGAGTTTATAAAGATTTTTTTTGTTGGGTGAACACCCATCGGTGATCTTTTCACATGGAACACCTTAACATAACACTCATTCACTGTCAATTCAAAGCATAATAGGCAATATACAAACAAGTAGTCTTTAAGTGCAACTTTTTGTACTCTTTAAGTGTGACTTTTTATATAGCTTTCAGGTTTATTTTATGATCTAATTTGTATAGAATCCGAGAGTGATTCATTGAAATCACAAGTTTGACAAGTGAACTCTTCACATTCGAAGTGCCCCAGGGGCTTTTAAGGGTGTTGAATCCATATGTGCAGTAAAAAAAAACTAGTATATACAACACAAATCAAGATTTAGACACATTTTTTCGTTGGATTCTGACCATAAATCCATCATAAACTCCAAAATTTCCCACTTAAAAACTAATCCATATGTAAATAATATTAATCCTAATTATCTTATAAAATTAAAATCAATAATAAAACAAATAAAATGGTACAAATTCAAAGATAGTATTAATTAAATAAATAACTGTCATTATTATTAAGTATAGCATTGAATTAAATAAATAATATATATTTTTTATTATTAAAGATGGTATTGAATTAAATAAATAACTATCATTATTATTAATTCACGTTGAGAAATATTTTTTTTTGTTATCATAAATAAAGTATTATGTCAAACTTTAAATAATACAAATTTGATTTTAAAACACATCAAAATAACATATTGGCTTGACATAGTCTTAGAATGTAAATTGTGTTCCATTCATTAGAAAACGCCCACAAATTCCATCTTCCAATTCCCATACACTTAATGAAGAGAGTACCATAATCAATTATTGGCTCATTTTCCTACATCCTTTCAAACAAATGACTAAAATACCTTCAAAATCCAAGTTTTTCCACATAGATTTGGACACTAAATTTACTTTTTTTGTCCATTTGAATAGAGGTGATTTATAAGGTCTTCAAAAGAAGCAACCGAGAAGTCAATGTGCATAATCATGTCCACTAAGGAAAAAAACGCAAGGTTCAACAATTTGATTATTTAAACTCAATCCTAATATCAAATAAACTCTTGATATGCCTTGTAGAGAGGAGTTTCAATCTTTGAAAAAGACCCACAACCTAACTTGGCTACCTAGAGTTCATTTAAAGGTCATTTCTTAATTTTTTTAGAGATCAAAAACCCCTTTTAAAAACTTTTTATATCATAATTTAAAATATTCTATAATTTACAATTTAATTCATAATTTAATATAAATTTACTCACCAACATAATTTATATAATCCAAAATTGATTATAAAATAAAACTATAATATGATAAAAAATTAAATGTAATTGAATTCTCAAATATGCTATAATATAGATGTATTAATTTATAAAGAAACTAAAATTATTATTTTACAATATTTATTAATTAGGATATTATTTATATTTAAAATCAGTTGAGTAGTGAAGGGTGGAAATTTGATATTTTTTTGAAACTTTCATTTTATAATATATATAAATTTGGATATTATGTATATTCATAATCAAATATGTAAGTATTAATATAATTTTTATAAGTATTAATATAATTTTTATTTAATTTAGTAAAACATTGTAAATGGAATTGATATGAGTAATCTTATGACATAAAACTTACTATGATTTTGCAAATGGGTAGGTAGTAAGGTAAGTGAATTATTCCTGTGATCCTTTTAAAGTAAATACCTTTTAAAGTTAAATAAATAATCACTAAAAAGAATTATAATTCTAGAGCTGTCGAATAAACTTTGATATTTTTCTACATGTGTCCTCTTCGTTTCAATTAACATTGCAGTCACCATGCTTGTAACAAAAAGGAAAATACCAATCCCCACATTTTGAAGAACAGTGGACCATTTCCTGTTGAACAGGCAATAATTTTAACAATCGTATATAATTATGGGAACAAGCCCACAAAGCATGAAAAGGGCCACAAGAAAAGCCTGGGCCTAGAAATGTGAACCGACGTTTCTATCCATGGAGCTACCTTACCTTGATTTATGAACAAAGACGTACTCTGTTTTAGTGCAACCATTTTAAAGATTAAGCAAGAGAACCAGCTTATTGTGTAGACTTATTATGGATTCGAATTCATATTTCCCTGTGTATTAGTATACCCTTCTGAGGAGTCTTGCACCATAGCTGCTGCTTTGTCCAAAAAGTAGCGCATTGCCCACCAAAAGTAGATATCAAGATATAATTCTTAATTGTGTATACACAAATAGGTTTGGGTTTATAGTTTTTTTTTTTTTTTTTCCGGGGAAAATAGAGTTCGTAATTTCTATTAAGGAGTAAATAATAGAGATTACATGTTGTTGATGCCAAGGCATATGCGTAAGTGTGGTATTGACCACAGTTCTGAGATGTTACAAAAAAACAACCAGTAGGTGTCTCTTGGATACGAAGGGGCTGTATCCATACAGTATAAACAGAAAAATAACTTAGAGTTCAGTAGAGAAGTATAGAGTGAGGTATAACCTCCGGTCATGTACTAAAACAAAAATAACAGTAACGGTCAGGCAAAGCCGATTATGTACAAAAAATTTCTGTATATCCAAAATCTTCAGTTGGGGAGGCCGCCCCCTTGTTGGAGACCATCAATGTATGGACGATGATAAAACCTGTGCATCCCAACTGGACTGTATTCTTCGATCATCCAATCACCTAAAGGCCGATCCGCCGCTTCTTTCGAGAGCCGGTCAGCAGTTGAATTTCTTTCCCTGTAGATATGAGAAACAGTGATCCGGTCAAAAAATGTTTTGAGAAAAACAATTTCTTCCAAGATATGTTTCAAAGAATAAGTATGACAGACGGAATTATTATTTGCCCAGTCAATCACTATCTTTGAGTCTCCAAATATTTGTATTTGTCGATAATTGTTAGATAGTGCAAAGAATAGAAGATGTCTCAGTGTAATAAGCTCAACATGATTATTGGTACCCCTCCCGAGTCCCAATCTCAGGTGGAAATAATGTGTATCAGTAACATGAAAAAGAATACCCCCGCCACAACCGCGATCCGATGCGGCCCCATCAAAATAGGCCCAAGGCATGTCCCTGTTGATGATTTCGGGCACAATATGTCTGGGAGGATTTGGTTTCGACTCAAAAGGGATTTCTGAGTAGGCAGCGCAAATGGAGGGCGGAAGGAGCTGCCAGTTGACCTTGCCCTGCTCGAAAATGATATTGTTGCGATTGATCCAAATATACCAGGACACAACTAGAGGTAGATTTCTAGCCTTTTCCGAGGACACGGCAGTCCACCAGTGCGTCCAGGCAGCTTGTATGTCATTAGCCTGCCAGACAGTGGGGATATTGAGGGTCTGGGTAACCTGCTGCCAGATCGCATGAGTGGTCTCGCAAGTTAGAAAGAGATGTGTTGTAGATTCCTCCGCCTTTCTGCAAAGAACACACCAGTTCGGACCCGCAAAAGCTCTTTTTTTAAGGTTGTCCCCAGTAGGTATTTTATTTGCCAAAATATTCCACATTAAGAGTCTGGTCCTAGGCTGAGCGTGTAGCTGCCAGATATCCGACCACCAGCTATTGAGAGTTTCAGGCTGTCTGTCTTCAATGAGCTTTATGTATCCGAACTTAGGAGCATAAGAACCAGATTTGGCCGGTGCCCATATAAGTTCGTCATCCAGCTCATGTAACTTGATATGAGATTCTGTGAGAGCCTGTGTGTATCTTTGCCAAATATCAGACCATTCGTCAGTCAGATGCCACAGTGGATCCGTGACCCATGCCTGAGAGAAAATGGTGGATCTGTGTGGATCACCAACCTGTGCCAGATATTTGATGCCCCTATTATTGAGGTGACGGATAAGGTCGTCCGGCAAGAGATGAGCGTTCCCAGACCCAGTCCATGGATCAAGCCCAATACGAACTTGAGTACCATTTCCTATTTTCCATAACAGATTATCCTTGATGAGAGGCAGTGCTTTGAGGGTAGCTCTCCAAATAGCAGAAACACTCTGTTGGTTCCATGAAGGTCTGCGGAGCCAATCAATGATGTTGGATGGCCAGATGTATTTATAATGAATGACTTCAGCCCATAAACTATCCATCTTAAGTAGAGACCAGCCCTGTTTTGCTGTTAAGGCATGAGCAAATTCAGAGAGGGATTTAAGTCCCCATCCACCCCATTTCTTGGGCATGGATACAAGAGACCATCTTGTCCAAGCAAATACCTTACCCTTTTTATTTCCATTCCACAGGAATCTGTAGCAAAGTTGTTGTATTTTTTGTAAGATGCCCTTTGGAATCCATGTGAGGGACATCCAATAAACAGGTGTGGCCTCCAGTACAGATTTGATCAACTGTAGTCTGCCTGCTTTTGACAGAAAACGATGGTGCCAGCCTGTGATCCTTCTTTCAATTTTGTTGACCAGCCAAGCCCAATGTTCCGATTTATATCCATCCGGTCTTAATCTGAAACCAAGATATTTGATGCCTTCTAACAGGTTATTTTCCAGATATGGGAAAAATTGTTCAGCCAATTGAGTTTCCTGTTGTGTACATCTCGTCAAAGATCTGGTGGACTTGTCCCTGTTAATCTCCATGCCCGTGGCTTTACAGAAGAGAAGGAGAATGTGATATAGAGCAGTGCTATCTCTGATGCTGCCATTGAGGAAGATAAGAATGTCGTCTACAAATAATAAGTGTGTTATGGAGAATTGATCAGTAATCTTGAGGCCGCACAGCTCCCCATTCCGTTTTGCATCCGCAATAAGCCTACTCAGGCCCTCCATAACTATAAGAAAGAGTAGTGGAGAGAGTGGGCAGCCTTGCCGGATACCTCTGTTGATGTAGAAGCGATCAGAGGCTGCGCCATTTATGAGAATGGCAAACGAGACAGAGGATACACATCCCATGATCCAATTGATAAACATATGAGGAAAGCCCAGATGGGTGAGTATCATTTTCAGATATAGCCAGTTAACCTTATCAAAAGCCTTTGAGAGGTCAATTTTTAAGGAAACACCTTTTAGGTTCTTCAACTTAATGGAGTGTAATGTTTCCTGGGCAGCACCAATAGCTTCTTGAATATGGCGATTTTGAAGAAAAGCAAATTGTTCAGCAGATATATGGGAGGAGAGAATCGGCTTGATGCGATTTGCAATAATCTTGGCAATAATTTTGTAGAGGCAGTTACAGAGGGATATAGGCCGAAAATCATTGAAGGATGTTGGATCATCGGATTTGGGAATCAAGGCTATGAAGGTCTGGTTCATAGGAGGGTGGATGTGCCCCGAGATCCGGCTTTCCTCAACAACTGCTAAAAGATCCTCTCCCAGAAGATCATAGAATGCCAGGTAGAATTCGACAGGCCAGCCATCCGGTCCCGGGCTCTTGTCTCTCTTGAACCATTTAAGTGTACTTTCAAGTTCCTGTGCAGAGACAGGATTTGTAAGGTCTCCAATATCATCCTGATCAACGAACCGAGGGAATTTTTCTGCAACTCTAATGATATCTGGAAGGTTAATATCATTCGGAGCCGTAAAGAGCCTCTTGAAATGTGAAACCCCTAAGCCTGCCAGTTGCTGGTGTGTGGTAGCCCAACCGCCTGATTCCTTTGGAAGCCTCCAAATGGTATTTGAAGCCTTTCTGCCATTAGCCATGTTATGAAAGAATTTAGTGTTACAGTCCCCTTCTTTGAGCCAAATGGCTCTGCTTTTAAGTCTCCACTGCTCCTCCTTTTCTTGTAGTATTTTTGCTTTTTTCTCAAGCAATTGTTGTAGAGAAGTTTTGGAGGCTTCCGAGAGATATCCCGTCCCCTTCTCATCAGTCAATAAGGCTATCTGTGCTTCGGTATCTTGCAGAGTCTGCTCATCCCTGTGCCTCTTTGATTTCGCCCAGTGCTCGGTTAAGCCTGTGAGTTTTCTGAGTCTCTCACAAAAATCAGAAGCTTTTCTCTGTTCCCGTAGAGGGGGCTGAGTTGCCCAGAAGTCCGAGACCATCTTGATATAATCCGGTTCTTTTAGATACCCGGCAAAGAATTTAAAGGGGGACCGTGGCTTCGAGTTATGCTGACTGATCTGTAGAAATATCGGATGGTGGTCAGATAGCCCCCCTGAGCCCACCCATTGTCTGTAAAGGGGGCAAATCTGAATGAGTTCCTGATGCATCATAAACCTGTCCAGACGCCGCCCCAGAGCAGCCTCACCAGTGCGCTGATTGTGCCAGGTAGGTAGCTTCTTGTTCATGGGGATGTCCACAATATGGTTTGAGTCGAGGAGCAATTGCATTTGATCCGCAATGGGATCACATTGGGCATTATAACCCCAGGACTCGCCAGCTCCCAAAGAGAAATTGAAATCCCCCCCCAATATAGTATGCTGAGTAATGTGGCCACCATTGAGAAAATCTTGCCAGAAGGGGAGACGATTCTGGTTTGGCCCATAAATATTGATGATCCTGATTGGTAAACCCAGATCACCTAGGATAATGTCCATACCAAGAAAACCTCTGCCCCCCCAGGCCGAGAGGGGCCTACAATTCCGTGGGTTGATACCAATGAGAAGTCCACCAGATCTCCCACACGCATCTAGTCCATGCAGGGTCCATCCAGGGAGCAGGGATTGCAAACAACGCACCGCCGCCTCAGCCGAGCAAAGAGTTTCTTGGAGGAAAATGATATCACATCTAGAAACCAGAAGAAGTCTCTTCAGAGCCACACGCTTTTTGGGGTTGGCTAATCCCCTGCAGTTGAAAGAGAGCCAGATCATGGATCACCACAGGTCATGGGCTCGATAGCTCTAAGTGCCCGTTCAATAGTAACCTGTCGCCCCATGGCGACATCAGCAACGGCATGTAGCTTTGCCGAAGATAATTGAGAGGGTCGACCACGCTTCAGTTTAAGATGGCGTCCAGGGGATGATCCCAGACCCAAGGTGCGGGGGCGAGCTCGTGGTCTAAGATGGTAGTGGTGTGAGCCGGATGCACCCGGAGAGGATGGGGTGTCCGAGCCACCCATGATCAGATTGTGTGAGGGAGGGGTGGTAGAGAAGGTGGGTGGAGGGGGGGCAATGGTACAGAGAATGGAGGGAAGAGACGCATTAGCAGATAGTGGATCATGAACAGATGAATGAACGAATGAATGCATGTTCATAGAAAAAGACTGAGAGAAAGTGGGAATGGAATCATTACCCGGTCGAGAGAGAGCAGTCGCCGCAGGTTGAGAAGCATTAACAGCAGTCTTTGAGCGTGTCCTCGGCGGTCCAGATGCAGCCAAGTCCTTCCTGCGTGCAGCTTTTGAAACGCTGTCCCCTTTCTTCGTGGAAGGGGTCTCCTGTTGGTTCTGTGCCTGCTCCATAGGGATGTTATCTCCATCATGGTGAATTTCAGTGGCCGGTTGACGAAGTCCCTTGGCTTCCTCAGTATTCACCTTCAAGATCAAAGGGCAATCCTTGTAGAGGTGGCCAACTTTGTGGCACCTGCGACAACGGTAAGGAACTCCTTCGTAATCTAGAGGCTGCTTGCGTGAAACGTGATTGTGATGCAGAGTAATTTTTTCCACCAATCCGGGCCTGATATCCATATGGACTAGGATTCGAGCCATAGTCCTATTTCCAGTCTGCTCATATGACCTGTCGTGCTCCAGATAGGTACCAAGTGTGTCCCCAATTAATTTGAAGGTGTACAGGTTCCAGAATTGCCATGGTAGCCCAGGAAGGCGCACCCAAATGGGTCCTTCCCCCAATTTTTCACGTTCAGGATCGAAGAGGGGATCCCATCGCTTGAGTAAGACCGGGGCGAGCTCAATGTGCCAAAATTGGGATAGAACCCACTGTGTGTATGCCGGCTTCTGAAAGTGGAGAGCGAACCAGCCTCTAGTGAGCACCATTACCTCTGGGAGTTCTTTGAAGTAGGGTCCCCAAATCTCTTCCACCCAAAGTTTGAGTCGCGCTGCAGAGTAAGTTCGGCCCCGAACTCTACCAACCAGAACCTTGTTGGCGGCGTCCATAACGTCCGGAAGAGGAGCTTCCGGCCCGATGTTGATGATATAGTCCGGGTCTATAGAGCGGTGGCAGCGGCCATGCGTTACCTTTTCAGAGCGTCTGCCGAAAGGAAAACCCCTCAGAGAATTGCGGCACGGGTCCGAGGTGCTGTGCTGGGCGGATGCAGCGGAGCGCACCGGCAGAGACGGAGTGTTGAAAGCCCCGGAGAGAATCGGAGTGCGGGGTGAGGTGTAACTGGTTCCAGGAATGAGCGATGCGGAGGGATGGATGGAATGATGTTGCGCCAGCGGCATAAATGATACGGATGGAGAGTGAGAGCTCGATGGAGGTGGGGGCGGAGGGAGCGAAAGCGGAGGGGGCGGAGCAGAAGCAGGTCGAGCGTGATACTGCAGAGGGACGTCAGGGAGAGGGGAGCTGAGAAAGCAGGTGCCCAAGAGATGAGCCGTCGCAGGGGAGAGGGGTGGGCAGTCGAGGGGCGAGGAATCCACGGGAGGTAGAGCCGGAGCCTTGTTTTTCTCGGAAGCGGACAAGTGTGGCAGATGAGACGGAGCACCCGTCGATAATCCAAGTGCAACGCTCCGCGGCAGCATTTGAGGCGTCCTTGTATGTGCCCAGATGGCTTGATGCGGCATGGGGTCCGCTTCGTAATCGACAAGCTCCTCGTCCCCCATCCTAAACTGTCGGTAGCGAGGCGGAGACGGGGTTCGATTAGGGGTCCGTTCGCGGGAAGGGAGGAGAGGTCAGAGCGACAGAGAATGCACAGGGGGGACCGCAGGTAGAAACAAAGACCCGAGAAAACCGAGAGAGATGCCGCGGCTATGCCGACCGTTCACACTGAAACCGAAGTCCATACCTGTTAACCGCCATGGCCCGAAGATCTGCAGAAAACCCTAGCTAGGGTTCCACCATGTTCGCCTTCTCCACCATGTTCGCCCTTTGGGTTTATAGTTATTTAAGACTGAGAATCTATTAATACTTCTTTATCTTTCATATTTTTTTTTTGAATAACAGTCTTAATCCATAGAATAATTTAAAAATCTGGAACTTGCTGAAAACTGTGTGGGGATAAAGTAGTTTGTTGTGATTTAATAGAGTTCCAATTGTGAATGATCTATAATATATATCAATAAAACATTATCTGACATTATTTGAATGACTATGAATGAGTCTATTAGGGGAAGAAAATATTAACACATTTAAGTTATTCATATATCATCATTTTGCATAATTATCTATAGTTAGTGAGGTTACAAATATGTTGAATGAGTAATTTACAAAGAGATTTATTTTTGTGAGGTTACAAATATGTTGAATGAGTAATTTACAAAGAGATTTATTTTTTAAATAAAATTTTATTGATATATTATAAATTATTAAGTAAATAAAATCATTACGAAATTTACAAAAAGATTTATCTTTGTAATAAAATATAATTGATTGCAATTTATGGACATTGGTTCCAATAGTTTATCCTGGTAAATAAGATACAATTGATTGCAACTCATGGATATTGGTTCCAATAGTTTATAAAATCAATATTTGTAAGTAAAAAAATTATCACTAAATACAATAAATCAAAATATTGATAGAGAAACTTTACATAATGAGAAATTTTAAAAGTAAAACATAAATAAATATATAAAAACATAATATTATTAATTATTTTAATTTCATTTTTATTGTTTAAATTGAGTTTTTGAATGTATAAATAAATTAAACACTCTAAAAAAAATAAAACAAGATTATGGAGATTCCATAACTTAAATTCTCATTTTTAACCAATTTTTACTTGACTTTATACAATATTAACAAACCAAAAAAACCAAAACATAAAAAATTAAATTATACATTAGAAGAAAATTAATTTAACCGACTCACCAATAAAACTAAACTCATTTATACTTAATTATAAAAATAATATCAAAATAATAATATAAACCTAAAACCTTATAATTTCACATGGGAATATTTATTTTTTATTATAATATTCCAAACATATATTCTATTTTAAAATTAACCATTTTTAATTCCAAAAAATAATTAGAATAAGTTGACGAGTGAAACAAAACCTTTTTTTAATGAGTTGAAATTTTTTTATTTCGCATTGTATTTTTTATTTTTTATTTGTTATTTGACATTGTAGTTTTTAAATTTTATAATGATGAATTTTGTATCCGAGACATTGTCATGATTCCATTAGAGTTTTGTTTTGCTTTTGTGTGGTTTTGATGAGAAGTAACATTGGATACGTGGGTGATTTTTTTTTATATGCCGATAAGGCATTCTTGTTAGTTATTTTAAGAACAGTTCCATATTTAGTTAGATTTATATTATATATTAAAATATATATTGAATTATATTTAATTATTTAATATTCTAAAAATGTTTTTTTATTTATTTGATTAATATTTTAAAAATGAAATTAAAATAATTAATAATATTATGTTTTTATATTTTTATTTATGTTTTAATTTTAAAATTTCTCATTATTTAAAGTTTCTCTATTAATATTTTGATTTATTTTATTTAGTGATAATTTTTCTACTTATAAATATTGATTTTATAAACTATTGGAACCAATATCCATGAGTTGCAATCAATTGTATTTTATTTACCAAGATAAACTATTAGAACCAATGTCCATAAATTGCAATCAATTATATTTTATTACAAAGATAAATCTTTTTGTAAATTCGTAATGATTTTATTTACTTAATAATTTATAATATATCAATAAAATTTTATTTAAAAAATAAATCTCTTTGTAAATTATTCATTCAACATATTTGTAACCTCACAAAAATAAATCTCTTTGTAAATTACTCATTCAACATATTTGTAACCTCACTAACTATAGACAATGAAAAATCATAATCAATTATCTTACTAAATTACAAAAAAAAACCAAAACATAAAATAAAATAATTAAATAAACTCCTTTAAATACTTCACAATCCCAAAAATTATCTAATCCAAATCCAATTGAACACCTATCCTCGTGTTTTTTTCATCTTATATATGTTTTAAATAATTATCTATAGATTGTTTCAGAATAAAAATTATCTAATCCAAATGCAATTGAACACCTATCCTCGTGTTTTTTTCATCCCTTATGTAAGGCCTTCGTGCAGCAGGGCGACGGGCGGGCGATCGTGCACGGGCGCGGGCGGGCACGCGGGTGCGTTCAACCGATGTGCGACGAAGCGCGGAGGAAATGCGACAATCCTTGCGACAGAATGCGACATTATGTGCGACGTTATGAAGAACACTTATGTGACTAAGTGTGAGCGTGGAGATTTATATGCGATGTTAGAACAAATGCTAGCCGACTTATGAATGAAGGCTTATGGGCATATGTTAGTGGATGGTGGGGTCGGCCATGGGGTTGACACCCCCATGTAATCCTACGTTAACTTTCATATAAATGTAAAGAGCATGAGCTCATTTCAAACATAAGACTTTTGCTCATAAGAAGCCTTCGCATAAGATAAGGGAGTGCGAAGTGGGGTAAAAGGACATGCGCATATCTCATGCGCATGAGACTTGGAGTACGCAGATTTGTCTTATGTTAATGGTTAGCAAGTGTGCCATGTGTTGAGTGGATTCTTGTGTACAGTTTTATGCAGGACTTGGCAAAGGGTCTTGGGTGGCTCGGGCGAGCACCTCCCTTCGTGCAAGGGTGCAGAATATGTTGTAAAAGGCAGGTGGCCTGTCTTTTGTAAAAATTGGTTAAGTGTGAGACTTGGTTCAGCCAAGACACACTTGTTGTAAAAATCTAATATTCTTAATAAAATTGTTGGGCAGACTCACATTACAGGGAGTTTCCCCTCCCCTTTATACTTGTTTGCAATTGTTGATGTTCTCGGTTAATTGCATATGGATAATGAATGAGTATGGGCTTCATTAAAGTATAAAGGACAATGCTTTTACTTGGTTGCGAAACACAAACTAAGTATGTTAATGTTGGAGTAGGCGTAGTCCACGAATGTTAGTATTGTTAAAAAGAAAGCATTCGGTGGTGCCGCACCTCGCTACAAGCGGTTGGAAGACTACCGCAGGTTTAGGGGCATGACAGTTGGTATCAGAGCCAGGTGACTTGGTAAATATGTCTATCTTGCAGAAATTGGGTTATGCATCCTTCGAAGAATTCGAAGGGAGTCTACTTGAAGAGTCAGAAAGAGTAAAATAAGGATTTGTAGAATGTGGCGAAAGGTTGTTTGAAATAAAGGATGCTCTTCGTGCCTTGGTTAAGGAAGGGATTTCTGATGAGGATAGAGGGGAAGCTCTTCGACTTGCAAAGGAAGTAGACTTGATTGAAGCAGAACTCAAGGAGCTCAAGATAAGAAAGAAATTGAACCAAAAGGAAGTGAGGCATCTCCTAGCCTTGAAGAGGAAGGTTGAAGCTGAGTCAGAACTTCTTCAACTTGGTTGGACAATAGAGCAAGATGAAGTTGCAGATTGTGCTAACAAGGAAGAGGAAGCCATGGTAGATGAAGATGTTGCAGACATGATTACGATGGAGGAAGAACTTGAGGCTGATCAAGTTGAACCAGGATCGTGCAGTTTGTCAACATGTATGGATGAGGTCACTCACATGGAGGAGCCTCATGATGATGAAGTAAGTGATGATACTTGTGTTTCATTTGGGCATTTGGGAGATGGACCGTGTGCAGGAAAGGGCAAAGCCAGTTTGCCAATGCTAGGGAGGATCTCACCATGGATGGCTAGGATGGAACCTTGTATGGAAAAGCAAGGATTGTTGATTGTTGCAGGGCTTGTTGGGGTTGCTTGTGACCTTGTGATGAAAGGTGCAAGGACCCGTGACAAGGGTGGAACTTGATGATCGTTGTGGAGGATTGGGTCATGCTTTAGCCACATGAAGAATTGGCTAAGTGCCCGGCATGACTCATGGGCAGTTTGAGGAGGGCACACACTTGTGATGTTTTGGGTGGACTTCTCATGGCCGAGACCAAGAGGTAGTCTTGGTGGACACTTTGGTGGAGGAGCTATGGTGAAGGGACTCATGACATGATGATGCAATGATGAGATGGTTGAGTGACCGAGTTCACTAAACCGAAGATTGAAGACTTGGATGGACTTGTGGGCAGCTATGGAGCATTCCTACTACATGGGGAGCTGAGGCATCTTGTATGCTTGCTGAGGTGTTGGTTGGGGATGGTTTATGGAGCTCATGAGGACATGAGATTGTTGTGACTTCATGTATGGTGGACTTAGAGGATCTAATGCATTGAGGAGCTGAGGTCAGGTGACTTTGATGCAGTATGGGATGCATACTTTCAAAGTACATGTATGGGCATGGCTTGGAAGAGTGACTTGATGTAGAAGATCGGTATGAGGCACTTTGGAGTGATGGAGTTACAACGATGATGATGATGATGCTTTGGTGATACACTTGAGCATGTGTTGAGCCGAGACTCAACTACTTTCTATACATGAGGGCTGATCTGATCGAGGATCATGGGCAACACATGGATAGGTGAGACAAGTGCATACTTGTTTCTATGGAGACGCGAGGATGGCACATTGCAGATAATGAAGAGGCTTCATGAACCTGAATGGGGCACATCGAGAGTTGGTTTGAGGTGATGGTCTCTTCACATGGAGGAGAGACACATATGGACAACATGTTGCCGATGAGATGGATGGAGTTTCCATGGACCTGAGCATGGATTATGGAGATACATACTTTGGTATGGTGAGCTTGGTGGCAGTTGGTCACTAGGCCGAGACATGGTGGAGACAGTGGTTCTACATATGTTGCAAGGATGTTTGCCTTGTGTAGAAAGGTCGACATCGTGGATGGATGATGATCTTGGTGGAGAGCTACCAGGATGATATGTTGTCGAGGACGACAACGATTTCAGGTGGAGGAGGATGTAAGGCCTTCGTGCAACAGGGTGACGGGCGGGCGATCGTGCACGGGCACGGGCGAGCGCGCGGGTGCGTTCAACCGATGTGCGACGGAGCGCGGAGGAAATGCAACAATCCTTGCGACACAATGCGACATTATGTGCGACGTTATGAAGAACACTTATGTGACTAAGTGTGAGCGTGGAGATTTATATGCGATGTTAGAACGAATGCTAGCCGACTTATGAATGAAGGCTTATGGGCATATGTTAGTGGATGGTGGGGTCGGCCATGGGGTTGACACCCCCATGTAATCCTACTCTAACTCTCATATAAATGTAAAGAGCATGAGCTCATTTCAAACATAAGACTTTCGCTCATAAGAAGCCTTCGCATAAGATAAGGGAGTGCGTAGTGGGGTAAAAGGACATGCGCATATCTCATGCGCATGAGACTTGGAGTACGCAGATTTGTCTTAGGTTAATGGTTGGCAAGTGTGCCATGTGTTGAGTGGATTCTTGTGTACGGTTTTATGCAGGACTTGGCAAAGGGTCTTGGGTGGCTCGGGTGAGCACCTCCCTTCGTGCAAGGGTGCAGAATATGTTGTAAAAGGCAGGTGGCCTGTCTTTTGTAAAAATTGGTTAAGTGTGAGACTTGGTTCAGCCAAGACACACTTGTTGTAAAAATCTAATATTCTTAATAAAATTGTCGGGCAGACTCACATTACGGGGAGTTGCCCCTCCCCTTTATACTTGTTTGCAATTGTTGATGTTCTCGGTTAATTGCATATGGATAATGAATGAGTATGGGCTTCATTAAAGTATAAAGGATAATGCTTTTACTTGGTTGCGAAACACAAACTAAGTATGTTAATGTTGGAGTAGGCGTAGTCCACGAATGTTAGTATTGTTAAAAAGAAAGCGTTCGGTGGTGCCGCACCTCGCTACAAGCGGTTGGAAGACTACCGCAGGTGTAGGGGCGTGACACCTTATATGTTTTAAATAATTATTTATACATTGTTTCAGAATTAGTTAAAAGTAGTAAATTGATTTTTTTTACTTAAAAAAATAATATAATAATCATATATACATTGTTGAGTAATTTATTTTTGGAATTAGCAAAAAAAGGTTAATTGAATTTTTTTGTTTGTTAAGAATTTAATTTAATAAAATTATAATTTATGGATTGGTGAGTAATTAATAAAAGAATATAATAATCATATATACATTGTTGAGTAATTTATTTTTGAAATTAGCAAAAAAAGGTTAATTGAATTTTTTTTGTTAAGAATTAAATTTAATAAAATTATAATTTATGGATTGGTGAGTAATTAATAAAAGATGGATAGTTAATTTTTCATTCAAAATTCTAATTTTCTTTTTTAAAACAAATGTGTGTTGAGTAAAGTATTAAACTCTAAAAAAGGGCTTGTTTCCTGGTCAACCCATCATAATTATTCTGTACCCATTAAAAACATGTGCTTTTATATATATATATATATATATATATATATATATATATATATTCTCATGCCAAACAACTAGTTTATTGGTTTATATAATTATTTTAGTCTATTGTTTTCACATTTTGGTTTATATAATTATTTTGGTCTATTGTTTTCACATTTTGGTTTATATAATTATTTTGGTCTATTGTTTTCGCATTTTAAATATAAATGGGTTAGTTTTTTGGTTTATATAATTATTTTAGTTTATTATTTTCATAACTTAAATATAAATGGGTTTAGGCTTCTATGGGAGTTGGTGAAATTATTTTTCTTTAAACAAATTCACTTTTTTCTAAATGTATAGTTTAATTTTTTTATGTTTTGGTTTTCTTCGGTATATTTTTTGGTCATTGTTACTTAAAGTTTAGTAAGAATTTGTTGGAATTGTAAGTTTGAGCTAAGTAGTCTCCACAATCTTGCTCTACATTTTTTTATATTGTTGAATCTGTTTATGCATTCCAAAACTCAATATAAACAACTAAAAATCACAATATTGCCACAAATTGTATCACTAGATTATGAAAAAAAAATAAAACATAGAATAGTCATACTCTGCCTTCTGTAAATGCTTCAAGATCCTCAAATTTCTCTAAGCCAAGTCCAATTAAACACCATTTTAGATATCGACACTAGCTTGGAATTTACTTTAATGAGTACGCCATTCCCGAATATAAGTGGAGTATTCGATATTCATTAAAAGGACAGGTTATCTCAATAGGTCATTGATGACAAACTCCTAAATGTGCTTGATAGGTTTGGTTGGAGCCCAAGTGATCCGGATTTAAACAGGAACGCAACAAATTACAGAGATAACCATAAATACATAGATGAGATAACCATAAATACTGAGATGCAGCGGAAATAATACTTCATTCCATTACTATAAAATACTGAAATATTCTTACAAATAGAATTTGAAAGAAACCAGTTAGGGCGATGGTAGCTTATCTCTGAGGAGAGATGTGGCGGCTACATGCCTCTGAACTGTTCCGAACTGTGTTACAATGAGGCTCAAAGGCCTATTTATTGTTGAGAAACAATGGAAAACCCTTCACATCCCGAAACCTAACCCTAGAAGATGAAACACCAAATTGTGGGCCCCGTTTGGGTAAATTGGTACATCAATTTCCCGGGGTCGTAACTTTGGCATACGATCTCCGTTTGACACGTACGATAGCTCGTTAGAAAGATCTATCCGAGTACTACCACTTTGGGAAGAGCAACATGGTCCATGGACCATGTTGCCCCCAGATTTCCCAAAAAACGTCGTTTAGGGCCTCAAAACGGCTCCGGAAGTTCAGGACCCGAAAAACTGCTAAAAATAGTAAACTGTGCTACAATTTAGGAAACTGAAAAAGTTGAAAGAGACAGTTGTGGGGGTCCAAATGGGATAGGTGGGTGGCCACCAACATCCACCTGGATCACCAAGTGTATGTTGATGGTTTATTGATGATAAGCTCATACATGCATGTTAATAGGTTATTGATGGCAAGCCAAAAGATTATAGACCATAATATAAGGGAAGGTTAAAGTTCTATATGCATGTATAGCTTGAGTGGGTTTAATGGTTAAGAACATGTGTTTTGTTATAAAGGGTCATAGATTTAAATCCAAGGGGGTTAGAGCATGTACATCTTTGTAAAAAACTAAACATTAAGCCATGGCGAATTGGTAACATGTTGGAGTAATCTAGATAAGGTCCACAATCAAAACTTATGAATAAAGAGATCAATAACATATGACTTAGGAAAAGGCATAACTTATGACTAAAGAGCCGAGACATCAACAGATGACTACACCAAGAATATATCCAAAAGAGTACAAGCTAATATATCAATAACATATGATTTAGAAAGAGGCATAACTTATGACTAAATAACCGAGACATCAACATATGAGTAGGGTGCATATTATTAGAGACTTATCACAACATGCCCACATGTCCCTCTATGGAAATTGATCCTAGGTGGGGGGAAACAAACCATTTTCCCAACCACCTAAGCCACCATTGTGATTTTTTTTAACCATGGTGAATATGTTACATGTTGTAGTATTCTAAGCGAGGCCTAGGGCCCAATCCTCAAGCTGTCATTATAACACCAAGAGTATATCCAACATCTTACAATTCATCAGATACACCAATAACTTATGACTTAGCAATAGTCAAGACGTTAGGTGGGTTGGGAGCCTATTCTTCAAGTCTTATCACAACATTCCAAACATGTCCCTTGGAATTGAACAAGAGTGGATGGGAGAACAAACCATGCTCCCAACCACTCGACCTAAAAATGAAGGTCAACCTTGTAAATTTTAGCAAGGGGGCACCTACTCTTCAAGACTTATCCCAACAAACAAAACTGTCCCTTGGAATTTAACCCGGATGGATTTGAGAAAAACCATGCTCCCAACCACTTGAGCTAACAACCCAGGCCACATTTACAAATTTTAGCAATCAAATCATTAAATTGAAGTCTCATGCACCAATTTGATGTATTATTATATAAATATAACATTTTTTCTTTTATAAATCCTAGTACCAATAAAAGGATTGCAAAACATTGATACTGACCTATATCAATCTAACTCTAGATCTATCATGCCCTAAGAGGGTTCAAATCTCTCAAGGTGAAAACCTTCCACTTCGAGTGTAGAATATTATTATTTATTTATTTATTATAATTGATAAATTAATATTAATATTAATATTAATTAAATCAAATTAATAATATTAATAATATTATTCATTATATCTATTTATAGTAATATTAAATTAATATTTATATTCATACATTATAATCAACTAATTATTATAAGCCCATAGGGCATAGTGATAGCATGACATGGTGTTCTGTTAAGGTACTCCATGGTGTAAAGGTCACCAGTTCTAAACTCTGACGAAAAAAATCCAGCCATGTTAAGGGTTGGTGTGGCGTAGGTCGAGTGTAATTCCCAAGTGATTTTGATGGCTTATATGCCCCTGGGTTGGGGCTACTCAAGCCACAGGTCAGGCATGCCAGTCATCTTAGAACTCACATTACCTAGCAAAAAAAATAAAAAGTTAAATATTCTAAATTAATTAATATTTAATGATAACTTATTTCCTTAATTAATGTTATTAATAGCATTAATAATTATTACTTAATTAATTAATTACTTTCTTAGCTAATTTTATTATTATTAATAATAATGTTAATAATTATTTAACACTAGCTATTTTAAATTATAATGATAATATTAATTGATCAATAATAACATGATTGAGGGATCATATTCCAGCCTAAGATCCATAATAACTCTCAATATTAAATACTAATGAAAGATAATAAAAGAAAAAACCTTTTCTTTAAAGAACTAAAACCATGTAGCCCAAGAAGCATAGAGAAGATGGTAACAGGGTATTTTGTTAAGGTACTATGTGGTGTAAAGATTATACGTTCAAAACTCTGTGGGAAAAAAATTAGCCATGTTAAGAGTTGGTGTGGGCCAGGCCAGGTGTGATCCTCAGACGATTTCGATGACTTAGATGCCCCTGGTCCATGGACACTCTAACCACAAGTCATTTGTGTGAGTCAACTCATGACACACATAAACTAGCAAACAAAAAAATATAATTAAAATCATTTAAATTTCAAATGGTTAATTATGAAAAATTGATTCGTAAATTTTCGTGGCTATTCCACTCGACAGTTTGTCACAATAGATCTGATAATATTATATTAAAGATATGAGATTCTACACTATTATAGTTTTATTTAATTTCTAGATCCGTAAAATTGACTGTAATTAGTGCATGCATGTAAAAGTAAATCAAGCAGAAAAGTAGAGAACTTCAAAATAAGCTCACACACACATAATACACGAGATATGCTCTTTGGGAAACCCTTTTGGGAGAAAACCTAGCTGGAAGGTGAGACCGCTTCACTCTCTTTATCTATTTGGAAAGATGGCTGCAGATACAAAGAAGTAATGTCTGTGGCCTGTGGACTGGTACAGTTCACAAATCCTCTCTATGTGCTCTACCTCCTATCTCTCTTGGCTATATTTTCTCAACTATGGAACAAAATTCTCTCGAAAGAATGGAATGAATGTTCCTCCTAGTGGCTCGGTTATAACACAACCTGATAGCTTACTAGTGGTTAAGTTTGACTACATCAAATTTTAACTAGAGTTACAAAATAGAATCTTATAGAGTATTTTACATCACAAACATGTGGCTAACCTCTTTTCCATGAATAATGGGGGCTGACATGGAATCCTCCCGAACTATAGGCATGAAAACATGAAGGTCAACTTTTGAGTGGCATAACATTTGCATACAGACTCTGATTGACACACTTATTACACCGATGGAAAGATCTCTATGTAGAATAACATGAAAAAGTGATGAGCTTTCATGACACATTTTTACCTCCAAAAAACATCGGTTGATGCCTTAAAATGCTCCCGAAATGTTTCATACCCCATTTTGCCAAACTAGATCTCACCGGTAAAAACGGTCCTGTCAGCTGAGTCCTCCACTTTTTCCACTCCAAATGCATCAAGATGTATGACAAACAATATAATGATCCAATTTAGATAAAAAATAAATGATTAAAAATTAAATAATTATTTTCATAATGACATATAATTCATTTCATTCCAACCCACTGCCCTTTAGATTTGAACTTATGACAACTAACAAGGAAGCATGTGATCTTAATGAGTAGGCTCACTCAATCTATACAACATTAATGAAATAGTTACACTACAACATTACATATAAATATTTTATTTTGATTCTAAAGTTGTGATGAAATAAGTTGTTCATAAGAACATACAATTGTACATATCATTGTTGTTTATGAAATTATTTAACTATAAAATGTTTATTGAAAATACATATCATAGGCAATCTTTTTTTTGTAAGTTGGGTTGACCTTGTATTACTTGATCAAAATGAAAAAATTACAAATCTATGTATATTGTTTTGCCACTAGGGAAACCAAAGTAGTAGCATAGGTAATAAGTATGAAATCACAAAAGTTAATATTCCAAATGTTTTATTATGTTTCCCTAAGTAGAATAGTTTACATTTATATAAAAGCTTGGAAATAAAACATAATAGAAACTAACAACAATGCAGGATTGCCTACAAAATCTCCTAAAACTAAAAAATGATATAACATAGACCATGATTAACCTATAGGAGAAACCACTTGGGTGGGAGTTGGAGCTTTTCATCATCCTCACTATTGTAGAATTCCATATTGACAAGTTTCTCGGTCAACATTGAACCTTTGTTGTCTAATATATTGTTACAGGGCATCCGTGCAAAGAAGTGTTTCATCTTGGACTTTACTTTGCTCCACCAGTACTTTTCCCATCATAGTCTTCATCTACCAATATAAGTCAATTGTTTGCATGCATTAGGTTTTTCTAGATTGTGTATTTCTTGTATCATGAATCAACTCTCCAACATTTTCCTCCACCTAAGGTTCATGCTTGTCGTGGTTTTATCATTTTCATTATTGAAGAAGAAGTTACACATCTTCAGTGCTTTGGGGACTCTTTGGTTGTTGTTAACTTGCTAAAAAGAACATAATTTTGCAGAAATTTATTACTTATTGTTATTGTGGAGGACATTTAGTGTATGCTCATGGATCAAGGATTGTGGCTTGTGACAGAGTTTCATGGCACTGAGCAATTTTAGTTTTTCCATCGTCCCTATGTGGATTGGCATCTTTATTAATTATTCATATATCTATATATGTGTTGTTGCTCAACAACCATTTTGTATAGCTTATATTATAGACTGATGTTTAGGTTTCTTTTTCATGGTACAATGATTGTTTAAAACAAGAATTTGTTTTCTTGTTATATTTTTGATGAACTAAATTGATACTATACTTTGGCATACACTCGTATAATTATTTTTATATTGAGATGGCCTTAGATGGATTGGGGTTGATCCACATAGAATGCACATCAAAATTATCTATTTACAAAATGCATTTTCTTTTATTTATAAATGGTAATATGGGTTTCTTTTCGTAGGAAATAAAAAGAATACAATCTTTAATTTACCATATGTGTGTGTGTGTGTGTATGTGAAATCAAAGAAAGTCAAATTTTATAATCTAGATAAGGACTAATAAAAGTCTCTTCCAAGAACTTGCCATTTTTTAATAGTATGAGTGAAAACTAAAAAATTGTACACTTATTTATCATGAGCTCTTTTTCCACCTAGGCAAATATTTTTTAATTATTAGTGATTTTATAAAGAATTTTTTTATGGGTGAACACCCACCAATGGTATTTTCACATAGAGTGCCTTAATAGAACACCCAATCATTGTCAATGCAAATCATAATAGGAAATATATAAACAAGTAGTCTTTAAATGCGACTTTTTGGAAACTTTTCAGGTTTATTTTATGATCTAATTTGTTAAGAATCCAACAGCGATTCATTGAAATCATAAGTTTGACAAGTGAACTCTTCAACAATCGAAGTGCCCCAGGGGTTTTGTTTGGGCCTTCATATTTAACTTTGGATTTTGGCAGGAAGAAAGACCAAAAATAGGCGGCTGGGATAATGGTTTGCGTTGTAGGGCTGACAGCCAATGGAAAGGGGCAGAAACTAAGAGTGAATGGGTAGTTGCAGAAAGGTGGCAGAAGAGTACAGAAGCAGCTGACAAAGGGAAATAGAAGGCAGCCGAGGGTGCAGTCAACTGAGCATAACTAGCAGTGGGAATGTAGAGAAAATGATAAAAGTAAAAATTGATCTATTTTTGTATGATTAGTTTTGTTGTGCTAATAAAAATTACATATTTATAAATATGTGCATGCTTATTTCTCCTTGTGTTGAGGTTTCATTAGTTGTTTGTGCATACGATCAGGTAAATTTCCTTAAGTTTTAAAAGACTTTCATGAGAAAAATAGATTCAGAAACAAATATTGAACAACAAACATGTACAGTGTAGAAAACCATCAAAGGGACACATTAACACAGTGTTTTGATGAAGGATTTCACCCCTCCTGGGCTACATCTCATTGGTCCAGCTTCCATGGCTTCGGCCTCTGTATTAGCTCAATGTGGAAACAATGTTGTTAAAAAAGCTCTATGGCTCCTGATACCTGTACTAATGTGTTCAAAATGTCCAAATTAGCCAAGAACACCTCTTTTGAGCTCAATTTGGTAAAAAATTGCTCAAGATATGCTTCATTCAATGTTTCCCTAGGAAAATCTGCTAAAACTGGAGAAGAATCTAGTTAGCACCGCCAAAATTGGCAATTCCGCTAAAATTGGCATGCCTCCAAAAATGTCGCCAACATTAAAATGGATTAATTAATTTAAATCAGGATTAGAAATGCCCTAAGCGTGCTTATCCATTAGTGCTGGCCCATGGTTATATAGTGTGGTTGTATGGTGAGGGAGCTGGCCTGCGGGGCTGGCTCCCTCCGCTCCACCGTCAGCATCATTCTGGGCATAAATATAATGTTTTGGGCTACCGTTTACAAGTCCACCGATAGTTCAACGATATTGTAACATAGTTGGGAGGGGGAGGTCATGGGTTCGACCCACCCTCCGTGTTATAGACATATTTGGGCACTGCAACCCCAAATTCATATGTCCATAAACCAAGGGCTCTTTAGTCTCTAAAAGTGTTGTTTCATACCCTAAAGGATCATGGTCAATTGATTACATCATCTCCCAAAAGTTCTGCTTGAAAGGCTACTCAGAACTGGCCAAAACTGGACCATACTGACTGCTCCATGGTCAGGGTGCGATGCATCTCACCTTGTACACACGGGGGGTGCGATGCATACTGAAAAGGCCTTCCGTAGGGTGTGATGAGTGAGAATAGACAAATGGCAGAGACAGTTTGCTAAGTGGATGATCGGAAACTTCTCGTTTGACACTTGCCTCTCTGAATTCGCCCAGGGATGAGTAAGAGATCATGAAATCTCCAAGTGGAACCAAGAACTATCAGTGGAATGAAACTAATCAAAAACCCAGAGCTAACTCACACCCTTGCAAGACATCTATAAATGGATCCCTCATCTGAGAGATCTGAAGGCTAGAATTTTGTATTTTGTAAGGAAGTGTTGTTGGTTTGTTGAGAAGAGACATTGCATTGTTGAGTGATTTACTTGTTCATAAGGTGAAGAGGGCTTCTACAACTGGGAGGATGATGCTGGATCAGACAGCTAGGTTGTAATCCTCTCTTACATTACTATTAATAAAGTTCTTTGAGTTTTCATCCATATGATACTGTATTTGTGAATCTTATAGTGTATGAATGCAATTCTATGGTCAATGTGTTTTTGATTTCGCATTGTTTATGATGTTTTAGATAGAGATGATTTGATAGTTTGTTGTTACTTTGACTCTACAGGTACTCTTTGAAGTGGGACAAGTAGGAGAGGAGTCGCAAATTATATAAAGGGAAGGAGAAATCAAGCTAGGATCAAAGGGGAAGATCCGGGTTGGTCCTTTTTTCTTCTCTTCCATCTATCAAACTTAAAGGAACTCTTGAAAAGCTTTCATTGTTTGTTTCTAAGATAGCTACCTGTCTTAGTGGGACTAGGAGTTCGAATCGACACTAGTTTTCCCTGAAACAAAATGGCGACTCCGCTGGGGAACGAATAGTTTGTTTTGTTTGTTTATTGTTTTCTTTATAAACCAAAGACAGAGCCTGAAGTTAGCTAGCTAGCCTTCAAAACGCCTTTGCTATGCAATTGCGAAGTAGATAAATGCTGCTTCAGTCAATCTCCAGGTTAGTTTATGAACTGAACATCTGACTTACAAAGCATCCTAAGTGCCCTTGTGGTAGCTCAAAACCTTATCAGATCCCACCCTTATGCTTTGTGTTTACTATCCATCATTACTCAGCCTAAATCACCGAACTTAGCTGCAAGTTTTGAGCAAAAACGAAGCTTAGTTTCACTCCCTGGCCCATCACACTATCCGTAACTGTGCAACCTGGATGCATCGCACCTCCCGTGTGTTGCAGGTGAGATGCATCCCTGTTTCCATATGTTGCAGGTGAGATGCATCCCTGTTTCCCTGTGTTGCAGGTGTGAATATTGAGTGAACTTTTTTTCTTCTCTGAAATTTGGTTTTTTCTCTTTGTTTTCAACTTTATTCAGTAGTTTTGTTGTTCATGATCAGTACCTTCTTGCTATAACCATCTTCCTTCACATTATTTCAGCCTCCATCAATAAGGAATTGTAAATGTCTTTTGTGTATTTGTCAATCATTTACAATCTTCCTTTGTCAAAAGTAGCCTAATCGAATTGTCGTTTTGATGCAAGTGTCGTAATTGTCATTTTGAATCAAAAGAAGAGTGTCGTAAAGTCTTCCTCTTCTAGATAGTTGATTGTACTTTTTTCATTGTGCTTGATTTTGAAATTATTAGTATTTCAAGTGTCGAAAACAGTTTTCAATTCGAAATTGAAAAGTGCTGTCTTAGTCTTCCTTTCGTTTTTGAAAAGAAAAATTGTTAGTACTGTCGCTTTGAAAGAAAATAGTTCAGATCTGTACTTAGCTTTCTTTTTGTCATTCACACATTAAGAAAGTAGAAAACAAATACATGTATGTGCATCTGCATTTTGACTGCTTGTGAAATTTGATTTAGGAAAGTGCATTTAGTGTGTGCTCTATGCTCTCTACTAAAATAAAATCATTATCTTCTTTCCTTTGTAGCTAGGATTTTCATTGCTAAAAGAACATAAACGATTGTTTATCATTTTAGATTGCATACTTAGGAATTTCACATCTACATCACGCGGTGAACCTTGAAAGACAAACTTCTAAGCAAGATCAACTCTAAAGTAAACCTCAATGAACATAAAAACACTTTGGAATCTAACGCAACACATCTGGAAGTCTAGGCTAGAGACGTGTTCCAGCATCGTAAAACTTGGTAACTATTGTTTTCATCGAAGGTTGGGTGATTCCTCCTCTTTGATACAACAAGTGCCAATACAGACTTGTGCTCCCCGTACTGTTGAATATATATTGGGAGACCACAATAGGCTTATATCCTTTATCCTTAGGAAGCCATGTCTGCCGCCCTATTGATCGTAATGCACTAAACAAAGCATTCGGGAAGATTGACTGCCGTACATAAGCCCTTGGTAATTTCTGTATAATTTTTCACCAAGGTGTATTTTGCAGTTTTATGATCGATTTGGTAAACCCTCTGTCTAGACTTCCAGAGCAGTCACTTTCGTTCCTTTTCGACTACTTAAAAGAAAAGGTCCATCTAAGCACTTGTCACTTCAGGCTCATTAAAAATCGAAGGCAACTAGAGTCACCTTTAGCTTTTTCTCGACTCTTAAAAATTGAAAAGGAAAGTTGCGTCAAAGTGTCCTAAAATTCATTTAAATCGAAATAACATTTTTCCCCTTTAATTTTTGAGTTGATCAAGTAATCCGCAATCATGGAAGAAAGTCAATCAAAGCCCCGTCGTTCGCGGAGACTAGCGAGTCAACCGTCTTTGACCCTAGAAACGAAACCATCCCGGGAAAATCGTTCTCGTTTAACTGAGTCGAATTCACCTGATTTATTTGAAACTTGTGTTTCAACATCGTCAGAGACTACAGTTACTCCAATTGTTTCTGGCACAACTGCCTTTATAGAAGAAGTTCCGCAGTTACAATAGGACATTAGAACTGATCCTAGTGTAACGGTAAACACCTCTATTCCTGAAACAGCTCCACCTAGGACTGATCCAGAAACTGAAGTTCACTTTCCTAAACATCTGGAAGTTGAATTCCAGAATTCAGAAGGTGTCACCCCTCTAGTATCTGTTACTGCAGAAGTGTTGGGGGGAAAAGTATCTAATGCAGAATGCCTCTATCCCACTCTGAAGGTGATAGTACTTCAGCAACAACTGAATGCAAAGCTATTCAAAGTTTCTTCTTTATGAGATGAGAGAGGGAAGAAAAGGATGATCTACTAACCGTTATCTTGCGCTAATAGTCGATCCAGTCTTCACTCCTTGCCACTTGCTCCTAGCTCCTTGCCCTTTCACCGACCCAGCTACACACAGATCCTGTAAAAGCACAAGAAAAGGAAACTACAAGAAGCATACATCCATAATCGATTATAGGATTAGCATAAATCAAATATACAAGCATCTATTCATCATAAAGACACATGCATATAGAAGAACCTCAAATACTTTATTGATAATAGAAGTAAAGTTCTGAGAGAGTTACAACCACAGTAGGCCCAATCCAGCAACACCTCCCAGCTGAAAGAAATCTCCTCTTCACCTCCTTCAAGCAAAACACCCAATAACTCTATACTCAAACCAACAACACTTCCTTACTTGCACAAAATTCCAGCCTCCCTAGACCTCATGAGAGAGATCTATATATAGGGTTTTGGAGAAAGGATGAGTCATCTTGAGACTGGCATAAAGCTGACTAGTGTCCTCTCCCACTTTAGTTAATCTTCAGTTCTTGAGTCCACTTGGAGAATCTTGCTTCCACTTGGAGATCAAGACCCTCTTACTCATCACTAGGCGAATTCCTTGACCCAAGTGTCAGTTTGGAAGCTTCCTGGGCAGTTGACACCTTGCAGAATGACTGTGCCACTTGGCCAATCTCGCCCAGCGCAGGTAGCCTTCATTAGTTTTGACCTTCAGCGCAGGTACAAGGAGGAGCAGTTGACATTCAGCGCAGATGCTCAGTGGAGCAGCTGACATGATCCAGAAATAGCCTGTTTTTGAGTGTTTTCAGGTGGAGAACTGATTTTCAGTGCTGTGGTTTGCAGACCTTGTTCCTCTAAGGGTAAGAACAACATGTTTAGGGACTTTGGATCCTCAGATTATTGACATTTCATGCTCCATGCTGTTAGGCACAAAAATGTCTATAACAGTTGCCCCCTAAAGTATGAGGTCGTTTATCGGGTGAAATGCTTTATTAGGAGGATCCGAAGTTCATTCAATCGCTGAGAGGTGCCCTGCAATAAAATACAATACAATACATTATTTTTCATTCTGCTTTCATGATCTAGCTGAGGCGGGCATTCCCATGCTCAGCTTTATAAATCCATTTTGGTACACATAACAGACGACCGTCTGATGATAGACTGATAATTCTCTGCTAAAATTATCATCCTTTGAGTAGGATGATCATCTGCTGCAATAATGTACATATCAAATGTATTTATATTTCCTGAATATATATCGCAGCCCGGATGGATGAAACTAGATCCGGGGTCTTCAATCTCGTTCAATCTTCACTCTAAGTACAAGTCGATCCATGTGAGAATTGCGCTGAAGTCGAACATGGAAAGACATCGCTTGATTACCGGTCAATAATGTAAATCGTTAACAAGCGCGAGAGGAATCACCAATAATGACAATGACCCTCAAGGTACTACAGTACAATTCACGTGGTGTGAATAAAGGATTTGGTGTCGAACACCACGCAAAATCTTCTGGTCGAAGGTCATTGAGGTATACCTGTCGCCGGAAGTGAGAAACTTGCCATTGAGGCATGCAAGCTTCAAAGTACAGGGGGGGTGTTCCTAGATCAACTTCTTGGATAATGAGCTAAAGTCGACAAGAAGCGATCCGTCAAAGGAGGGCCTTAATGAATCCCACATCAATGACACGGAACGGAGCTAATGACTTTAGTGGAGGTGAAAACAATCTGTGAGATATGATTCAGGGTGGCGATCATGGGTGGATGAAGGATAATGTATGGCAGTGGATGGGACACGGTTGACTCTTTCTGAACACATCTCTTGAACATATAATGACACTTAATGTGATGGATCGGTAGCATTACCCCAAATACGGATGGTTTGACGAGGACCATGGTGATGAGACCGGTGAATGAAACAACCCAACCCGATGTGGTACGGAGGACAAAGTGTCATGTTCAAGAGCGACTTGCTACCATCAAAGCTTTGAGGTTCTCCCAATTTTTCCCCAGTCATTTCTGACCAGTACCTCTTTATTTTTTTCAAGCTTGAGGAGGATAACATATGCTTGTTCTATAACCTGCCCTTCGGGCAAGCCCATCGCTATGTTTTAACGAGCCTAGCGATAGGGAAACTCGTTCTCGTCTAAAGACAAGTTTGTCGCTATTTAATCATTTTAACGAGTCTAGCGACAAAGACAACTCGGTCCTTTTCATTTTTAGAGAGTCTGAAAAGGTACAGAAAGTTAACTCCAAAATTCCTTTTTCGTCATCTAATCCCTTAAGTCCGAAAAAGTATAAAACAATACAAAAGGGATGAATTTTCGATAACTTTAACGAGTCGAATAAAACAAGCGCTCGACCTTTTTGTGCAATAATCCCTCAGGTCCAAAAAGATTAAAATCTAGAGGAGGGATAGCTCTTCCGGTCCTTTTAACGAGCTGGAAGGCCAAAACTCGGCAAACTTTTCATATTTTACGAGTCAGATGAAAAGAGCTCAAAGAAGACTCGTCTTTTGAGGAACGAGTGATAAACAGGGATAGCAGCAGATTCCAGGTACAGGTTGGAATTTTCCAATCACGGCAGTGTCACAAGGATGGCTAAGTGGAATCACTCTTCACAGCTGTTCCTCAAAATAGGTAAACAATCATATGGAGGTGAACGACTGGCCAAATGAAATGGAGGTGGCGGGTGCAAATACGACCAAGGCTTTTATGGCTAATAATTTTACGATCACAATGGTTATTTACCGGGATAGGTTCATTTTTTAATGAGCTTGAACTCTGGTGGAACCCTTGCTCACGCTTTTCTATTTTTTAACGAGCATAAATTCCGCGGTAAAACTGCTCGAACTTGCGTTTATTTTTTAACGAGCATGAACTTTATGCTAAAACTGCTCGATTATACCAGTCATAAGATAAGAATGTCTCCTGAAAGATTCCATTTTTTATAGAGCTTGCGCCTTACCAAAGCTATGCTCCCTCTCATCCTTTCTTTATGCAAGTTTGGAAACGGCTAATCCTACGAGTTTAAAGGGTTAGACCTACAGGTTTAAAGGGAGGACCTAAAAATTTAAAAAAATAAATAGTCGTCCCTTGCTTGCATTCCAAAAGGTTGCATGCCCCCAGGTACAAAGTACAATTTCAAGGCTGCCCCTACTTATCCGAAAAACATTTGTTTTAAGGGTGAGGCTTGCCTCTTTCTGGTTACCCAAAGATTGTTTTGTTAACACCATCAAACGAAAACATTCCTTGGCACTGTCTCCCATAGTAGACAATGGTGGATGACTAAAACTCGTCAAACACATAACCTTGACAAAAGAACCTTATTCCAGAACAACCCCTCTTCCAAATACGGACGGGGTACGGACTAGTCATATTCTTTCGCGGAAATTCTACTTTATACCCAAGGTTTCCTCTGCCCGAAGCAGACCAGGATGCATGCCCCCTGGGTTCCAGTCCCATCTTTCCGAATCACTCGCACTCATCGGGAAGGAGGACTGGGGGTGGAGACATTTCTTGGGTAAATAGACCATTGAGGATTGGTATTTGACTATTTGCGATGCGTGATCCCGGAAATGAAAGTTGGTCTACGAGCTTGACCATCCTTCCTTCGTGTGGAAAACACATTACTCTAAAGAGTGAGGAGACTATAGCTCCCATGCAATATATATAGTCACGTCCAAGGAGTAGGTTATAATCCAAGGGTCCTTGAACGACCATCACGTTCAAATTAACGGTCTTCCCTTTCAATGTAACAGGCACATTGGGGAGGATCCCTAACGATCGACTGGTTCCTTTATCAAAGCCCGAGAGATTTCTTATCTCAGGCAAAAGCGCCGGGGAACCCAGTGCTTTCCAAGCAACAGAGGAAAGGATACTCATAGATGCCCCTTCATCGATGATAGTTCCAACCATTACCATTCTATAAATTTGGACTATGATTCTGAATGGTATACTGGCTGGTAACCGGGGTCTGCCCAGTTGGTTCCAATCAAAGGACACAACCAGGTTGCTTGGTGGTGGGACCGAATACACGACCGGGTACGATCCTGACGATGTTCCTTCCTACGATGAAGGAATGGGCGCATTTCCCTGATGCTCATCAGAATCTGTGTTGATGAAAAGAATCTGGATGGTGTCATCCTTAATCTCTCCAGTGAGGGTGTCATTCGAAGATGAATCTTCAGTGACGGTGTCATTTGAGGATGAAACCTCTGAAGGAAGAACCGGGTCAACTGCCGTATTGACCTTTAGACTTTCGTCTGGTCTGGATTCAGTAGGTTCACTTTCAATGACTGACGCCTCAGCTGACCACTTGAGCGGGCCAGCTGTATTTTCAACCAACGAAGGACTTGGCACGAGTTTTTTGTATCCAGGAGGAAGTACTACCGGGGAAACCGGACGATCTTCCAAAACTCTCTTCGCTTCGTCTAAGAAGGGACAACGGTGGATGGCGTGACCGCCTTCACACAGTCTGCAGGGGGATCTTGCTCCCCCTCTTTGTCTTGAACCTTCACTTTCGCTGGTTGACGGTAAGCAATCAACATGGCTATCAGAGGTTGATGCTCCCGAATTGTGCAGACGAGGGGACCAGTCCCTTAGTATCCGGGGAATATAGGGACAATCTCTATGGAAGTGGTCTCCTCTACATACGACACATGGCGATTTAGGCCCGGTCTGTGCTGTGTGTGGGTTTTTGTCAGATGTCTTTTGCTTGCCCCCAGTCGCCTTAGGCTCCTTCTTCTTCTTCTCTTTCTTCTTCTTTTCCTTCTTCTCCGTGGGAGCTTGGCTTTTGCCGGCTCCACCTTTTGAAGATGAAGGATTGGAGGAAGGGTTAGAGGAAGTAGAAGGCTGGTGGGAGGCTCTAGACTCATATAACTGTTGACTCGACTGCTCAGGAACCATGGTGTTCTGAACTACACTAGTGAGAATAGCCAAACAGGCAGGCCAATTGTCAGTCCTGGAAGCGACAATGTGGCCATATGGGGCGCACCAACTTATCCCCAAGAGGAGAAAGGACCAGGATTTCCATCATGTGGAGTTCCTTGGTTGGGGCGTTCCATGTTCTCAACTTAAAGATCAACGCGGGAATAGGAGGTGATTATGTTCCGTTTAAAATAAATTTTATAACGACGCTTAGACACAACTTGCTTTTTCACTTTTTAAGAGTCGAGAAAAAGCTAAAGATGACTCTAGTCTCCTTCGATGTTTTAACGAGCCCGAAGTGACAAATGCTCGGATAGACTTTTTCAGTTATAGAGTTTGAAAAAGGCCAAAAGAAACTGCTCTGGAGTTCTAGGCAGAGGGTGTGCCAAACTTTTCGCAAAACCACAGAATACGTTTTACGGTACGAGTGGTCGATCTTCGTGAATGTTGTGTTCACTGCATTGCGATCAGTAGGGCGGCCGACACGGTTTCCTATGGATAAAGGCTTTGATCCTATAGGGGTCTCCCAATATATACGCGACGGTACGTGGGAGCACAAGTCCGTATTGATACTTATCGCTTCACCGTGGAGGAATCACCCAACCACTCAACGCTAAGATATCAAGTTTAACGACGCCGGAACACGTCTCTAGCTTAGACCTCTAGATGTTTGCGTTATGTTTCAATGCGTTGTTATGTAAATTCAATTTAATTTAAGGTTGATCTTGTTTAGCAGTTTGCCTTTATGGATCACCACGAGATGTATAGAAACACTCCTGAATGCAATCTAAGATGATAAGCAAGCTTTTCAATCTTTCAACTTTGAAAACCTTAACTACTGAGGGAGAAGGAAGATAACACCTTTTCACACAGATCATAGAGCACACACTAATGCACTTTCCTAAATCAACATGCAAGCTGTCATAATGTACATGCACAATGCAAGTATTTCTTTTCTCTTTCTTAATGTTGATGAAATGCAAAAAGAAAGCTGTTGTATAACTTTGAATTCAATTTCAAGCGAAAGCAAACAAGTTTGTCCAAAATTGAAAGACACCTTACGATTCACTTGTTTCGACACTTAGAAATATATAAATTGAAACCATATAACGAAAGCGACAAACACAATCAGCTATGAATAGCAAATAAACTTACTCTTAAGATCAAAACGACACTTAATCACAGGTCTAGATCTAAGAGGTCAATGCAAGACTGGTTCACTTTCGTTATGGGAAACTGTAAATGACACAAGAAATACAAAAGAACAAATATAGTTTCTTTATACAACTGAGGCGGAATAATGACAAAGGAAGATGGTTTCAGATAGGCCCACTGACTGGCAACAAACAGCAAAAACAATAGTGAAAACAAGGCAAGACACAGCAGGAAACCCCAGTAGCTCAAGCCAAGACTGGTCCAGCGCAGGTGTAACACTGCCTGTTTGACCTTCAGCGCAGGTAGCCCCTTCGGGAACTGCGCTGAAATGCAGACAGCCTTTGTACAGCCTGCAATGAAGAACGAGACTTTCGTCCGTCTTGGTTTCCGGGTCACAGATTGCTCAAAAATTCACAGTTTTTGCTCAAATCAGAAGCTATCAGTCAAGGACACACTAAGGGATGTAAAGGAGGATGAAAAGCTATCACTAAGAGCTTTTTAGAGTCCTTGTGGATCAGCTCTTCAAATCATAAACTTGCCCAGAAACTGAGCTAGAGTAGCTGCCCTCTACTTTGTGTTTGATGAATTCAAACACAGTTCGATTCGATACTCCCTTTGTTTATGAAATGAATAGCAAAAAACCACAAATAACCAACAAGATACGATTCCCAGCGGAGTTGCCAATTTGTTGGGGGGAAAAGTATCTAATGCAGAATGCCTCTATCCCACTCTGAAGGTGATAGTACTTCAGCAACAACTGAATGCAAAGCTATTCAAAGTTTCTTCTTTATGAGATGAGAGAGGGAAGAAAAGGATGATCTACTAACCGTTATCTTGCGCTAATAGTCGATCCAGTCTTCACTCCTTGCCGCTTGCTCCTAGCTCCTTGCCCTTTCACCGGCCCAGCTACACACAGATCCTGTAAAAGCACAAGAAAAGGAAACTACAAGAAGCATACATCCATAATCGATTATAGGATTAGCATAAATCAAATATACAAGCATCTATTCATCATAAAGACACATGCATATAGAAGAACCTCAAATACTTTATTGATAATAGAAGTAAAGTTCTGAGAGAGTTACAACCACAGTAGGCCCAATCCAGCAACACCTCCCAGCTGAAAGAAATCTCCTCTTCACCTCCTTCAAGCAAAACACCCAATAACTCTATACTCAAACCAACATCACTTCCTTACTTGCACAAAATTCCAGCCTCCCTAGACCTGATGAGAGAGATCTATATATAGGGTTTTGGAGAAAGGATGAGTCATCTTGAGACTGGCATAAAGCTGACTAGTGTCCTCTCCCACTTTAGTTAATCTTCAGTTCTTGAGTCCACTTGGAGAATCTTGCTTCCACTTGGAGATCAAGACCCTCTTACTCATCACTAGGCGAATTCCTTGACCCAAGTGTCAGTTTGGAAGCTTCCTGGGCAGTTGACACCTTGCAGAATGACTGTGCCACTTGGCCAATCTCGCCCAGCGCAGGTAGCCTTCATTAGTTTTGACCTTCAGCGCAGGTACAAGGAGGAGCAGTTGACATTCAGCGCAGATGCTCAGTGGAGCAGCTGACATGATCCGGAAATAGCCTGTTTTTGAGTGTTTTCAGGTGGAGAACTGATTTTCAGGGCTGTGGTTTGCAGACCTTGTTCCTCTAAGGGTAAGAACAACATGTTTAGGGACTTTGGATCCTCAGATTATTGACATTTCATGCTCCATGCTGTTAGGCACAAAAATGTCTATAACAAGAAGCTACACTTTCTTCGGCTCCAGAAATATTTTACGGACCTGACGGTCTACCTATTCCACCTGGATTGATTGCTATAGAAGAGATAGTAGAGGATCTTCCACCCACTACTCCAGTACATTTTAGAACTGGGATCCTCTTACATCCTTCTACTAAAGAAGTTAGTTCTTTTTCATCGCAAGTTCCTGTCGAATCGCTAGGAAATATTTTGGATAGACTAAAAATGTCTGAACAACCATAAACATCTAGGACTGTGTCAACTAACACAGCTATGGCAGAGCTTCCTGCTGTCGTTCCTACAATGATTGCTGGTATACCATCTGTCCCGGTAAGTTATCAACAACAAGCCGGAGTCCAATCAGGGACTATTTTGACGACATGGTCAATTCCTATTTCTTCATCCGGATTCTCATCTGGTATTTCTTATGGTGAAACTCAACAAGTTGATCCAATGTGTCTTCAAAGGCCAATCTACCCTTTAAGTGCTAGATTACCACAATATGGGGGGCAGTATGTCTTTTCATTGTTCCCTCCTGAAGAACAACCATATGAGAGTTTACAACAAAGTTCAGGTCAAACTGGAATTACATCCAGCGGTTGGGTACCAATATTGCCTCAACAACCAAGGGTTGTATATTCAATGCAACCAGTCTATCCTGTGTCGAATATTCCCACTACACCTTCTATTGTGACTGTGTCGCAAGTACAAGCGCTACCTGTTGCATGTCAAACTCAAGTTTCTCAAGTTGCAATACAACAGCCTCTCATCTCAATGATTCAATCACAACCTCAGCTTAGTGCCTCCTTATCTGGAGTGACTCAGGCTCAAACATGTACTATGACTCTGCATCTTGGTCAATCATCTAGTATTGGACAACAGCAAATCGTCCAACAACCATGGCTGGTTCAATATCAACAACTGTAATTCCAGCAATCATACCAAGGACCTGAGCAACAAGTCTTTGTAAGTAATAGGCAACCGCATTTCCAAAGCGGTTATCAACAACCATACTATAATGGTTATGCCCATCAACCTTATCAAAGTTACTAGCATCAAATACATTATGCTGGTATGCAAAGACCTACTGCTCAGGCGATTCCATCTTATCCTGGGTATGCTTCGCCTAACTTGAATCAACAGTTACCCTTTGTAGCAACTCTAGAATTACCAGATCTAAACCGTTTGATGAATGATCAAATTTCTTATGCCCCTTGGTGGCCTGCGATTCCTCATAAACTTCCCTCTGGTATTCCTAAATTCAATGTAAATCCAAATGAAGATCCATCGAATCATGTAATGACATTCCATTTGTGGTGTTCATCCAACACCTTGAATGATGATTCGATTAGGCTTCTCCTTTTTCAGTGAACGTTAACTGGTCCGACAGCTAAATTGTATATAGAATTGCCTACAGTTTCGTTTGATAACTTCAGCACCCTTACCACTACCTTTTTAACCCATTTTCAGTTACCCATAAGGTACGAACAGGGACAAAACTCCTTACCAACTTTAAACAGACGACAGCCACTCACATATCTGATCATATTCATGAGTGGCGACGTCATTGAAGAATGGTGAAGACATATGTTCCTGATCAACTTTTAGCTGAATGCGTTATAAAGTCATTGTTACCCTCTATTATAGAGGATGTGGCTAAGGGAGGAGTTGTTACAGAATAGTAAGTCATTGCTCGTGCACAATATTTAGACTTGATCTATACTCAGTCTGGCATGCTCTACGACAAAATTCCTAATGCTCCTAGACCAAATTTTTCCGTTCCTCCTCTTCCTAAATCAATCAAAGACTCTCATGCTAGCGATGGCATGATAGGTACGACAAGCACAAAAACTGCAAAGGCTACATCTAAGAAAGTCCGTACGGATTCTAGTCAAAAATCAGATGAGGAACCTCTCGCCTCGAAGGTCAATGCCGTGTCAACCGACAAAGGCAAAAATGCTAAGCAACTAGGGGGCAAGAAGAAAGGGACAAACAAAAAGAAGAAACAGGAGGATTCGACTCCTGAGAAACCTTCTGGAAACCCTACTGGAAACAAGAAACCTAATCGGCCATGTTTCATATGCGATGAGGACCATTACACAAAAGATTGTCCACATCAAGCTGAAGTCAAGAAGTTTTTCAAAAAGACTTCAAATACCTCAGCAGTATTGACTGATCCATTTCCAAATCCAGAAACTAACCTGGTTGCTAGTGATCATGCTTCCCCATCCCAAGTGCTTATGCTATCCATCTCAAAATAGCAAAATGACGCTTTGATATCTACAAGGAATAAGGATTATGGAAATCCACAATTGTCGAACGGCAAGGCTACAGATCAACCAAGCAGTTCGACAACAACTTCGTCAGAAGTTGTTCCACCAATCATTCCTGAATTAACAATAAAACCGCCTAAGGGAGTAGTACATAAATCGACATTTAATCCTCGTGCTCGAGCAACACAGAATTATAATATAGTGGAGGATTTGGCCCAATCGCCATCCGCCATGTCGACACTTGAAGTACTATAGAATTTCCCATCCCAAAACAGGCTTTGTTATCTGCGATAGGTGGGATTGATCCAGCGGATTCCAATCTAGTGGCCTTTAATCATAAAGGATACAAACCTCAATTACCAGTGCAACTCGCTTTCCTCATATAGGTAAAAGCCCTCAACAAAACTATTCATCGAACAATCATTGATGAGGGAGCATCTACCTGTATTATGTCAATGAGTTGCTAGAAAACTTTAGGCTCTCCACCCTTGTCATGATCATCAACAACATTAAAAGCATTCGATGGAAAAACATACACGCCGTATGGGATATTAAGTAACTTGCAAGTTGAAATGGGGGGCAACATAGTAGAAATTGAGGTCGAGGTCATTGATGGAAACCTTGACTACAACATCCTACTGGGCAGACCCTGGATTTATGCTATGGCTGCTGTTGTGTCAACATATTTTAGAAAGATTGCATTCCCCTTCCAAGGTGGAATTACAATCATTGACCAACTAACCTTCCTCCCCAACAGTTCACAAGTTACTGGAAGCATTCCATTGATCCATGGAAGCTCTATATCACTTCAAAATATCGGAGTAGGTCTCTTAAAAGACCCTTCCTTAATGGGTACTTTTGCCCTTCTACCTCTGAGTAATCTGGCGAAAGTGGCCACAGTGGAAACTTGTCATATGATATCTTCTACATCATCAAAGATTAAGAAGAACTCTGACCATTTTGATAGTGTGGATCATTGCGAGGTATTACCCCCAAGCCCTACCATACCTACATCATCTGACAATCAATTCAGTGATGTTGTACATTATGTACTGGGGGCATTGGAACCATATCTTTCCTTCATGACCCCTTATGAGTTGTGATCAAAGGTTGTCAGAGGATAGTTCGTTGACTGGTGTCAACCTCGTTAAAAAATGAAACCAAGGATCTCAGAATTCCTTGTCTTGTGTCAAGCTTGTTAAAAAATGAAACAAGGTTGAGCAAAGCTTCAAGTCGAGTCTTTCACTTGATCTCGTAAAGAAACCTTCATTCCATCCACCTAATTACCAAGTAGTCTGGTGAATGTAGCGAAGCTTAGGGGGCATGCACCCTTGTCTATTTTGTGGACAAACCCAGTTGTAGAGATAAGTTTCCCTGTAAGTTATGTGATCAGTCCGAGTGACCTTTCATCTTTGTCTATTTGGCAGACAAAGTGCAGGAAGTGTTTTGTCTAAGTATTGATAGAAAATCATCCTTCTTAACCACGGTAAGTTTCCATATGGTTACTGAAGACTTTTTTTATGCTGGGGGCATGCAAACCTTTTTATACAAGCAAAAATGACCAATTTCATTTTTTAGCTTTTTAGCTTTATAGTTTGGTTGTTCCTAGCATACATAAAAAGGAAAAAGAGCAATGCTCCCGTAAGGTTCAATCTCATTAAAAAATCAACCTGCACTGAGCAAATGTTGGCACAAGGTTCAAGCTCATTAAAAAATAAACCCGACTTTGGTAAATAACCTTTGTGATCGCTTTGCTATCTGCCCTTTTGAACTTTGGTTGTGTTCCTTTCGTCACCTCCATTTCATTTGGCCGACCATACGCTTCCACTTGGTTGTTTACCCTTTTGAGGAACATCTGCGATGAGTGATTTTGATTGCCACGCTCTTCACACTGCCATGTTTTGAGAAGTTCCAAACTTACCCGGAACCAGCTGCTACCCAGAAATACCACTCATTCCTAAAAAAGGAGTCTCTTTTAAACTCTTTTTAGACTCATTAAATATAAAAAGATTGTTGAGATATTGGCCTTTCCAACTCGTTAAAGTAAGGGGAACGCCATCCCTCTCATATATTTTAATCTTTTTGGACTTGAGGGATTATTAAACAGAAAGATCGAGCGCTTGTCTTTGTCAGCTCATTAAAACTATCGAAAAGTCATCCCTTTCGTATTAGTTTACACTTTTTCGGACTTAAGGGATTATGCCATGAAAAAGGATTGTTGGAGTCTCCTTTTCATCCATTTTTCAAACTCTCTAAACATGAAAAGGACCGAGTTATCTTTTTTGTTAAACTCATTAAAACAATAGCGACAAAGTTGTCAACCCAGACAATAATGAGTCTCACTAACGCTAGGCTCGCTAAACACAAAGAAACAGGTTTGCCCGAAGGGCAAATTATAAAAAAAGCATATGTTTTCCTCCTCAAGCTTGTCAAAAATAAAGAGGTATTGGTCAGAAATGACTGGGGAAAAATGGGAAGAAAACTTGAAGAACTTCATTGGTAGCAGGTCACTCTTGAACATGACACTTTCACTCCATCATCGTGATTGAGTTGGGTTGGGTTTTTCCGTTCACCGTCACCATTGGTCCACCGTGCCATCCATGGGGTTAACACTACCAGTCCATATCAGTGTCGCCAATATGTTGAAGAGAAGTCATTCAAAGAATTCACCATCCAGCAAACGCCTCATCCACTACATTACGATCACGCTTCATTTTTCATGACCGCCATTCCTGAACCTCATATCATCAGATCGTTTCACCTCCACAAAAATCATTTGCTCTGTTTCGTGTCGTAGATGTGGGATACATCAAGGCCCTCCTATGACAGGTCACTTCTTGTTGAAATTAGCTCATTATCCAAGAAGTTTACTTAGAAACAACCCTTTCAGTACTTTGAAGCTTGCATGCCTCAATGGCAAGTTTCTCACTTCCGACAACAGGTTTACATCAATGACCTTCGACCGAAAGATTTTGCGTGGTGTTCGACATCGGCTCATGTATTCACACCATGTGAATTGTACTGTAGTACCTTGAGGGTCATCATCATTATTGTTGACTCCTCTCGCATCTGTTAACAGCTTACATCATTGGCTGGTAATCAGGTGATGTCTTTCCATGTTCGACTTTAGAACATCTTTTTACATGGATCGACTTGTACATCGGGCGAAGATTAGACTAGTTCTAAATACCCTGGATCTAGTTTCATCCATCCAGGCTGCGATATATTCAGGAAAATAAAGCCATCAAATGTACACAAAAGCTGCACAGATATTCATCTAAGCCAGGGAAGATGACTCTTCATGTGAAGAATCACAAGTCTGCAACAGTAGACGATTGTCTATCCTATGTACATGAAAACGAATTTATAAAGTTGAGCATGGGAATGACCGCCTTAGTTAGATGATGAAAATAATATGATGATGATGTATTGTATTGTATCTTATACAGGTCACCTTCCAGTTCAAATACCTCGTATCCTCATGATAAAGCATTTCACCTGACATCAGAATATTTACGACCTCATGCTTTAGGGGGCAGCTGTTATAGACATATTTGGGAACTGCAACCCAAAACTCATATGTCCATAAACCAAGGGTTCTTTAGTCCCTAAAAGTTTTGTTTCATACCCTAAAGGATCATGGTCAACTGATTACATCATCTCCCAGAAGTTCCGCTTCAAAAACTACTCTGAACTGGCCAAAATTGGACCATACTGACTACTCCATGGTCAGGGTGCGATGCATCTCACCTTGTACACATGGGGGGTGTGATGCATACTGAAAAAGCCTTCTGTAGGGTGCGATGAGCGAGAATAGACAAATGGCAGAGACAGTTTGCTAAGTGGACGAACATGGAATCTTCCAGAAACTTCTCATTTGACACTTGCCTCTCTGAATTCACCCAGGGATGAGTAAGAGATCATGAAATCTCCAAGTGGAACCAAGAACTATCAATGGAATGACACTAATCAAAAACCTAGAGCTAAATCACACCCTTGCGAGACATCTATAAATGGATCCCTCATCTGAGAGATCTGAAGGCTGGAATTTTGTATTTTGTAAGGAAGTGTTGTTGGTTTGCTGAGAAGAGACATTGCATTGTTGGGTGATTTACTTGTTCATGAGGTGAAGAGGGCTTCTACAACTGGGAGGATGATGCTGGATCAGACAGCTAGGTTGTAATCCTCTCTTACATTACTATTAGTAAAGTTCTTTGAGTTTCCTCCATATGATCTTGTATTTGTGAATCTTATAGTTTATGAATGCAATCGTATGGTCAATTTGTTTCTGATTCCGCATTGTTTATGATGTTTTAGATAGATATGCTTTTATAGTTTGTTGTTACTTTGACTCTACATGTACTCTTTCAAGCGGGAAAAGTAGGAGAGGAGTGGCAAATTCTATCAAGGGAAGGAGAAATCAAGCTAGGATCAAAGCAAAAGATCCAGGTTGGTCCTCTTTTCTTCTCTTCCATCTATCACACTTAAAGGAACTCTTGAAAAGCTTTCATTGTTTGTTTCTAAGATAGCTACCCGTCTTAGTGGGACTAGCAGTTCGAATCAACACTAGTTTTCCCTGAAACACTATGCCCATCCCTTCATATATTTTGCCGCCCATTAAATATTCGATACCTTTGGACTTTGACTATACCATATGACATTTAAATGCGCCATTGTATATATTTAGCCTTTGGATATAGTTTGGAGTTATAATATATATATATATATATATATATATATATATATATATATATATATATAATACAACTTCCACATAATATTCATCATGAACCCATAATTCCACCTTGGAGGACATTGGGCAATTTCACCTTCACACAACCAAACTGGTGAATCCTGAAGTGACACTTGTCACAATATCATTGGGAAAAAACTGAAGAATATTCCCAGCATGCTGACTGTACTGCCATGTCATCATTCTGTCATTTCTTCAATTTTTTTAGTTGTTTAGGAAAATGAATAGCAGGCATTTTCTCCTAAATCTGGACTTGGTTTTCAGTGAAATGAATTGTGTTGCGATCGCCTTGACGAGATAGACACAGTCGTTCAGTTTTTGAGGATATCTGAGAGCTTTTATTTTTGAGCTAAATACTGAGCACATGACCATTCCTCCCCACTATAAGCCTTTTGGACCCCAAAATATCACTATTATCTGACAAGTAGATGAAGGTACAACCCTCTCACATTTACAAGCTCAATCCAATTGGCTTTTGATGAATTTGTTTCCTTGAGCTCCTCTCTAAGGAAATCAACATTCACTTACCTTGAGGAGCCCATTCTTATGTCATAGATGGTGTCTTGTTGAAACTGATTCAGAAATTTTGTAGGAATTCATTCAGAATGTGAAATCTGAACATTCTCTCCTTGTTCAACAACTTGAATCCTTTTTTTACAAAACTGACACCAGCTTGCACTGTCGACTTGAAACCTGTGATTGACATAATACATGTACTTGTCTATGCCCTTTTCAAGCTGATCTTGCACTGTTTGTTGCACCATTTTCATTTTTTCATAGAAACTCATGGTTTTTTCCATGTCACCATCAAAAGCAACATCCTTCTTACTAATATGACATAACAAAATATAATGCAAATGGATGACAAATTTCACTACTTGGTTTACATGACTCAAGCCCGATTGTACACCTTGAAAGTATGAAATTTCCTGAACTTAACTTTCATGTAAAACATAATGATGCCTAAAAACAACAATTATATAACTAATATGCCTAAAAGGCATAACAATAAATCTGCTACTTATACCTCTTTTGTACCTTCAAACCAAGTGAAATTTTTGACAAGTATCCATCCAATGTGAGTTCATGGATCACTGCAACTTAATATTTACACCATGGAAATCTTCTGAATGAAATAAGATGGTGAAGTTGTTTGCATAAACCTGAAACTCAAATGAACCTTTCAATTTTTAAAGAGCGTAAAAAAGAATAGAACTGGTCTTTTTGTTTGAAGCAACACATGCCTCTTGTTGTTTTCCCCCCACTGGAAGACTTTGTACACACATGACAATGCATTCCAAGGAGCTTCAAAATAAGAAATGTCAACAACAACTCTCCTCCAACATTGGGCTGCTCCCAACAAACCTCTTATCTAAATGATGATATTGGGCATTGACCAATCAATAATGGCATCCAACTTGGAGAGGCTTGTCTCCAACTTACCTCCTCCGTTATCATGGCCCAAATGCATCAAAGAAGTTAAACCAAACTTGTACTTTGATATCTTCAAAACATCAAACAATTTTCCTTCATAGATGACATGTGCATAAGAAAACTTTCTAAACATGCTTATGTCACCCAAGTGGACAAATTCTTCAATAAAGGAATCTTTCTTGCCATAATTCAAATACATGTATGTAATAGAAGTGCTACAAAGAACATACAACATTAAAAGCCATACAAACCATTTTTTTTGGTGTTACGTATATTCTTGCACTGACCTCTTTTTACAACTTTTCTTTGACGAAAAAGACTCATTTTGTCCTCTTACTTGAAATGCTTACCATTCCTCTTTGACACCATAACCATTGGTGCACAACATGGCGTAAGAGATGATTGCATAAGCCTATTGTTCAACAAACTTTTGCATTGCATTGGTGTCTCTACACTTTGAAATTTTTTCAACCCTTGCATGCTAACATCACAAAGAGAAACCTCTTGTTGCAAAGATATTTCATGTGAAGTTTCTTTCTCCTTGAAGGATGATTCTTTCACAACCTGAAATACTTCAACACTCTAATGAACTGAACCAACCAAATCAGAATTGAAACTTGCATTAAATGGAACCACATTTTCATAAACAATATCATCATTTGGCTTGAACATGAGAAGTACTAAACTTTTACTTGAATTCACTAGTATTTTTGCCTAACCTACATTAACAATTGATATGCTTAAATTTTTGCGATGGGCTCTCACTATATACTCCACACCATCCTTGAACAAGTGATACTTGTTTTTATGGTGCTACAAGATTGCTTTCCATTCATAAAAGTATGGACTACCCAACACCACATCTAAAATATCAAGCGGTACTTAAACACACATTTTCTTGTAACCTATAAATCGGTGTCTCTTGTTATCCATCCCAAAGGGTATGGTTTATGGTGAGGTACAGTTTCAAGATTCAATCTGTTGATTAAGTCTTTATAGATTAGATTCACTTGTGAGCCACTATCGAAGAGTGTCAACATTGGTGTGTTTAGATATGACCCTAACATGAAATAACTCAATTCGTCTCTTTTCATCAGGAGTAGTAGTAGTGTTACAATTTTGTGAACTAGTTCTTGAAATATGTTGTTTTCCTTTGATTCCCATGATAGTGATTTTGTTTTCATCACCCGATTCAGAACCTAAATCTTCTTGAGTGATAGCAGTGGTTTTTTGTTTCGTTTTATTGTTGAACTTATTTGGTCTCATTTCTGGATGGAGTTTCCAACAATGATCCTCATTATGTCCCTCTTTTGAACAATGTTTACAGATAAATTTCTCCCCTTCTCTCTTCACACTTGCATTTTTATTCCCTTTCCATTTTCCTCCTTTCTCTTTCTTCGTACCCTTAGGTGGCTTTGTATTACTACTCTCTTCATAAGTGTTCTTTCCTCTAGATTCAAGATGTGTGGCTTGCACACATAATTCATCCAAGTTAGTTGGATTGAACATAAGAATAGTGTTTTTAAGATAGGAATGTAAACCCCCAATGTATTTTAGCAGTGTGCCTTGGGAATTCAAAATCAATCCTAATAAAAAAGCCTGTTTCCTAAACTCCTGTGTATAATCTTGGACCGTTTGGCTTTAAGCTGCCTAAAATTATGCTAGCTTATAATGGCTTTTTGCATATAGGCTAAAGGATAAAACTATATTTTAATTGCAGAAACAAATTCAACCCAAGTGACAGATATCTTACCATGGATTCTCATTTCCTCTTGAGTCTTTGCTTCCCACCAAACTAGTGCAGCTCCTTCTAGCCTCAATGAAGCCAACTGGATCTTTATATCATGTTCTTGAAGGTTCTGAATTCTGCAGTATACCTCCAACTGTGGAATCCAATTGTCCAACTTTTCGACATTCACCTCCCCATTGTGCATGGGAAGTTCAAATTTTATGTCCAATTTCAGTAATGGAGTCTTTCCTTTTGGGGTTTTGGAATGAGTATGACCAGTTTCAGTGGTGGTAGTGGAAGATGATGTTGTGTGAGATGATGGAGATGATGAGGATGGTGGAGATGGAGGTGGCTTTCCACCATTCCCTTCGGAATCCTTCTTCTCATCTTTTTTGTCCTCAGAGCTTCCTTCTCCCTGTGGATGTTTAGAACTCTCTCCAACAATTCTAGTGTTCCTCTCTTCATATAGGACTTTAACCATATCAGTCAAAGTATAGAAATTTTTCTTGAATTCTTCCTCCTCTGGAGAGGGACCTTCAGGCTCTTTTTCTCTCAACATAATGGCTATGGATTTAGGCTCAGAAATTTGTAATGCTTGTACCTCTTCAATCTCAATTGAAGACAAAACTTGAGGAGATTCAAGTGTAGTTGGAATTGGAACTTTGGGTGGTGGAGATTGTGGCCTTATTGTTGTCCTTCTTCTGGGCATTACCTCAGGAGTTACAACCAATAGCTTCCCTTCTCTTCTCTGCAACTTTAACCTTGTAAGCATCACAATTTTGCAACCATTAAAACCCTAATTTCACAAACTCAAGAAATCAAGCAATTCAAGCTTTGCTCTGATACCAACTTGATCTATTTTTGTGTGATTAGTTTCGTTATTGCTCCTTGTGTTGAGGTTTCATTAGCTGTTTGTGCATACAATTAGGTAAATTTCCTTATGTTTTAAAATACATTCATGAGAAAAATAGCTTCAGAAACAAATACTGAATAAAAAACATATACAGTGCAACAAACCATCAAAGAGACACATTAACATATTGTTTGATGAAGGAGTTCACCCCTCCTAGGCTACATCTCCTTGGTCCAGCTTCCATGGCTTGGGCCTCTATATTAGCTCAATGTGGAAAAAATGTTGTTTACAAAGCTCTATAGCTCCTGATACTTGCACCAATGTGTTCAGAATGTTCAAATTAGCCAAGAACACCTCTTTTTGAGCTCAATTTGGTCGAAAATTTCTCAAGATATGCTTCGTTCAATGTTTCCTTAGGAAACTCCGCTAAAACTGGAGAAGACTCTAGTTAGCACCGCCAAAATTGGCGTGCCTCCAAAACTACTGCCAACATAAAAATGAATTAATTAATTTAAATCAAGATTAGCAGTGCCTAAGCACGCTTATCCATTAGTGTTGGCCCATGGTTATATAGCATGGTCGTATGGTGAGGGAGCTAGCTCGTGGGGCTGGCTCCCTCCGCTATGTCGTCGGCATCATTGTAGGCATAAATATAATGTTTCGGGCCACCGTTTACAAGTCTGTCATTGGTTCAACGGTATTGCAACGTAGTTGGGAGGGGGAGGTCACGCATTCGACTCGCCCTCTTCCCTTCGCTTCATATATTTTGCCGCCCATTAAATATTCGATACCTTTGGATTTTGACTATACCATATGAAATTTAAATGTGCCATTGTATATATTTCGCTTTTGGATATGGTTCGGAGTTATAATATATTTGTATAAATATATAATATATATAAAATAATTATAATATAATATATGATATTAAATCATATAAAATAAAATTATATATATATATATATATATATATATATATATATCTATCTATCTATCTATCTATCTATCTATCTATCTATCTATATATATATATATATATATATATATATATATATAACTTCCACACAATATTCTCATGAACCCATAATTCTACCTTGTAGGACATTGGGAAATTTCACCTTCACACAACCAAACTGGTGAATCCTGAAGTGACACTTGTTGCAACCTCATTGGGCAAAAACTAAAGAAGATTCCCATCATGCTAACTATATTTCCATGTCATCATTCTGTCTTATTCTGCAATTTTTTTAGCTGTTTAGGAAAACGAACAACAGGGCTTTTCTCCTTCATTCGAACTCGATTTTCAATGAAATGAATTGCGTTGTGATTGTCTTGACAAGACAAGCGCAATCGCTCAGTTTTTAAGCCAATATGAGAACTTTGATTTTCGAGCTAAATAATGAGCACTTGATTAAAAATATAGCATGAGGAAGGAGTTGGTGATGAAATGGATGAGCAAGGGCAGGATCCTGAGAGACGGATCGGTTGCGGAAAGGTGAGGACTGTCCGCTGCTTTGCTTATGTCCATTCTTTTCAGTTTCATTCTCTGAGAATGTACTCGTTGTGTATTTGAAGAATAGGCTTCGAGCCTTTTGTAATCTGTCGTGTACTCCCTTATATTCTAGTTAATGAAAGAAGCAGTTTGGGTTCCATATTGTATTGGTGTGTTCCTTATGGGTTATTTAAAATTTTAAATGAATGATTAGTAGCTAGGTAGTTTCCTACGATGGTATGAGTAGAGTGGTAGTCTTGGATATTATAGATAATTGAGAGCAATGAGCTATTGTTGTATGTTATATTCATTTCCTTGATGCCCCATCTAGCCACATCTAACTTCGGTCATGATACACCTCGGGTGAGATTGATTTCCCTCCCGGTAAGGTGAAAATGTTGGCGTTGTCCTAGGCTACACTGAAGCCTTGTTGGCCACTTGAGATTGAACCTAGGGTCTCTTCATTGTTGTCATTTTCGTACCAAGAGGTGTCGTTGCTTCTGCCTTTGGCTGTGTTGGTCCCACTTTGTGCAAGGTTGCTTCTGCTACACTTTGGCATTCTTTTCCAAACAAAAGCCCCAACTCAGGTACTGTGACAATCATTTCTTGGTGGAAGCAATTATAATTTTCTAATGCCATATTCTAGACGTCTGCGAGGGTTTCTACCTTTTGGAGAAATTTGGTTGTTATTGTGGAGTCTAGTTGATTGGGTCGAGTGTTCTATAGGGTGCTCCACTATTCTTCGACCTCATCACATACATACCGTAGAGAAATCACATGCTTATGAACCGATGGCCTAAGATCACAATTTTTTTTTTTCATCTTGGCTAATTCCTCCTCAATTTTTTGTACCCTGGCCTCGAGGGAGGTGATCTCGTCATCAATTTTATTTAGTTGGCTTTTTTCCCTATAGGTCTTGCTGTCAGTGATGCATTGCTAGAGTTGTTGGAAAACTAGATACACTAGCTGGTTTTTCATGGCTAGGCTGCCTGACTAATCGTTGACCTACTCTATTAGCACATAACCATCCACTAGCGCATCAGTTAGCGAAGCTTTCAATGCATCGGCAGTGTGGAGTTTTTGCTCGATCTTCGTGATGTAGCTTGTAGTTGGATCAGGCAGTGCTGATCTTTCCATATCTAAATTGTTCTTCATCTCCTTGTAGGTAGCCACAAGTTCCGTGCATGCTGTTTGAATATGGCCGTAGCAGTCGACCAATGTGTAACCCCAAAAATCCTTGAGCGCTTCAATTACTAAATCGGCCACAATTGGCCAAAGTTCTCGTAGCTTTGATGTCACCTGCTCGACCTATGATTGCAAGTGTTGATTGGTCTGTCGGAGTTGATCTCGCTCTGTGGTGATTGTTAGTGTCAGTCTATCCAACCTTCCTACAGTGATCAAATATGCTCTTACAAAGTGGTCTTAGAGTGTCAAGGTCAAATTTTGTCATTTCAGTGAGTTTTCAAGCAAAATTTGGTCACTAGGCATTAGGTCTAGGGTTTGCTTTCACTCTTTTCAAAATTGCCCAAATGCCAATATATGTCACTATTCAGCTGAGTCTATCATCATTCATAGGGTTTTCATTATCATGTCAGTGTCTAATGAGTCATTTTACACCTTGTTCATGCTTCAGTTGCACCTAGGCAAGGTTCATTTCCCTCTCCTAGGGTTTTGGAGGCAATTTCTCTTGGATGGTCAAATCATTAGCAAAACTTGTATCCAGATGTTCATACACCTTCCCCTATCCTTCATGTACCTTATCAAACACTTACCATCTCTGAGATCCCACAAATTCCTCATTTTCGCACAAACCCTAGTTTCTTGCTACAACTTGGCAATTTTCTAGTTTGGGCCTGTGTTTTGCCCGTTTGGACCCCTTCCCCTCACTCGATCTCTGAGATTCCACTTTCCCCTAGTTCCTAACATCCCTCCCTACTTCCAAAAATTTCCCCAAGAATTTAGAAGCCCCTCATCCCCTTCATTTCGCTTCATTTCGACAAAATCCCTTGTTTCACACATCGGAATAGGTTTTACTCACATGATGTTTCTGAGAAATCAAAAATGAATTTGGGAAAACTGAGAGAGATTTTTTTCCAAAGCATGCCAAGGAAGAAAAATCTCCTTCACTTTTTACACAGGTGTCATGGTTTTAGAGAAATGTCAAAAATATCGTTGCCTCAGGAGAATCGAATGCACCTCTGGAGTGACCTTGAGAAAACCAAATTTTCTCCTAGCTTGGTTGGTCAAATGAATTTCTTGATGAGTTAAATGATAACTAGACATAAATATCTTTCCAATGAGCTATCATGAGCTCACTTTGGAGTTGAGGAAGGCATTCAAAAGTTGACTGTAACAACACTCTGCCTTGAGGCAGCCTCATTTGGCACATTTTGACCAGTCTTGGGCGATTTGATTTTTGACAGGGCAAATGAACTCCAAATTGAAAATTTCCAATTGTGTTGGAAAGTAGACTCAAAGAAATTTTCAACGCGCTATCCTGCGCCCGATTTCGACACCGGGAAGGCCTCCAAATGCCTCCTGCAAAATGCACTATGTAGCTGGGTGCGCGCTACGCATCAGGGTGGGCGCACTATGCACCAGGGGCGCGCTACGCATCAGCACACTTTTCTCAGTGTAAATTTACTCGTGCGCTACACACTAGGGGTGCGCTACGTGTTGGGTGAGGTGCGCTACGCGTTGGGAATTCTGCCCAGAAATTCGCCAACAAGTATTCAACTCCTCTCCTAACTCAAGCAAACCACAGGTAGGCTTCATTTCCATGGCTGGTTCTTGGTTTTGCAAGATTAATGAGAAAAAATTATGATAGATGTGCCATGCAAATTAAATGTAAAAACCCTAAAGTTGCTGTATGGATTGAAAGGCCTAGTTTGCTAGGGTTTTAAAATTACATGCTGCCAAGGTTTTCCCACTTTTGTGTTTCCTACCCCTCCCATATTCACCAACATTTTCCCCAATATTCCCTCCTAAAACCCTATATTATTCTCCCTCCAATCCTAAACCCCTCCCTTCTACTACAAACATATTTTTCCTACCCTACCTCATCCTAAACCCTAAAATTTGAAAATTTTCATGTCCCTTCCCTTCCCTAAATTCCTTGTTTTATTTCCATTGTCCCCATTTCCCTAATGTTTCCCCTTTCCTAATAGTTCCCTTGTATATTTGTGTCCCCTTGGTCACAGCATGTTGAGAAAAAGAAAAAGCCTACGGTCAATTTTGCACACAGTTGTATATCAGCATATATATATTCGAGCCACCTTGTTTTTAAAGAACATGTCAGAGACCGAGTCAGATTATGAGTGGGATTATGATAGTGATTCTACACCAGAGGTAAGTGTGCCAAGGAGGTATCACAAAGGTGGCAAAGGTGGTCGGCATGTCAGGGAGGAGCCTACTTCTTTGGCTCAATTGCAAGCTTGTCCACTTGCAATGGACTATTTTTGGTATCAATAGAGATCATGCATTATTGAAACACATGGTTATGCATTACAAGGTCCGGAACCTGGTTTGCAAAGGAGCGAATTAGGAGTCTTAAGGCAAAATTGAGGAAAATGGTCAAGAAGCAAAAATGGCAAAAGGAGCTTGATCGTCTTCAGATTTTGGCCGAAGCCTCTTTGGCTGAGCATGTCACTTGATGAGGCACCTTCAGCCCAAATTTCAAGAAATTTGGAGAAAATTTTGTCAATTTTGAAATTTTTGGTTAAAAAACAGGTTTTTTGGCTCAACGCGTAGCGCGCCGCGCGCTACCCTGAAGATGGGGAGGTCCAAATCATGAAAGGTTTGCATTTTTGGATTTTTCATGATGAAATACATCTTCTCAGCTACTTCCAAGACATTTCATCAAGTTTTGGGCCCCCAAAAGGTCAAAAAACATACAAAAAATGACCTTACTGCCCCTTTTTGGACACACAGGAAGCAGTCTTGGGAGAATGCACTTTTGGAGGAGCAAATGGGAACCAAATTGAAACATTCCACTTGGTTTGGAAAGTAGACATTCAGACCTTTCCAACAAGCCCACCTGAGCCCAATTTGGATGCCGGGAAGTGCCCCAAAAGTGAGCTGAAAGGCGCACTACGCGTAGGGTTTTGGCGCGCTATGCATCGGGATTTTTTGCACATTTTTCACCTTCTAGCTCAGGAATTCGCCCAGTTTTGACCAGTTTTGACTTGTGATGGGATTTTTCACCCTCCTTGATGTAATTAATGGAAATTTATGTTGACTTGACACTTATTTACCTATTCTAGAAGATTCATTCATAAAATAGCAAAAAATTAATGAATGAATTGGTTTCCTAGCTTATAGAGGCAAGTTGTTTTGATTACCTAGATTGTAGTGCTTTGTTTAGAATTGGTTGAAACAGCTCCTAGGATGATGAGCTCGACCCCTAAAGGCAAGGAAATGTGTTAGCTTGCCTATATTATGTATCTTCTTAGTCATTTTCATGGTTGGACTCTTGAGGGATAAGCTTAGACTGTATTACACATTGTATCTCTGCAATTTTGGCAAAGGAAAGACCAGGGTTTTGCAACACTATTTTGGATTCCTGTGGTTATTTGTGTTGATGGTGTGTTTCTCTCATGTACTTGTAAGTCTGTTATGTGTATCATTTTCCTACTATTCTCTTCTGCAAATTAAACAAATGAAGTGTTGAGGTAGAATTCATAATCTTGTATGCTCTGCCTTTAAGTTTGTTTAATATCTATGTTTTCATCTGTTTAAGGAGAACTCCTGAAATTTTCTCACTCTCCTTAGCTCCTCACCTGTCATATCTATCCATTCAATTCCTTTAAAGAAATCAGGACGATTGCCTACCTTGCCCCAAAAAGACCTCTGCAAAAACTGTGTCACATCCCCGCACCCAAAATTGCCTTTCCATGTTTTCCAACAAAACCCTAAAAATCTTAAATCAAACTATCTTTATCAATTTACTAGCCTAAAATCAATATTCATATCGGTCATATCAGCCCCTTTGAAGACCTTTTGCCGAGATAGACCTGGAGAGAGCCCTCTCCTGTCCTCGTAGGGCTAGCTACGAGGCTGAGCTTGGTTTGATGTGGCCTCGAGTTTTGCCTTCCTCAGCCTGAGGCAAATTTGAACGTTAACATAGTGGCGACCATACTGGGGAGAACAAATGGTTTGCTTGTTGATGTCATTTGTTATATAGCTACAGATGGAGCCTGAAGTTATGCCAGGTAGCCTTCGAAACGCTTTTGCTTTGCATTAGCGGAAGGAGATAAACACTGCTTCAGTCAATCTCTGGTCTAGCTTGTAAACGTGACATTTAACTTGTTAATTACCCCAGTACATGTATCAAGTTCAGATCTGATTATTGACGGTGGACAACGATCAAACACTGGCAAGGCTGAAATCATTCACATGGCGACTCTAAATCATTTTCGAGATCAGATCCAAAGAATCCACTGGAGGATGATCTCGACCAGCAGAAACATGAAAGGACAATATGAACATATCAGGTATTCAAGTTGGAATTTCATCCAAGACATTTTGTTCTTTGTCATAAATTATTTCTTCTCTTTTCCCAAGAATGTCAAGAAGGCTTTGCAAAGTATAGTATGCTTGAGAAAAGATCCCAGGCCTGCAATTGATTCTTTCCCTTTGAAGATTGTGAATACCAAAGATTTGCATGCCTTTGAGCTTGATCAAGACCTTTCTTCTAAATTTTGTGATGACCATCTTCAGATTGATGAACCTCAAAAGACCAAGACCGATTATATACCTGTTGTACATACCCATACACCTTGTAAAATTCCAGATCGGTATAAACCTCTTGTTTTACCTTCTGTTCTTCATGCTTTCCCCAAAAACTATGATCTATACTTGCCGAGGTTCGATGGTGAAAGTAAGAATGTTAACGCTCAGCAACATGCGCAGAATTTTGAGTCTTTTCTAGACCTTTTTGAAGTTGATAGTGAAGATGTTAGTATAAGGCTTTTTGCTCTTTCTTTGCAAGCCAAAGTGAAGAGTTGGTTCAAAGCCCTGCCTGATGCAAGCATTTCAGATTTCCAGCAGTTTGTCAAAGTTTTTCTCAACAGGTGGGTGATCGAGCAGAACCTTTTCTTTCTTGTCGAAGAGTATAACCAGCTGAAAAGATTGCCAGGGGAGACAGTACAACAGTTTTCAGCTAGATTTAACCAAGTTTATTATTCGATGCCAGTTGATATAAGGCCTACTCCTAGATCGGCTCTCTTGCACTATCTGGATGCCTTTGATCCGGAGATGGAGTTTCAACTGAGAGAAAGGGATATTGCAACACTTCACGAGATGCAAAACAGTGCAGTAAATGTAGAGGCTCATTCGCTGATCCGAAGGGCAAGGTTGAAGGAAGAAGAGATGAAAAACATAAATCCGGAAAAATCGACATCTCTACAGGTGAAGCTTGACATTTTGGTAAGTGCAGTGGAAGAGATGATGCAAAGGATCACTGCAAGAAATGCTTATGATGTTCAAGCTCATGGCTCGCTGATTGAAGAAGAACAAGTTGCTAACCCAAAACATTTTGTTTCTGATCCCAGTTGTCATAGTGATTGTTTTATAGATCATTGTGAAGAAGAGAGATCTGTTGATATGACATGTATGCTTGATGATGTCTTTTATACTGATGTTTTGCCTTAGTTTGATCAATATGATGATGATTATGTTCTCCAAACAGAAGCTAATCTTGCAGACAAATCAATAGCTAGTTTGTGGGAGGAAGAGGTTCACTTACAACAGCTCGAGTACAATGATCAAATGATGCATAGCAACTATGACAATGATGAGGAAAGTGCATCAAAGTTTGAAGTAAGTGAAGGATTTTTGCCTTTTTGTTTTGATTCGTTTCAGTTCATCAGAGATAACTACCATGCAATCAGAAATCAAATGTCAACAAGTCTTGATTTGAATCATCTTGAGAGCAATGAAAATTTTGTTCAAGACTTCTCATATTCAGATATCCAGCCCCCAAAAGCCATTGATTGTCAAGTTGCAGATGAAGACTTGGAAGTGCACACACATGATTTAATGATTCAAGGTGACTCCGTACCATTCTGTTTTGAATCATTTCAATTTTTGAAGGGTAGATTGCATAGTAAATCTTTAAATGAACAGCCTATAACAAATCAACAATCTCTCAGTGTTAATGTTGAGGATGAGACAAATAACAAAACTCTTGAGCAGCCTGTAGCATCAGATTTGCAGCCACCAAATGAAATTGAAGGGAAGATTACAAATGAAGTTGTGGAAGACAAAATACATGATTTGATGATGCAGGAAGATTCTATACCCTTTTGTTTCGAAGCATTTCAGTTTATAAGGCATAATCTTCGTAAAATCTCTCAAGAAAAAGATGAACAGCTAGAAGGATGTCATACATTTTCAATGGATACATTACATCAGTCTTTTCAAGTTTTTCATGATCCAATAGCTGATGTTTTGGATGAGGTTTGCAGTCAAAGTCTTTCTCCATTGACTACATGTGAGCTTGAAACATGTGCTGACAAGAACTTGATCCGGCAGCCGGTTTCTTTGTCATTTTTAGCAGAGGTCTCATCACAAGGCTCAGATCAAAGTTTGCATTCATGGTATGAGGAGAAGAGAAATCCATTTGATGAGCTAAGTTCCAGTGTGCTTGAATTTCAAGATCCTTATGCAGTGTTTTTGGAGGCGGATAGAGAATTCATATCATTCAACGGATTTGTTTCTAAGTTGTCATGGGAGTTTCCTTTCAGTAGTTCTCTCTTGTTATTCATAAGCGAGAACTTGTGGAGAATTCAACCAGTAGACGGGATACTTACTTGGTTGCATTGGTTGTTTCATTTCACTTGATCAGGTGATGAATGAAACTGTTAGAGTAGGTTTGATGAATAAGCTCCACTTTGAGCATCATTTCCAGTTTGTCGATTGTGTTTAAGTATTGAGTCAATTTTTAGTTGAGTGAGAGTCAATTTGTTTCATCCAAGTCATCAGTTTTCAGTCATGCATTTTAGTTTGAGTTTTGACTCCATTGCCCAATGGATAAGGCGCTGGTCTGCAATCCCAAAGATCTGTCGTTCTTGGCACCTCTAAGGAGCTACCATCCCCATTGGATCCAATGTTAGTGTCAGTATATCCAGCCTTCCTCCAGTGATCAAATATTATCTTACAAAGTGGTCTCAGAGTGTCAAGGTCAAATTTTGTCATTTCAGTGAGTCTTCAAGCAAAATTTGGTCAATAGGCATTAGGTCTAGGGTTTGCTTTCACTCTTTTCAAAATTGCCCAAATTCTGATCTATGTCACTACTCAGCTGAGTCTATCATCATTCATAGGGTTTTCATTATCATGTCAGTGCCTAATGAGTCATTTTACACCTTGTTCATGCTTCAGTTGCGCCTAGGCAAGGTTCATTTCCCTCTCCTAGGGTTTTGAAGGCAATTTCTCTTGGATGGTCAAATCATTAGCAAAAATTGTATCCAGATGTTCATACACCTTCCCATATCCTTCATGTACCTTATCAAACACTTCCCATCTCTGAGATCCCGCAAATTCCTCATTTTCGCACAAACCCTAGTTTCTTGCTACAACTTGGCAATTTTCTAGGTTGGGCTTGTGTTTTGCCCATTTGGACCCCTTCCCCTCGCTCGATCTCTGAGATTACACTTTCCCCTGCTTCCTAACATCCCTCCCTACTTCAAAAAATTTCCCCAAGAATTTAGAAGCCCCTCATCCCCTTCATTTCGCTTCATTTCGACAAAATCCCTTGTTTCACACATCGAGATAGGTTTTACTCACATGATGTTTCTGAGCAATCAAAAATGAATTTGGGAAAACTGAGAGAGGTTTTTGTCAACAACATGGAAAGGAAGAAAAAACTCCTTCACTTTTTACACAGGTGTCATGGTTTTAGAGAAATGTCAAAAATATCGTTGCCTCAGGAGAATCAAATGCACCTCTGGAGTGACCTTGGGAAAAACAAATTTTCGCCTAGCTTGGTTGGTCAAATGAATTTCTTGATGAGTCAAATGATAACTAGACATAATTATCTTTCCAATGAGATATCATGAGCTCAATTTGGAGTTGAGGAAGGCATTCAAAAGTTGACTGCAACAGCACTCTGCCTTGAGGCAGCCTCATTTGGCACATTTTGACCAGTCTTGGGATATTTGATTTTTGACAGGGAAAATGAACTCCAAATTGAAAAATTCCATTTTTTGTGGAAAGTAGACTCAAAGACCTTTCCAACGAGCTATCCTGCGCCCGATTGTGACACCGGGAAGGCCTCCCAAATCCTCCTTCAAAATGCACTATGTAGCTGGGTACGCGCTACGCATCAGGGTGGGCGCGCTACGCACCAGGGGCGCGCTACGCATCAACACACTTTTCTTAGTGTAAATTTACTCGTGCGCTATGCATCAACACAATTTTATTAGTGTAAATTTACTCGTGCGCTACGCACCAGGGGCGCGCTACGCGTTGGGTGAGGCGCGCTACGCGTTGGGAATTCTGCCCAGAAATTCGCCAGCAAGTATTCAACTCCTCTCCTAACTCAAGCAAACCACAGGTAGGCTTCATTTCCATGGCTGGTTCTTGGTTTTGCAAGATTAATGAGAAAAAATTATGATAGATGTGCCATGCAAATTAAATGTAAAAACCCTAAAGTTGCTGTGTGGATTCAAAGGCCTAGTTTGCTAGGGTTTCAAAATTACATGCTGCCAAGGTTTTCCCACTTTTGTGTTTCCTACTACTCCCATATTCACCAACATTTTCCCCAATATTCCCTCCTAAAACCCTATATTATTCTCCCTCCAATCCTAAACCCCTCCCTTCTACTACAAACATATTTTTCCTACCCTACCTCATCCTAAACCCTAAAATTTGAAAATTTTCATGTCCCTTCCCTTCCCTAAATTCCTTGTTTTATTTCCATTGTCCCCATTTCCCTAATGTTTCCCCTTTCCTAACAGTTCCCTTGTATATTTGTGTCCCTTTGGTCACAACATGTTGAGAAAAAGAAAAAGCCTACAGTCAATTTTGCACACAGTTGTATATCAGAATATATATATTCGAGCCACCTTGTTTTTAAAGAACATGTCAGAGACCGAGTCAGATTATGAGCAGGATTATGATAGTGATTCTACACCAGAGGTAAGTGTGCCAAGGAGGTATCACAAAGGTGGCAAAGGTGGTCGGCATGTCAGGGAGGAGCCTACTTATTTGGCTCAATTGCAAGCTTGTCCACTTGCAATGGACTGTTTTTGGTATCAATAGAGATCATGCATTATTGAAACACATGGTTATGCATTACAAGGTCCGGAACCTGGTTTGCAAGGAGCGAATTAGGAGTCTTAAGGCAAAATTGAGGAAAATGGTCAAGAAGCAAAAATGGCAAAAGGAGCTTGATCGTCTTCAGATTTTGGCCGAAGCCTCTTTGGCTGAGCATGTCACTTGATGAGGCACCTTTAGCCCAAATTTCAAGAAATTTGGAGAAATTTTTGTCAATTTTGAAATTTTTGGTTAAAAAACAGGTTTTTTGGCTCAACGCGTAACGCGCCGCGCGCTACCCTGAAGATGGGGAGGTCTAAATCACGAAAGGTTTGAATTTTTGGATTTGTCATGATGAAATACATCTGCTCAGTCACTGCCAAGAGATTTCATCAAGTTTTGGGCCCCCAAAAGGTCAAAAAACATGCAAAAAATGACCTTACTGCCCCTTTTTGGACACACAGGAAGCAGTCTTGGGAGAATGCACTTTTGGAAGGGCAAATGGGCACCAAATTGAGAAATTCTACTTGGGTTGGAAAGTACACATTCAGACCTTTCCAACAAGACCACCTAGGCCCAATTTGGATGCCGGGAAGTACCCCAAAAGTGAGCTGAAAGGCGCGCTACGCGTAGGGTTTTGGCGCGCTACGCATCAGGATTTTTTGCACATTTTTCACCTTCCAGCTCAGGAATTCGCTCAGTTTTGACCAGTTTTGACTTGTGATGGGATTTTTCACCCTCCTTGATGTAATTAATGGAAATTTATGTTTACTTGACTCTTATTTACCTATTCTAGAAGATTCATTCATAAAATAGCAAAAAATCAATGAATGAATTGGTTTCCTAGCTTATAGAGGCAAGTTGTTTTGATTGCCTAGATTGTAGTGCTTTGTTTAGAATTGGTTGAAATAGCTCCTAGGATGATGAGATCAACCCATAAAGGCAAGAAAATGTGTTAGCTTGCCTATATTATGTATCTTCTTAGTCATTTTCATGGTTGGACTCTTGAGGGATAAGCTTAGACTATATTACACATTGTATCTCTGCAATTTTGGCAAAGGAAAGACCAGGGTTTTGCAGCACTATTTGGGATTCCTGTGGTTAGTTGTGTTGATGGTGTGTTTCTCTCATGTACTTGTAAGTTTGTTATGTGTATCATTTTCCTACTATTCTCTTCTGCAAATTAAACAAATGAAGTGTTGAGGTAGAATTCATAATCTTGTATGCTCTCCCTTTAAGTTTGTTTAATATCTATGTTTTCATCTGTTTAAGGAGAACTCCTGAAATTTTCTCGCTCTCCTTAGCTCCTCATCAGTCATATTTATCCATTCAATTCCTTTAAATACATCAGGACGATTTCCTACCTTGCCCCAAAAAGACCTCTGCAAAAACTGTGTCACATCCCCGCACCCAAAATTGCCTTTCCCTGTTTTCCAACAAAAACCTAAAAATCTTAAATCAAACTATCTTTATCAATTTACTAGCCTAAAATCAGTATTCATATCGGTCATCTCAGCCCCTTTGAAGACCTTTTGCCGAGATAGACCCGGAGAGAGCCCTCTCCTGTCCTCGTAGGGCTAGCTACGAGGTCGAGCTTGGTTTGATGTGGCCTCGAGTTTTGCCTTCCTCAGCCTGAGGCAAATTCGAACGCTAACAGTGATAACGACAAGTTTTTGCTTCTGCTACTCGTGCTCGATGACTAGGTCATTTTGGATCTGTTTAGCCCTCTGAGCTACTTGTTGGATAAATCCAAACAGTTGTGTAGATGACTAGTGTTGAAGGTTCTAGAGCTGCATTGTTGATGGGTCCGGGAAGTTGCTTTGCAGGGGTTAGATGCTAGCAATAGATTTTTCTAAGTGGCCTTCAGAGGAAGTTGTAGGCTACGTGGTTTCAAGAAATTGGGGAGTGGGAGGGATAATGACTAGCTTTGGAACAACGAGGAAATGTATTGGAAATGAGGACTGAAATGGTTCGATCTCAGTGGAGTGTGGTTGTGAGGTGAGTGGTTCCTCACTCGGGAGTGGGCTCAACCCTAGCAATAGGGATATCATGGATCTTTGAACAGTAGTATGGCCTTTACCCTTGTTCAATGACATGGTGGGCTAGATAGCTGAATCGACTTCCATTTCTTCTGTGGCGATGTGGGTGCCTGGAGGATTGTATCAGACAGGGTCGCGGAGGTGGAAGCTATATGGGGGGATGGATCCTGCGACCCGGGTGAAATAGTAGAGGTGGACTGTGGGTTTTCTTCAAAAATTGGGAAGGTCGATGCTGACTGGAGTCCATCACTAGTGAGGTCAACAACAGGAACGACAGGCATTGTCTTCTGCTTCTTGACCGTTGATACCTTGGTACCTTTGGGCTGCCTGGGCTTGGGGATGGGCGGATTTTTCTGAGAGTGAGGGATGTAATGGGGGATAGCCACAACAAGGGGAGTAGTTATGATTGGATTGAGCAAAATAAACCCTTGAAAAGAAATGGACTGGTAAGTCATCCATGATGAACCCTTGAAGCTGGTAATTGTCTACTTAATGGAGCTCATATGTTGCTCCATTTGATAGACCATTAGCTGCAATTTCTCCTCTGGACCCCTCTTCCTACTGATCTTGGTCGTGTCTCTTATCAACGGTTGCGGTTGCATGCCCCTGAAAAAATATTTGTATTGGCCATTTTTAATCTTGTAGGAGACCACTGGCCACGATCCGACCTCTGTGTGGAATGCTCCTTCTTCTATTGTGAACCTCTGTGGCCTCATTTGGAAAGTCTCTGGGTGGACAAATTGTGGCCTGATATAAGTCTGGCCATGTGTTACCCCAAACCATATTTCTTGTGAGTACTTATCGAGTAGTCCCTTGGGGATTCTTCTTGCCACCGTTATGGTCACAAGCATCTTCATGTACCATTCTTTAAAGCATACCTTGTTGATCTCTTTGTTGCTGGGGTCCTCGGACGTCCTCCATGGTGTGTACCTAAGCCCTATTGGTTGTTCATCTATGATTTCCACGAGGTCCCTCCCTGCTAGCGGGCACCATTTCCACATCACCAAGGTCATAATAAAATACTAGAAAATGAAATTTGTGCTTTGTTTATAGACATCATCGCAAGATTCAAATAACTCATTCAGTAGGAATGTAGACCAATTTAGCAAAAATTCCTTCGCAACAGTGCTCCGCAACTGATATGGTGTCTAATGTGCACTCATTTCTAGAGAAGTGTCACATTAATTTCACTGAAATGATGTAGTAGGTGAATCTGATGTGGTATTTTTTGATCAAATCTATTTTAACACCCTTGTCACTGCGCTTGGTGTTCTACTTGCTATAACAATCATTGTCCCCCTCTTTCTTATCTCATTTCGACCTGTTTGGAACGTTGACAACACTGCATCTCCTGTTGCTGAGATTCTGGTGAGGTGCTAAATGTCCTCCACATGAATTTTATATTCCTTGCCTAACCAGAGTGAACCACCATGCATCCTACTCACCATAAGTTTAGTGCATTGCATTGCAGCAAAAGATGTTCTGAAGACCGACAGACTCCTTACATTAATCAATTTCAACCGCTAGAGTGCCCAAAATTTTACTTTGATCTTCGTTGCCATTGCGCCATCATCCTTTGGCACTTCTTCTATATATACCTCCCTCTTGAGTGCTGGAAACTAGAAGCAATCTGAAAGGTCATTGTCTACCAGTGTTGCCTTGTCATATTTCCCATATAATGATTCCAAAACAATAATTCGTTCATTTAATTTATCTTCAAGAACTGAGATTATCTTCGTTATTCTTATGCGATGCAGATATACAATAGTTAAAAGAGGCTAATAGGGAGTGATTTAGCGACATTTTTGAGGTTCAAATCGAGACTCAAACAATTATGTCACCTAAATTGGAAATTCTAAAAATTCCTGCATATCCATGCAAATTAAGTAGACCAGCTTCGACACAACATTTCTGACTAGACTCGCTAACTAATTACCATGAAAAATTTCCCTATGTAGAATCGTTCATGTTAAATTGTCGTTGGTTGAGATGTACCTAACTTGGATGATGTATGACGGAAAAAGTACAAAGTGGAGCGGATGGGTAATAATGTGACTGTAATGGCAGCTTTTATTAGTTAACTCTTTCCATAACGAGAAAATATTCTACGGAAATTTACCTGAGAGGGGTATTATTACCTAATTATTACAAAAAAGACGCTGAGTATGGTGGATAAGACTTGTGAAATGTGTGAATGACCTCCCCGACCACTGTCGGTTGCGGTGAGGCGGCATAGGTACCGCAATTGAAATGACACACAAGAATTATTGTATTGAAAATAAAGAAATAAACAGACTGACTGCTTGACTGACTTATTCGTATTGACTCTAAACCTACCTATAGGCCCTTTTCAGAGATCTCATCAACTATAAAATTCAGTGTTGTGTTGGTGGAAAGGTTTCATGCGTGCCCCATTCATCCATCCTGGTATCAATATTCCATCCAGTTGCACAAGTTTCACCACTCCGGACTCATCAATTACCGCGACTATGAACAAACCGAGCCAATGCATCTGCAACTTACTTAGGAACTTCTGAAACTTGCCATCATATAATAAAACTTGTCCTTCGACCGTGAATAATTTTTTCTTAATGTGTTTGTCGTGCCATGCTTTCTGCCTCCTTTGCTCAATAGACTGGTGGAATTTGGCTAGAAATCTGGCTTCATCTAATTGCATCAATGCCTCCAAATGCTTATGTAGCGATGCTACTAATCTGGATTTAAACAAGAATTTTTTTTTTTATAGAAATAACCATAAATAGAGAGATGTAGCATAAATAACACTTCATTTCGTTAATATCAAATACTGAAATATGCTTACAAACAAAATGGAAATAAGACTAGCTCGGGCGATGGTAGCTTATCTCTGAGAAGAAATGTGGTGCCTACATGCCTCTAAACTGAGTTACAATGAGGCTAAGGGCATTTTTATTATTTAACAATAAGAGAAAACCCTAAACAACCAAAACCCTAACCTGAGGAGATGTAACACCAAGAGTTTATGGGCCCCGTTGGGGTTACTTGGGTAGTCAAATTCCCGGGGTCGTAACTTGATCATATTATCTCCATTTGACGTGTATGATACCTCGTTGGAAATATCTCTTCAAGGACTATAGTTGTTGACGTGATTTCCTTGGAAATTGCTAGATGAATTTTTCCAAAAAAAACATCGTTATAGGGCCTCAAAACGACTCTAAAAGTTCACGACCCGAAAAACTGCCAAAAATAGTAAACTATGCTACAATTAAGGAAATTGAAAAAGAAAAAAGAATATATATATATATATATATATATATATATATATATATATATATATATATATATATATATATATAGATAATGGTGAGGGTCCAAGTGGAATAGGCAGGTGGCCACCAATATCCACCAGGATCAGTCCTCCCCCCTTAGGAAGCAATGGTCTCCATTGCATTGAGTTCCTTCATGAGATGAGGAAACTTCTATTGAACTTGGTCCCTAGTGAGCCATTTTTCTTGGTGCAGGAGTTCGCTGAATTTGACAACTCGATATAGTTGGATCTTCTGTTGGCGAGTGTTCTTGATCTGCGTGTCCATGATCTGATAAGTTGCAGCTTGTTCCATGCAGTCTGGATTTAACTCTGTTGGTGTGAGCTATTCTGCAATGCCGGATGTGTCCAGTAATGGTGGAAAGTATGGCTGAAGGTGATCTACATTGAACAATGGATGCAGGCTAAGGAATGGGGGAATGTTGAGCTCAAAATAATTATCTCCCACAGTCTGGTGATGGTGTATGGCCCATATCGAAGCGGGCAAATCTTTTGGTGGGGCCTGGCGAGGCGCTCCTTCTGCAAATGTAGCCAAACTTTATCACCCACCTGGAACTTGTGTGGCACCCCATGTTGATCATGACACTACTTGTACTTCGCATTGGCTTTGTCCAATATGTCATGGAACTGTTGGAGGATGTGTTGAATGTGCTCAATGAAGTTATTTGCCTTATCAGCTTTGGACTGGACATGAGTCAAATTTTCCTGAGTCGTGGAAAATGGTATGGCCACATCAATGGGACATAGTGGCTGGAATACCAAGCCCACTTGAAAAGGTCTATGGCTAGTTGAGCTATGGAGAGCCCAGTTATAATTGCACTGGACATGGGGGAGGCTCTCATCCCATGTTCGTGGATGCTTTGAGTTGTACATGCACAGAATGTGTATGATCATCCTCTTGACAACCTCTATTTGGCCATCAGTTTGGGGATGGAAACCTGTGGAATCAGTCTCAAGTTGTATGCTAACATATTGATGGTCTCCTTATCATAAGTTGTTCATCTTTAAGAGATCAGAATACTAATAAATCACAACTTGCTTTGAGTAGTTTTTGACTTATATCACTAACTCTTTCTTCACTTGTTACACATTACAATGTATGTTGGAAGCAGAATGTTGGAGAAAGGCAAAGTGGTGTTATAATTTGTCATCTTAGAGCTTGATTACTTTTTAGACTTATATCTAACTACTTCTTAATCGTGTTTCACATAGTACTATATGTTGGAAGCAGAGTGTTAGGAAGAGAAGAACATTATAATTGGTCTTTAAAGTGGTTTTTCTTACCTTTTTATTGCAGCAACATGAGTAGTGACTAGTGCCATTAGAAAGTGGTTTTTATGCTTTGCTTTCAGTTTCATTTCAAGTTATTTCTTTCAAGCTCTTTCTTTGCAAGTTTAGAAGGTAGTTAGAAACCACCAGTTACACACACTCACTCATTTAGAAACCACCATACACACACAAATCACTCATTTGTTTATAAAACCATTACTATAAACAAAATAAACTATAAAACAACAAAGTAAGAAAAAGGTTAACTAAGCACATATAGTGCACCACACTTCATCAGTTTACGATACCCGGATTGATAATTTATGTAGAGCAATTTAAGACGTTAAATTGACTAGACATTTTGGTGCCGTTGCCGGGGAAGTGTAATTAGGAGACCTTATTTCTTACATCTAAAAAAAAAATTAATAATTCTTTAGTATGTTCTCCTCTTGCACTTTGTGTGATCTAGAGGATCAGAAAAAGGATTGTTAAGTAAAAAAAAAAAATATAATAATTCTTGAGTATGATCTCCTCCTGCGCTTTGTGTGATCTGGAGGATCAGAAAAAGAATTGTAAAGAAAAAATATAGGAGACAAAATAAACTTCAACATTTCAATTGATTCAAAAAAAAAAAAAAAAAATGATGAAAAAAATGAAACTCAACTGCTTTGATAGGTTCAAATTGTCCAAACTTGTCTGGTTATGGTTTGTAGTGGTCTTCAAAACACTGTATCCTGTTTTAATAAGGTTTTGCAACTTAGCTGCGGAAACTGCCCTGATTCCGCAGCTAGCTGACAATTCCGCAGCTGTTTCAAGGTTTAGCAGGTTACAGGCATCTAATGAAAAAACCGACCACATGGGCATCTCCAGAATTGTCCTGACATGGATCCTATCCTAGTCACCCAGCTTAGATCGATGAAAAAATAGCCTAAGACCTCAGTCAAAGTCATGTTTTTAGCATGTTTTTCTTGAAATATTTGCTGCCTGAAATTGAAAATCATTAATCCTTTTTATAAAATTTTACAATTTCAGAGAAGACAAAAAAGAAGAAAAACAATCTATGGCTATCTCCATTCCTAGTTTTCGCTGTGGTCTTTACTGATGATATCATTGCCCCCGTGCTTCATCCATGTTATCGTATCTCTGTCATACACTTGAAAATACAACACAGAGAAATGCTTCACGGCCAAGTGATCCTCCCAATCATTGGTGAGACTCTTATAAAATAACTCCCCTATATGGTTATATTAAACGAATGAGGGAAGAGGCTGCCAATCATTCAGATAATGCTAATAGGGGAAAGAAATACAAAACATCGGTCTCTCTTAATGGACACTTATTTGATCAATTTCTCATCAATGAGGCATTGGATATTATTGGGGCCGCCGGTGGTTCATTTCACCTGGATAGATGTGAACTGGGTCAGACATCTGATGCCATGTCATATGCAGAAATTGAAATCAGCGCTAATGACAAGGATCTCCTGGCTCATATTGTGGACCTGCTGGCTGCTGTAGCTAACTCTGATAATGAGCGTGGAAATTGGGGCATGGAAAAGGAAATAAAGGAGTCCTCTATAAGAAATAGAGTGTCGAAGGATAATTCATTACGAATGAAAGAGAATTCTAATAAGAAATTTGCAGTTCTTATTCTTGGTGCTGATCATGTATCCAAGCCTGCTATTGAATTCTTAGCTTTGAATGGATGCAATTTTTCTGAGTCTCAGTCCACAAATAAATGAGGTAGCTAATAAACTCGGAATGCTTCCTGACCATATCCTTCAGCTGCCTCTCCTCCAAAGTATTCCATATAAAAAAAAAAATTCAAAATCAATTTCACAGCCGAATGCAGAACTGTTAACTCAGAAAAAAAGGAAACGTAAACAGCAGAAAAACGTCAAATTTAAAACACTCGATTTGCCCAAATGAAGGCAAATTTCAAAAAACTAAAACATGAGTTTTTTTGCTAGGTGGGTTAATTAGATAACCCAGAAACCGTTTGAGGAAATTCGTGGCGGTCTGGGAGAAATCTTCGGTTCTTTGGAGCCTCTTTCTTGCTGCCGCGTGAAAAAAAAACTGGAGTTGAGTTAATTAACTGGTAGTTTGAATGCTGATTTAATTCCGCGTGCCTGAAGAAGAGAAACCTAATTGGGAATCAATTATGTGCTGTATTCAAGATTAATTACACGTCTTTAATGACTGATAGTCTCATGCAACGCACGACTCACAGCAAGACGTGTCCAAAATTTTTTACGGCAGTGGTGTTTATTGTGATGAGATATACGGCCAAAGTAAAGAGAAGACTTGGAATTTTCAAACCATTTGCTTATCTGTAAGAATGAGCTGTAAGAGGCATTCCCCTGAGTGCACCCGTTGCTGCTAAAAATTTTGAATCACGCCTGTAATATGCACATGCATGTTAAACTTCCCAATTATTTTGAGATTGATTTGGGTGTTTCTGTTACAGCATGCATAGGAATTACTCTGATCTATTTCCATCTTTAAAACTGTTTTGCTCCATTCACAGAGTTCCTACTTGCAGACAATGAAAAAAAAAAAAAAAATTTCAAAATTGATGATAAACTGTTTTAGCCACTTTCCGCAGCCAATACAGCGTTTCCGCAGCCAATCCCAGATTCCGCAGCTGTTTTGTTAAACTCTAGGTTGCAGGTGTCATCAAGCAAAACAAGTCACATGGGTAGCTGGGGAAATGTTGGTACATGGATGGTGTCCTATTCATTCGATCAAATTTGATGAAAAAGACCCCGGTCAAAGGGAAGTCAAATTGTGTGTTATCACAAAGTCACCACACTGAGTCGCCACACTAAGTCGCTGCATGTCAAGAAAAAATAATAATTTTGAATCAATGAAATGAACAAGTTATTTTCTCACTTTTCTGAAGGTATTGATTAATTTTGGACAGATAATGAAAGATGAATGGCTAACTTTTTATTCAAGATTTTTAGATACAGAGCTGTTCCCCAATTCCGTAGCCAGAAAAACCTCATTGTTCAAATCAGCCTATCTTTCTCATACAAAACCAGATTTTGATGATTTAAGTACCATTGGAAAGATCTCAACAAGATCTATAAAATGAGAAATATATCATTAGAGTTTGAAATGGAAAATAATGAAATAAATTGCTGAAAAGAAGCAACATCAACTTGAGGCACTAATTCCAAAGCATGTATAAATTCTTTTGATTTTTCCTTTGAGGACTTGTTTCATTAATACAAATTCTTAGTTTTGTGTGTAAATATCATAATTAGAGAGATTGATCACCTCTCTCCTTTGATAATCTTACATTCCATTGCAGAAGAAGTATTAATTTTTTGCAGGTTCCAGGAGGAAGGACAAATGACTACAAGAGAATGGTGTCTCTCTAAGAGACCAATTTGTTTCATGAGAGGATGATCAGCAACAAAGAGGAAATATGTTGATGCAAAATCAGATCCAAACACTTGAAAAACTTTCAGATACTATTGTCTCCATCACATCCATCCATCACATCCATACTTCATAATAAACCATTCACCTCATTCCACTCCATACTTTTCACTTACATTCACATACACTTTCCATCTCTTTTGTCCATTCATAACCCACAAATAAAAGCAAGAGGCTCATTCACATGCTTATTGCCATTGCCATTTCTGTTCTCCGTTGCCATTTTCCATTCCTTGTCATTTTCATTCTGCAAATAAGCCCTGCTTCAATGCAAATTATTGAGTCCATAGTCCTTTGAGTCTAAGTTCTTTGTAAAAACGCCTTGAGGCTTGCATGCCTTAATGGCAAGTCCTCATGATGACAAACAATGGGAATACATTAATGTCCCTTGTTCGTTAGATCTTCTAGGTGACTCGACATCAACAAATTCATTCGTACCTAGCAAGATGTGTTTGGGCATCTTGACTCTCATTGTCATCAATGGTGAGAGTTCTCGTGTTGACTAGTGGCATCCATTAATGGTCACTAAGCCAACAATTTCCTACTATGTTCGACATCAGAACATCTTTTCACATAGTAGGAATTGTGACAATGAGTTTTGAAGACATGAAGACTATTATTTTCGGCATTTTGGAGCAGATTCAGCAAGTTTTAGTAGAAGCAATAAAAAGTCATCTTATCTCTCTATCCATGACTCCTCTTGATCAGCCACTTGAAGAAGAAAATGATCAGAAGTTTTCAGCCACCACACATACAACTCATCCATTCCAAAGGGTAAGTGAAGGTACAAAATTTTATAACTTTTAACCATAGAATTCCATAAAAAGCTAGAATGATAATTGTTGGAAAAACATTTCTCTTCCTCATTTCATAAAATTGCCAATACCATCAGTTGGGGGGGGAATACATTCATATTCATATCTTGCCATGTCCATATCATATTCAAGAGCTCACATACTTCCAACATATATTAATTATTACATTGCTATTATGAGCATACAATGGCTTTTGAAAAAGTGCTTAAAGGATAAATTGGATACAAACAAAATCATGGTTGTCACACAAGAACCAACCATCATGCAATCCAATAAAGATATACTTTGCAACAATAATCAAAATATCATTATGCAAAGTTCAAAGATCAAAATAGAAGGCAACAACAAAAAAAATGGTTGTAACACAAGAACCAACCATGTTGCAATTCAAGTGAAACACTTTGCATAAATATGAAGTTATCAAATGATATCATGCAAAGTTAAGCCAAAGCTCAAGGATCAAAAGAGTTAATGTAATATATATTGCATGAGGACATGCAATAGCTTCAGTTGGGGGGTATGTTGAGTCTTGAAAATGTCATTCATTTGCATTATACTTTCACTATTATGTCCATTATATCACCTCCATTTCACCTCCATTTCACTACTATGTCACCACATTCATCCCACTTTCATTATCATTGGACCACCTTTATGTTTTTCCAATATTTGTTATTTCTAAGCCTTTTAAGTGAATTTGTGGTTAAACATTAGAAAATAATGTGCATATGCTTATACCTAACAAATGGGTTGAGATTGTTGACATGTGTAGGTTGAAAGGAGGCTTCTAGAAGACCCTTATGTGGCACTCTAAGGCCAAATTCGAATTTGGTTGGAAAGAATCATGGGATCATGAGGATATGTGTCACATCTCCTAATTGTATTGTAACTCTAAAAAGACATGTGTCTTATCAGTTCCTATTTTGATTAGGACTCTAGAGGTAGAGGGAGAGATTCATGGACTCTCATTAATGAGATGGCTCTCATCTTTTTGTATAAATAGGAGATCTCTCTCCTTCATTTGCTAGTCTTTCCTTTAGTCTTTTCTTAGTCCTTTTAGCTTGTTAGTCCCATGGCTTTTGAAAGCTTTTGTACTTTGTACTTTTGAAGAAATTGAATAAAGCTTTGATGTTCTCAACATGGAAGGAGATGTGAAGTAGATGTCATGGAGCATATTAGGATGTAAGTAGAGTAGATTTCATTTTGTAAATATTGCTTTGTAGAATGTAAGGTAGATTAGATTTTCATTCATGCAATTTTAATTTATGCAAGTGTGTTTAATTTTGCTTTGATTTCATAGGTGGTAGGGGGCCTCTGCCTTGTACAGATGTCTTTGTTGTATTTGCTTTATCTCTAATGGTATTTTCAGTTGTCATATTCATAAGTTGCTGCCTTTATTTTTTTTTTCTAGGTTGATTTCTAAGTTTAGTTTCTCAAGTTGTATGCTAACATATTGATGGTCTCCTTATCATAAGTTGTTCATCTTTAAGAGGTCAGAATACTAATAAATCACAGCTTGCTTTGAGTAGTTTTTGACTTATATCACTAACTCTTTCTTCACTTGTTACACATTACAATGTATGTTGGAAGCAGAATGTTGGAGAAAGGCAAAGTGGTGTTATAATTTGTCATCTTAGAGCTTGATTACTTTTTAGACTTATATCTAACTACTTCTTAATCGTGTTTCACATAGTACTATATGTTGGAAGCAGAGTGTTAGGAAGAGAAGAACATTATAATTGGTCTTTAAAGTGGTTTTTCTTACCTTTTTATTGCAGCAGCATGAGTAGTGACTAGTGCCATTAGAAAGTGGTTTTTATGCTTTGCTTTCAGTTTCATTTCAAGTTATTTCTTTCAATCTCTTTCTTTGCAAGTTTAGAAGGTAGTTAGAAACCACCAGTTACACACACTCACTCATTTAGAAACCACCATACACACACAAATCACTCATTTGTTTATAAAACCATTACTATAAACAAAATAAACTATAAAACAACAAAGTAAGAGAAAGGTTAACTAAGCACATATAGTGCACCACACTTCATCAGTTTACGATACCCGGATTGATAATTTATGTAGAGAAATTTAAGACGTTAAATTGACTAGACAGCTGCTGAATGTGGATGCACTGCTGGTGGGCAACTATTGAAGGATCTGGGAAAAGTTATCCATCATCACGTTCCTTTGTTTCTCGAGGGCCTCCTCAAGAAATATTTTGATAGGATCTCCTACTCCCTCATCTTTCTTTTCTTCCCCCATGGGCGGTCATCGGGGTTTGCGAGGTTGATCTTGCAAAGGTTCAACCAGATTGATCCCTAACTCCTTATATCCAAACCTCGTTGGGGACATGAAAAAAAATAGAGAAAAGGCAAACCACTCTGATACCATTGATCCAGATTTAAACATGAATGCAACAAATTACAGATTTAACCATAAATACAAATGTGCAATAGAAATAAAATTTCATTTCATTAATATCAAATACAAAAGTATGCTTACAAATATAATGGAAATAAGACTAGCTCGGGCGATGGTAGCTTATCTTTGAGAAGAGATGTGGTGACTACATGCCTCTGAACTGAGTTACAATGAGGCTTAAGGGCATTTTTATTATTGAATGATAAGATAAAACACTAAACAACCAAAACCATAACCTGAGGATATGTAACACCTAGAGTTTATGGGCCCCATTGGGGTAAGTTGGGCAACCAAATACCTGGGGTCGTAACTTGGCCACATTATCTCCGTTTGATGCGTATGATACCTCATTGGAAAGATCTCTCTGACGACTACAGCTGATGATGAAATTTCCTTGGAAATAACCAAAAGGAATTTTGCCAAAAAAGCGTCGTTTAGGGCCTCAAAACGACTCCAGAAGTTTAGGACCCAAAAACTGCAAAAAATAGTAAACTGTGCTACAATTAAGGAAACTATAAAAAAAATGAAAGAAAAATGGTGAGGGTCCAAGTGGAATACGCGGGTGACCACCAATATCCACCTAGATCAGATGTATCGTCTGTCATCTTTGTAGCTTGAAAAATGAAGATGCTCAGTACTACAAATTCAACTGGTACCAAAACTTCCTATCCATATACCAACTAGAAAGGTGTTTTCTTGTGTGATCGTTTGATTGTTGTTTTGTACGCCCATAGCATGGCTGGTACATGCTCATCCCAATCGTCTCGACTTGTCGAACATATCTTCGTTAGCCCCTTTTCAAGTATCTTGTTGAATGTTTCGAACGTCCTATTAGCCTAAGGGTGGTATGGGCTACTCTTATGATGTTGGACTAGGAGATTCTGCAGGAGGCCAGATGAAACTATTTCATTTATACAATGAAAATGTTTCATTTATAAAATGAGTCCCTTGGTCAGTTGTCAGGATTTTTGTGCACCCAAACCTGGATATGATGTTTTTAAAAATGAGCCCCGCAACTGTGTCTGTTGTGTAGGTTTTAACCCCGTACAGAAATTACTTGCATACGAATTGTAAGAACAAAAAATAAACAATGCGAGAGCATAACACATAAAACACATATACACAGAGATTATCCCTTGGACTACCAGCTTGATTTTTAATTATGTTCCTTTCAATGTTACAATACATATTTATACATGCCGAAGCATCCAATACCATGGACCAAAAACCATCGAGTCCAAAACCATGGACCGAAAACCATTGCATCCAAAACCATGGACCGAAAACCATCACATCCAAAACCATGTGTGAAAACCATGCACAAAACCATAGGTAGGTCCGCCTGACCTAATATAGGGTCAAAAGAAAATTTCCCCGGGGTGTTGCCTTGGACCCCGTAGAGGGGGGCTAACCGCCCCCCTCAAACCCCTCGTACAAGGGGGGTTGCTGCCCCCCCATGACCCCCCCGCTGCATAGTCGTCACAATGAAGGGGGGGCTCCGCCCCCCCTCTAACCCTCCGGTTGACTAGGGAGGCCAGTCATGGAAAGAATATAACAAACCCAACATGTTGTACAATCTTTCACTGATGCTGCCTCTACTCATTACATGAGATGTTTGGTAGCTGTGATGATATATCATGCTTGAGAATGACGTGCCGACAGGTTGATTGCCCCAATGAAATCCACTGGCCACTTCTCAAAGATATGCATTAGCGTACTAGCTGTAATGGTAATTCATCACGATGTGACGATTTTCCAATTCTCTGACACACATCACACCCTTTTGCATATCCTTTGGCATCCTTGTAGATTGTAGGCCACCATAACCCTGCTTGCAAGACCTTCCTCAATGTTTCTTTTCCGCCGACATTCCCTCTTGTGACTCCAGAGTGGCACTCCCATAGGAGGAGACATTGCCGCAAGACTTGATCGAGGCCCAACTTATATAGATGTCGTGCAATCAATTGATAGTAAGTTACTCACACCACGTGTGTCTCTTCCGCGTCATTGTATTTCTTTGATATCTCCTTTGATTCCTTTTAACTTAGCAACTAAAGATGGGAATAAATCCTCATACTCCCTCAATAGATTAAAAATTTCCTTAGTCATGTGTTCTTCCCAGTAGTCCCCTATTGATGCCATATTTGGTTTGTCCTCCGTCCCGATCTTATGCTTCCGCAGTCTTAGTTGGAGGAAATTGCCAAGTGGGGGACATATGTTATCGGTCCCTCTTGAATATCCCTTTATCCTTCAGTCTCTTGAAACATTAGATGCCTTAGTCCCTCTAGATCAACCTCCTCTGGATTTGCGCTCACCTTCCCACAACCCATCAACTCTGGGTACCCTGACTCATAAAAGTATTTCAAGAACTTTTTGTCAATGCATCCTTCCCACAATTGTCTTGATGTGAAGAGTATTATTTTGATGGCATACATAGCCTCGGTTATCCGTCTGTCACTGTCTTTGAATGAAAATTCACTACAAAATTGTTTAGCCAGTGCATTCTAGCCCCTAGTTTATCTTCGAAATTCTTCTTGTATATACCACACCTGAGGGACTATACCCAGGGTTTATATAAACATGTGTACCCATAGCTCCTTCGAGATTTGTTTCCTATTCCATTTTTCTATGCATCTTTCTAGTTGTTGTCAGGGATCAGAGGCCCCCTTGTATTTTACACACTCTCACAGTCGGTCACCTTCTTGCTTGAACCTTTCTCTCATGGCCCGCTTAATCTTATCCCAATCATGAAGGGTGTTGCGGTGAGATCCCCACCACCATATTGGGGTTTCTTACAGTGCAATGTCCATCAATGGTACCTTGTGGCTTTCCCCTATGGTTCTATCAACATTACTTAGAAATACATCTACTGAATATATGCCATGGAAATTAGGATAATATCTTACCTTTGTCCCAATCGAGTTGATGTGACATATTGTAGCACATCGTCTTGTATTGACTTCATATCCTCCTTGGTGCCAAGCATCCCATATAGCCTTGAAGCCAACCTCTAAGCTCTATATACTCCTCCAGCTGACTGACCCCTCCATCGTGGGATTGATGTAATCTTCCCTCCTCCATGTTGTTAATCGATAGATCTATTCTAGTGTTCCAGGTTCATCTCGGTCATCTACTAGTTCCGTGAATCTTGGCCCTTGGTATCCATCCAATGGTTGTATTACCTACATCCCTTCCACCTAAAAGATCATCAACTCCTTCTTGAGATCGATGACAATGTAATTCTCATAAGCCAAATCGATGCTAAGCAGTATTGTGTAAGGATATTTGTCACCCATTATATCTATTACCTCAAAGTCTGCATGTGTCTTCACCCCTATGACATCTACTTCCACATCTTCTAGCCTTCGGATGGGCAGAATGCAGTATTGGTTAGCCATCTACAACTGGATCGGTGAGTACTTCAATTGTGGTTTTCCTAGTGCCTCCCATGTTTTCTTGGGTAGAGTGTTAACATATGAACCCAGGTCCAACATTGTATCTTTGATCTGGAATCCTGCCACTTGTGTGTCAATTCGAAACTCCCTGCCTGTTCTTTTCTTGCTTTTTCAGACTCTTCTCGTGTGCTTCTCTAGCAAATTTGTCAAGATTCCTTCTTCCCCAATTTCTCCTTCTGGAAGAACTTCTTTCAGACTCCTGCATATCTCTCCTAACATCTGATCATTGTCGACAATCTGCAAGAATAGTCTGAACCATTCCTTAATTGGGCGGGAAACAATGGGATTTTCTAAATTTGGTACCTTGTCCTTTTGAGATTCTGCCAAGTTTTCGAACATTTTTGCTGCTTCCTGATAGTATTATTTCTGCTGTCCAAGTTCGTATGGTTGTTTTGGGGAAGCTACTTAAAAAATCAGGGGTTGATCTGGCGCACCCCGGTCATCCCCCGTCTTCTTTCCTCCTCTGGTGACTATGTTTATATTGGATAATGGAATTATTTTAGTAGCCATCGGTTCTGCATTGATCAAGTTAGTTCCCCGTTTCCTGGTTCGCTCTTCCCATCTTGTGATTAACTCGGGGAAATCCTCTGTTGTGTGTGTGTTAACCAGGGGAGGAGGAATGAAGGCAGGGGGCCCTCATTCCTCCTCCCCCTCCTGGCCCTTTGCGAGTGGTCTCATTGATCCTGAAAGTCAACCGGGCTAGCCGCTTCGCCAATGCATCCAATGATCGACACTATTTGGTGTGGTGAGTCGTGGCCACGAAAAACTCACAGTAGTTATTTTTTGGTATAGTTGAGTATTTCTACAATATCAGGCATAATCGTGTTGAGTGTCCATAACTCCTATAGACCTCACATTAATTAGGTTGGTTTCAGCCCGGAAATGCTCCTTGTGATCCTATCACCGCAACCCTAGCTATAGGCGGAACCCCCAATTGTTCGGCGGGCCCTGATGTAGGATTCATGCCTCTTAGCCTCGGGCAACCAGTTGTGACATGACCTTCGACCAAACAATGGGTGCACCACATGTTGGGTCTTGCTGGGCGAACCGACTGTAAGTCTTTCAATTTCTCTGGTATGCTGGCTATCTAGTGCAGGAGTCCCATGATCGATGAGTCTTATGACCCTGGCCCCCTCGATATTCATGTGGGTATCCTACCATCGCCTCAATGCGAATTTCCTACTCCAGAGCATCCTGCAAGGTCTTAATCCTATGTTGTTTTAAGGGCGTTCAGGTAAGATGTAGGAGTGCCTTGATAAACCAATCCCTCTAGTGATTGGGGTCTATGGTGTAACTTAGCTCGCTAGTCGCATCCTTGAACCTCTGCATCAACTCCTAGGTGGTCTCACCATCCCGCTACTTTATCTCCCACAACTTTGACAACCCTTGCTGATATGTTTGTGGAAGCTTGAATTCTTGTACGAAGCTCTTCTTGATGTCATCCATCATGGAATTCTGGTTTAACTTTGCCCATTTGATAAACCATCTCAGGGCTCTCTCCCTAAGGGTGGTCTAGCGTTTGGCGAGCTCTTCATATAGCTTTGCAGAGGTATGAGTGTTGCTATATATCCTCATTTCCATGACCAGAGAACTGTGGATATCTGGTAAAGGATCCTACCATTATGACTTGAGTGCGTGCTAGAAGCACAAAGCCTTGTGTATCTGTATTGCTTTAAGCAACTTAGCAAAAAATCTACTAGGACTGTCGTAAAGCACTAGGGGAAGGTCGGGGTGAATGCTACCTGAGCTTCGGGGGATCATATTCTTGATTTCATCTAGTGCGTTTCCCTCCGCAAACAGTTGTCTCATAAAATCACACATCTCATCTTCCATATATTCTTCGGGATTATTGTAACCACTTCCATTAGACACCTCCCCCGCAACTGGGGAGGGAGGGCTGCTACTACCTTACGGGCTTCTGTCTAGCCCATTTGTCTCTATTCCTTTCTCTGAGTTCTCCGCAATCTCATCTCTTCCTTATGGACCCCTCGACGCCGCTCCTGCTTGGTGTGGTCCCTCCACATGCACCTTCATTGTCTGCGTGGCCCTTTCCTGCCACTTTTATGCTATCAACGCCTTCCTTTGTGCTCTTACTTCCCTAGCCCTTTGTGAGTCTTCTACATCCATCCTTTCAACGGCATCACAGTCCCCTGTTCAGTAGCATTTTCCCCCTTTGATCCTTCCCGCACCACTAGGGTTTTATGCTACCATGCTCGACTCTTCGAAGGAAATTAAACCTTCTTCCACCATTATAATTTTAATCCAAAGAGGCACTTCCTTCAACAATTTTCCTATCAGCCCCGATCGGAACACAACATCAACCTTCGAGAAGGACTCATAACTTTCTGTCGCAAATTTAGCCCACAGGGGCTTCACTGGGGGAGCAATACCATACCACATGCATTCATATTGGGGGATATATATTGAAGAAAAAATGGCAAAATATATTGAGCATAATATAGGGGGTAAAGGGTTTTTATATTGGCATGTATAAAAAATGGAGCTCAAAGTTAATGAAAAAATATAAAGGGGTATAAAAAATGGATACCTACAATATCTAGTGAAGGCAGGGGTGTTTGAATTGGGAAGGTGTATTGGGTTCATATTGTTAGGGGGTTAAATAATGTGATTTTTAGAGGTATTTTCCAATATGTAGTCAAATCAAGGGTATTGTTTAGTATGCCACGAACGCAGGTGCTATGTTAGAGGTTCATTGAGTGAAGCCCCCGTGACTCGAACACATATCCTCCCAGAGTAGTCTGTAACCAAAAATCTACCGCTCTTGTTAGATCGGTGTCCAGGTGGTGGAGTGCTGCAAGATCAGCAGGGCCCCAACCACAACAAGATGACTATTGTCCTTTTGACCGACCCTTCACTTACACTCTCCGCAGGGAATTATATAGTTCTTCCGGGAACTTACAGTAGAAGATCTCGTAAATTGAACGATAAAAAATAAATGGTTTAGTAAATTATAGACTCAAGTGATATTTATATATAATATTTAATTTAACAACAATTAAAAAATTTATAATTTAAAAATATTTAAAATCAATTAAAATTAATAAAAATAACCAATATTATGTAGATAGTTAAATTTGACCATCAAAATTTACATAATAATAAATTTATTATACAAAATATGTGTGTAATCTATAAAACTAATAATAAAATAAAATAAAATAAAAAAATAAATAAAATCATCTAAGTATCCACCATTAATTCTCCCCAACACCACACAAAATCGAAACAAAACTCTAGTGGAATTATAACAATGTTTCAGATACAAAAATCATCGCTAAAAAAACTATTAAAAGTTTTGAAAAACGTACTTGGGAAAAATTATGAAACTGAAAATAAAGAATATACCAAATTTATAAATAACAATAAAAATTATGAAACTGAAAATAAAGAATATACAGAATTTATAAATAACAATTGCTTATTAAAATCTGCAGTTTATATTCAATTCTGAAACTTTGAGTCGATCATAGCCATGTGACGCAAACCCTGTTTCATATTGTTCTGCATAACGAGCGTCGCTTCCATTTCACTCTCCATTGTCAACTTGAGGTGCCCCATACTGACTTATGCCCCCACTCCCACTCCGTCCACCTCCCTACCCAACAGAACTATCTATTCTGGCAACCTTTTTGTCGATAGTGATTCTTATTTCCAACCCTATAGCATTATAAATGCGTGCTGATAGACGAAGGAAATAGTGCTCGCTCTCTCTTTCCACAGCACGTGAACAAATGAATGGAGCATGGAAAGAGAGGGCGAGCGCTATTTCCCTCGCTTGTTAGCCGCATTTATAATGCTATAAGATTGGAAATAGCATTTGCCTATATAGATTGCAAGTTCTCTGAACTGCACACGTGACTACTCGAGCCCACCGTTTCTGTCATCGGATGTTATTACCAGACTTATTTATTATCCGAAATTTTTTACAGCGGATAACTTATTCTGTACCTGGTAGAATGTCACGTTTAATATTTGTCATTTGTCCTGGCTCCATTTAATGCAGAGTTAGAAACATGGAATTTGGACTATCTGTGGTCTTGTGGGGACACACAAATCCAGGCTGGAGCAATTTATTTCTCGAGTGTTGCACCAATAGTTTAACAGAGTGGAAACCCTATTACACTGTAAAAACATGGTTTATGTTTTTATGAAATAGGAATCTCATTATGAGCTATATGAAACTATCAACTCAGAAAAAATAACCAAAATACATTAAAAATATATATATAATTAATTTTTTTTATCGAATGTAATGTCACATTGTCTTAATAGTAGGAAGAAAAGTCATGTAAATTAAAAAACAATTTTGATACATATATATACACATACGTAAATCAGTGTGGATTAAAAAGGTTTTACGCTGGTGAGTTTGAAATGAATATGTGATTAAGGTAAATAAAATTCGTTATATATATATATATATTTGATATTTTTTATATTAATATAAATTAAAATAATTAATTGTTATTAAATATAGAAAAATGAATATCTATTTTAATATTTTAATTGTAAGTTTTTTAATTATAATTTTTTAATAATATATAATTATTTATTTTTTAGTAAAAATATTACTATTTAAAAAAATTATAATTTAAAAAATTTACTTAAAAAAATTATAATTTAAGAATTTTATTTAAAAAAAATTATTTTGGATTTTAAATATTTTCATTATAATTATTATCTTATTTAAAAAAATGAAAATTGTTTAAATTTTTTATAAATACTACGTAATTATTTTTAGTTTTAATTTTTAGAAAATTGGATTTAGAAATTTGTTAAATTTGTTGTGAATTAATAATAATTATTATTAAATTAATAATCTAGATATAAATTAAAAGTAATGTGAAATTTTAAAAAATAATAGATTAATTATAGGTGTTTTGAATTATTATATATAAAAATAGAAATAAAAATGTATGATATTATTATAATAATATTAAGAGGAGTGAAATGATCATTTAGATGTATAATTATGACTATGGTGATTAATGTCCACTAAGGCTTATATGGTCTATCAGACCTTAAGAAGGTAATATATTAAATAGGATTCTTTAACCTTTTATTTATCTGCTCAAAAAGAAGTGAGAGAAGGGTTCCCAAATCACCATAGTTTTGATGAGTTAAAATGTTAAGAAGGTTGTCAAAGGAAAATAGCTCTAGTGGTAGCAACGGGTTTAATTCACCCTCCACCTGGGTTATATTCTTTGAAGACATGTTAGGCTCTGTCTAATGTTTGATTAGTAATTCCTATAAGCTTGAAGGGGATTGAATGTGAGTATAAGGTGGACAAACTAATAGAAAGTGTTTTAACGTGATTATAAGATGGACAATCTAAGATGGAGAAAGTGAAATTGAGTATACTATGGACAAATTAAGAGAAAGCGTTTTAATGTGAGTACAAGATTCAATCCTAACAAGTTTGGTGGCAAACTCTTTCATGCTAGTATAAGATGGAAAATCTAAGAGAAAGTGGTTTTTATTTTCAACCCTTCTAGGATTGGTGACAAACTCCTTTCATGTGAGTATAAGATGGACAATCTAAGAGAAAGTGATTTTTATTTTCAATCCTTTTAGGATTGGTGATAAACTCTTTCATCCCAATGTATTTTTTCAACCCTCCCACCGTGTTTTGAGAATTCACCAATGCCTAGTTTCACTATGAAGCTCATGAAAATTAGTTCTAATCTTAGAAATGTTCATTTTCATATTAACACTAGTCAAGGCACAAAGATAATTTGGTTTTCTAGATTGGGTTTTATCACCTCCTTATAATATTGCACTTTCCTTTTTCCCTCCAACTCTTTATTTTCCCACAATTTCTCTTTAAATTTGGCAACAATACTATTTTTAATATTATTTGAATTCTGCAAGATGATCTCGTCTTTATTCCTCGAGGCTCTAGCCAAGACTAGACATCCTTATGCCTCCCTCACTTCAATTGAAGGTGGAGGTTTTGGATAAAGTTAGAAGCAATTTCAGGAAACCTCTTTGCATCCATATTGTATAAGGTCTTTTTATATATACCAAGAGAGATCAAATCTCTTTTCACTCTAAAAGATGTTTGCATATTAAGAGATTTGATCATTCTCAATGCTTGGTAGATCCATAGTTAATATGGATCTAGGCTGGTTTAATTGCCCCCTTTAAATAGGCTATATTCTACATGAATATTATGGATTCTCAATACCACAGATCAATACCATGGGCCATTTTTATTTTTATTATTTTATTTTGACCGAGTTAAAATGATTACATTACATTAATTTTTTTTTTAATTTAATTTAATTTTAATTTTTATGTGATTTGACTTAGTGAAATGTTAAATAGGACATTACATTAAAACATCTAGAGCAATAAAATTAAAGTAAAATATTTTAATTTTGAAATGAGTTATGATTTTTGGGCAAGTGGTATTGATAAGCCATGGTATTGTAACAAAGCCTATTTATAAGTTAATAATATACATGGTTAATAATCTTGTTATATTGTATGTTTATTGTAAATATTAAGTTATAATTTAAAATTTAAAATTTGGTATAAAATTAAATTAAAATAAAACATTTATATTTTTTTGGTTTTTCTTTTTTAATTGATTTATGGTTTTTGGGTGTGTGGTATTGATAAGTCATTGTATTACCCCATGGTATTGTAAAAAAACATATTTTGAAGTTATTAATATCTATGGTAAAATGGGTTTGAATATTCACGGTTAAGAATGTCGTTATATTGCAAATATTAAATTTTTATGAGCTTATTAATTTAATTTAAATATAGTTACGGAATCATTATTTTAATTTATATGGTAAGATGGATGTTAATTTATAAGTACTGTTAGGATTCCAAGAAACTCTCCTAGGTTGTAGCTCAGAGATGTCTGGTAACATATAAATTCAACTTATTGTTGTAATGGATGAATGGAAGGAATGATGCTTGTCCAAGCCAGATAACCACTTCTACTTTGTCTCACTCAAGACATGCGTGAACACCCCCAGACTACAAGGCTTTAGACCACCAACTACTCACAATTTAAGGATTGGGTGAATATGGAGAATACTAACCACACCAGCAGATGCACAAGACCATGTGATGGCCGGCTGCAACCAGTAAAGAAGCCAACAAATCTACTCTCCTAATGCATAGACAGGATGATAGCTCTCTGGCACTAGACGAAGAGAAATCTTAATAACTTATTCAATGACGCATACAAGATTTTAACACAGAGATAGGATGATAGCTACTCTAATGCTAAGCATCGAGAGCTCAAGAATACAGCCTATCAGGCACAGCTTGGAACAGAAGAAGAATGAAAAGTGAGCAATTAACAACAAAAGAAGCTTGTATTAGCTGAAAATGAAGACGAGATGCTGCAAGTGTCAAAATAGTTACAGTCTCTAGAAGTTGAACCTTACATCAAAACATCAACCATCAACCCTGATTACATCTTTCTTTTGGGTATTTATAGATTTACATTACAGGGCACTTGGGCCATTTTAGGTATGGAGGGGTCATAATTAGCCACCAACTGCATTTAACTGCCTGATGGAGTCTCTGAGTGTGTTTTCTTACTTCAGTGGATGAATCTGATCCCTTCAGGTGCTCTGCTGTCCTCTAAGGTAGCTGAAGTGTTCGTATCAATGAAGTTCCATAACTGCTAAGTGTAGTTAAATGATCATGCTCTGTCCTTTTTCCTTTTGGCCATATTGTTTGTTAAATATGGTTGTTGAGGAGCAACTACAACTGGTACTGGTGAGCCAGTCACCTTCGTCCTTCGAGCACACGGAACGGTCAAGGGACATGGATTGCATGGCGGGTGGACGAGTTGGATGAGGGAGAAAGATCGGCCGTCGGATCGGGAGAATAGACGGCGGAGATGGCTTGGTGGAGGATATCGGAAGAGGTGGGAGAGGGACGAACGTGGGCCATCGGATCTCAGTCGGGCAGATCCAATGGTGACCGGGCGGCGAAAGTGTGCGACCGTTATCGGGTGGGAATGAAAGGTTAAGCGGTAAACGGTATCAATCGCACCGCTTTTGGGCGTTAGGTGGTAAAAGGACGAGGATGTGTGATCCCATTCAACACATGACATGTAGCGGCGGAGGAGAGAGAAAAACCGCTCTCCATCGCACGTGATTGTTCCATCACTTTGTGGGCGCGAGGAGAGCGAATGCTGTTGGATCTTCGGCAAAGATGATCGGACAGTGGGGAAATGATCGTGCAAGTCGCTTTATCCTGCGCGACGGGAGCCGTTGGATCGACAAGCGAAAATCGATGGTTGTGATTAAAATATGGATTTATGAGCGCGCGGGGTTATACGAATAAGGTTTTATGGTAGTTTTAGGCCTTAGCGCTCAGGGCTTGCAACAAAAAGGGGTTTTGTTGGTTTTTTAGAAGAAAAACAGGGGAAACGAAGATGGAGGTAGAACGAGTGGGGCTAAGGAAAAAAGGAAAGAATGACCATTATGAGCTTCCTTTAAGCATAACCGAGTGGACCAGCTCATTTTTGACCTTCAAATACCAAAGCTATGTAGCAGCGCTAACACTGGCTCCTTCTGGGGATGAGATCCTCCCTGTGAGGTCTCAAGAACTGCAAACCATTGCCTTTCTTGTGAAGACCAGATTAGCAAAATTTCCTAGTGTCCCATTGGGCATGGAGTCTAATTAAATATACACTAAAACCTGATAAATAAGCCTATTTACAACATTAAGGTCTGAAGACCTTAAACAACATAAATTTTCAAAAATCACCCATTAACTGGGCCATCAAAAACTGTCTCTCCTTCCATACTTTGCAGCATGAAAGTATTGTTCCCTTGGATCTGAGTGATGACAAAAGGTCCAGTCCACAGAGCATCAAACTTCCCATGGTTACCTTTCTTCTCTTTCAGTGCATCCCACTTAAGAACCAAGTCTCCAACCTGAAAACTATCTGTCTTTGCCTTCCTGTTGACGACTTCCTTGATTCTATTTTGATGTGTTGCGGACTTCTCAACCAGCTGATCTCGGATCTAATGTACTTCTGCCAAATCAACAATCCTTTTTGCCTTATCATCTTCCTCATTCTGCTCTTCTTGCAAGAACTTTGCCACAGGGAGGGTTAACTGAATTGGGAATACAGCCTCAGTGCCATATACTAGTTTGAATGGGGAATTCCCTGTGGATTTCTTGGTGGTGACCCTGTCAACCCATAATGCATACTTAAGCTTGGAATCCCAATTCCTTTTGTTGTCTTCCAGCAGCTTTTTAATTATCCTTATCAGGCTCTTGTTGGAAGATTTTGTTAGGCCATTACCTTGAGGGTAGTATGAGGTGGAATGAACGAGTTTAATGCCCGTTGAGTCACACATTTCCACCAACTCCTTTGCCTTGAAGGCTGCTGCATTGTCTGTAACTAATTTATGTGGACAACCAAACCTGGTGAAGATATTCTCTGTCAAGGACCTCATGACCACATGATGATCAACTTTTCTTGTAGGGATGGCCTTAATCCACTTAGTGAAGTAGTCAGTGGCTACTAGGATCCATCTGTTTTGGCCACTGGAATGTGGATTGATTTCTCCTATGAAATCCAAACCCCACTGTTGAAAAGGGCCACTGGCATGAATTGGCTTCGGGGGCAGGAATTTCAACCGTTGTTTTCCTTCAAACCTTTGGCACCTGTCACAAGAAGTAATACCCAACCCGGAGGATCTTGTGGGCTGTGGTTTTCTAGTAGTGATGTCCTCCACAAATGCTGGAATGAAACTGATGCATGACTTCTATGGATTGTTCTTTGTCCAGACATATTAGAAGGATTCCAGATGGGTCCCTCCAATACAGCAAGTTTTCATGAATGCAATACTTGGCTGCCCTAAGCTTAATGGTTCTAGTTTGGCTTGAACTCATTCCTGAAGGAACTTCTAGCTTCAGTAAAAATTGAGCTATTGTAGAATACCATTCACAAGAAGTTATATTTTCTGCCACTGATTGGCTCTACCCTGGTGTAGCTATTTCTTTTGCCTGTCCATCTTCTGAAATTGTGCTTATGAGATTTATGTCCAGCATCATGCAATTTTCTTCAGCCATCAATTTGGCAAGGCCCTGACCTCTGACCAACTTGGTGGGCTTCAGCTCTATATTGAATTCAATCAGCTTTGCAATCCATTTAACCCTTCTTCCATCAACATTTGGCTGCGTTAGGACATCTTTCATTGAAGCAGAGGGCACATATGCAATTACCTTGGAGTGCAGGATGTATATCCTGAAAGCTTTCAAGGATTTGATAAGAGCATAGGCCTATTTTTCTATAATGTCATACCTCAGCTCAGCATCCCTTAAGGTTTTGTTGAAGAATGCCACCAGATGTTCTGAAACTTCATCATCTTTCTACAATAGAACTGCAGCAAGAGTGTCATTTGAGGCAAACGAAAATATATGGAACTCCTTGCTATAGTTTGGGCTAATCAAAGTAAGAGCTTCCATAATGGCTCTCTTGATGTATTCAAAATATCTTCTTGCTTCCTCAGTCCATTTGATTTCTGACCCTTTTTTCAACATGGAGGTGATGTGTTTTACAAGTTCTGCAAAATTTGGAATAAACCTCCTTACAAAATTTATTTTGCCCAGAAAGGACTAGGTATCCTTCTTTGATCTTGGGACAGACAAGGTCTGAATTTCTTTCTCTCTTTCTGGGTCAATTTTGACACCTACAACAGAGACAATGTGTCCTAACAGCTTTCCCTCTTCTAAAGAAAACCGTGACTTCTTAGGATTGACTGATATCCCAAACCTTCTGCATTTCAGAAATAATTTCTTTACGTGATGCAAATGATCTTGATGGTTGCTGGAGTATATTGTTATATCATCAAGGTAGATAAGGACAAACTTATCCTTCTCTCCCACGAATGTTATGTCCATAGCTCTATGAAAGGTTGCTCCAGCATTCATCAAACCAAAAGGCATCTTGGAATACATAAAAGTGCCCTAAGGAGTGGTGAATGTAGTCTTCTCTTGGTCATCTGGATGCACAACGACTTGATTACACCCTGAAAATCCATCCAGGAAAGACATCACTTTAGCTCCTGAGACTTCTGCAACAAACTCTCCATTTTGGGTAGAGGATAATTGTCTTTCTTAGAGCATTTGTTTAAATTTCTGAAATCAGTGCAGAGCCTGATTTCTCCACTTTTCTTCCTCACCACTACCAAGTTGGCTACCCGTTTTGAATATCTGAGAGGGACTATGATTTTGGAAACCAACAACTTCTTGATCTCTTTTTCAATCAAAGGAAAGAGCAAAGGATTTATGGGTCGCAGCTTCTGCTTGAAAGGGATGGTGTCTATCTCCAAGGGAATCTTATGCTGGATGATCTTTTTATCAAATGTTTTAAGGTCATTGTACTCCCAGGCAAAGACATCAGCAAACTGCTTCATCAAGGTGCAGTAATCAGAACTTTGCGTAGTTGACGAATGGGTGGACAAATTTATATGCTTTGGATGATCTGGGCTTCCTATGTTATGTTTATGGACTGCAAATTGATCCTCTTTTTGGGCAGCCTTATAAGGCACATCATTCTGGTCAAACAACTTTTCTAAGGGAACTAGGCCTTTAGATATATGATTGGTGGGCAGCTGGAAAATGCTATCTCGGTCAATTCTGTTCTTTAGTTGGGATTGGGGGTTTTCTTCCAAGGTTTCATTCTCTTGGTCAATTTTCATTTCAGAGAATTCATCAATGACTTGCAAAAACCTATTTACTTCATCATCATCTTCAAAGACTTTCCAATGTTGGACATTATCAGGCAAGGATGGTATATATTTTATATGAACTTCATAAACTAGTCTGGGAGGCATGGGAGGGATAAACATGCTAGCAAACACAGCAAGGGAATCAGCGAGCTAATTTTTGACTCTAGGGATATATGAGATACAAAAACTATCAAAAGAATCTTTGAGTCTCCATACCTCATCTCTATATGCTTTTAGCCTCGGGTGCTTTGCTTGAAACGTTTTGTTCACTTGCTGAATGATGAGATCAGCATCTCCAAACACCTTTATTTTTCTGATTCCTCTGCCTTTAGCTACGTTGAGGCCCAATATCAGAGCTTCATACTCTACTATATTGTTGATGACTTGAAAATTTAGCTTGAAAGACAGATGTGTGCTTTCTTGTTTTGGAGATATCAGCACCACCCCTGCTCCTGCAGTTTCCCTTGAACATGCTCCATCAAAGAACATATCCCAAACTTGACTTCCTTGCTCTTCCATGGCCCGGATTATTGGTTTCTTGAGATGTAATGAGGCCTTCTGGGATTCTTCAATTTGGAGAATACATGCTCCAAAATTAGTGTCCACAGCATAGATGGGATGATTAGAGGGTTCTTCTCATCACTGATGATGTAGGCCAATTGTGCTTCTCTGTACAATCTCTTGCTCTCCCCTCCAAAAACTGGGATAGTGGCATAAGATAAATCATTTTGTAATGTTCCACCCAGCCTCTTAATCCACCCTCTAGAAAGTAGCATACCAAACTTAGGGGGAACATCTACCACCATAATATCCATCATCATGCTTTTCATGGGCAGCTAAGTTAGGGTAATAGCCAAGTCTTTGATTAATCCCAGACATTTTACCTTTCTTGAATCAAAGGAGAATAGATCATGATAAGGTCTGGTAATGTCAAGGCCTAACTCTTCCATGACAACTTTGGGCATCAGATTATGGTTGGCACTGGTGTCCAGCAGGCAGTTATGGAGGGTTTTGTCATGAATGGTCAAGGAGACATAGAATGATGGGGAGCTATTATCAGAGCGTTTAGTCATTGGGCTAAGCACAACTGCAGGTTTATCATCTTGCAAATTTACATAGTCATTGGAGGCTTGTGAGGCTTTTAGCTCAAGGGCATCAAGGATAGGCTTTCTAAATACCTCACTCTTTGCAAGTTCTATCAGAGGCACATATATTTTTAACTTCTGGACTTCTGATTCAAAACTGAAAGGGGAAGGGAACTTATCAGGGCTTCTTACCTCTTGAGTTGGGGCTTTGGGGATGACTAGATCAGCTGCTGGCTTTTTTTGTTTGCTGATCTGCTGCTCTGTGGGGACAACGGCTCTTTGGGTAGGGTTCTCCTTGACATTACTTGTCCTTGACCTCAAATTATACCTTTTTTTTTCATCAGTCTGCAGAACAGCTTCTCTGTCCCACTCTTGACTAGTCTAGTCTTGGAGTAATGATTCTTCATAGGCAGCTAATGTAAAAAAGGCAGCACTACCCTTGTCTTCCATGCAGTGAATCTCATCCTCCTCATTAAACTGTTCCTCCATCACTACGTTCTGAAAAGGAGTCTTAACTATCTATTCTTCATTGGTCTCCTTTACTCTCTGAATGATTTGAAATTGATCATCTGCTCTTCTGAATGAGCTTGGATTTCTAGGAGCAAATGAATTAGGCAGCCTTGCCTTCCCAGAACTCTGTTCAACCTTCAGCTTAGATATCTCAGCAGCCAATGACTCTATCATCTTAGTCATTTTATCTAATTTGGGCTCTGAATATGAAGAAGAGGTGGAAGCTTCACCTCTCTGCCTTCTTCTGTCAGCATGACCCTTGAGTTTTTCTACAGCCATGATATTAGATTCTACCTCTAGGGTTGCATCCTGCATTTCGGCCAGCATGGCACATCTTCTTTCTCTCAACAGCAAGCAAAAGTCAGAGTCAAATGCATTAGCATAGGTGAGTTTTGCAGAGGTGGGGGTAGGATTTACTTCAGCTGGTATCTTACTATACATACGATTAAATCTTTTATTAAAATCAGACAATGATTCCCCATTTTCTCTCTTGAGGTTTCCAAACTCAGTATGGTAGTATAGTAGGTCTTTCTTATCCCCACAATGCTTTAAAAACACATCATCTAATGCTTCAATGTCTGTTATGGACCTAGGGGTCAGCTCTCTGAACCACTTTCTAGCCTCTCCATCAAGGCTTTGGACAAACACTCTCATGCACACATCATCCTCACTGATATCCAGGTTATCAACATAACTATAAAAAGATTCAAGGTGTTCTTCAACCATTATTCCCTTTGTACCAGTGAATTTAGGCATGTATTTCTGGTATTCTCCTACAGGCATGGCATTCAAAGGAACAGGTAGGACCAGGGGTCCATACCTAGCAGCTATGATTCTTTCCATCTTAGTGGGAGCTTGTGGGCCTGCCATGACTGGGGTAGGTGGAAGGATACTGGCAGTTTGAAAGGTAGGTAGCTGTGAAATAGATGATAGTGACAAAGCAATATGATGGAATGTGTGGGAGATTCTCTTTGGACTGAGATCTAAAGGGGAGCTTAATGAACAAGGAGCATTATGAATCTCTGAGGGTATTTCTTCACTAACAATGTTAGGCTCTGTATCCTAAAAATGTGTATGCACAGTTACAAGCCTCTCTTGCAGAGATGCATAAGATTGTTTGGGATTACCTGATCCTGATGCTCCTTTCTGAAATCTTTTCAGGGTCAGGCACTAGGTCAGCTGGTGATTTCTGAGGATTTCTCCGGGTGTGCCTCACGAACTGAGCCAGAACTGTAATGTGGAGTCGCCAAAGGTTGGTCCTCTAGTAGAGTCGCTAGATAGATGATTACAACTGGAAATGTGTCCAGACTTTGTCTACCATCAAAGCTAGATCTGTGTCATTCTCCCAGGGAAGCTAAGATTCAATCTCCCGACAACGGCACCAATTATGTTAGGATTCCAAGAAACTCTCCTAGGTTGTAGCTTGGAGATGCCTGGTAACATATAAATTCAACTTATTGTTGTAATGGATGAATGGAAGGAATGATGCTTGTCCAATCCAGATAACCACTTCTACTTTGTCTCACTCTAGACATGCGAGATCACCCCTAGACTACGAGGCTTTAGACCACCAACTACTCATAGTTTAAGGATTGGGTGAATATGGAGAATATTGACCACACCAGCAGATGCACAAGACCATGTGATGGCCGACTGCAACCAGTAAAGAAGCCTGTAAATCTAATCTCCTAATGCACAAACATGATGACAACTCTCTGGCACTAGATGAAGAGAAACCTGAATAACTTATTCAATGACGCATACAAGATTTTAACATAGAGATAGGATGACAGCTACTCTAATGCTAAGCATCAAGAGCTCAAGAATATATCCTATGAGGCATAGCTTGGAACAAAAGAAGAATGAAAAGTGAGCAATTAACAACAAAAGAAGCTTGTATTAGCTGAAAATGAAGACGAGATGCTGCAAGTGTCAAAATAGTTACAGTCTCTAGAAGTTGAACCTTACACAAAAACATCAACCATCAACCTTGATTACATCTTTCTTCTGGGTATTTATAGATTGATATTATAGGGCACTTGGGCCATTTTAGGTATGGAGGGGTCATAATTGGCCACCAACTGCATTTAACTACCTGATGGAGTCTCTGAGTATGTTTTTTTGGTTCAGTGGATGAATCTGATCTCTTCAGGTGCTCTGCTATCCTCTCAGGCAACTGGAGTGTTCGTATCAATGAAGTTCCATAACTGCTAAATGCAGTTAAATGATCGTGCTCTGTCCTTTTTCCTTTTGGCCATACTGTTTCTTAAATATGGTTTTTGAGGAGCAACTGCAATTGGTACTAGTGAGCCGGTCACCTTCGTCCTTCGAGCACACGGAACGGTCAAGGGATGTGGACTACATGGCAGGTGGACGAGTTGGGTGAGGGAGAAAGATCGCCCATCGGATCGGGAGAATAGACGGTGGAGATGGCTTGATGGAGGATATCGGAAGAGGTGGGAGCGGGACGAACGTGGGCCATGGGATATCAGGTAGACAGATCCAACGGTGATCGGGCGGTGAAAGTGCGCGGCCGTTATTGAGCGGGAACGAAGGGTTAAGCGGTAAGCCGTATCGATCGCACTGCCTTTTGGGCATTAGGCAGTAAAAAGACGAGGGCATGCGATCCCATTCAACGCATGAAATGTAGCGGCAGAGAAAAACCGCTCTCCATCGCACATTATCATTCCATCACTTTATGGGCGCGAGGAGAGCGAATGTCGTTGGATCTTCGGCAGAGATGATCGGACAATGGGGAAATGATCGTGCAAGTCGCTTTATCGGGTGTGATGGGAGCCGTTGGATCAGTAGACAGAAATCGACAGTTGTGATTAAAAGAGGGGTTTATGAGCGCGTTGGGTTATACGGATAAGGTTTTATGGTAGTTTTTAGGCCTTAGCGCTCAGGGCTTGCAACAAAAAGGGGTTTTGTTGGTTTTTTAGAAGCAAAACGGGGGAAACGGAGATGGAGGTAGAATGAGTGGGGCTAAGGAAAAAAGGCAAGAATGACCATTATGAGCTTCCTTTAAGCATAACCGAGCGGACCAAGCTCATTTTTGACCTTCAAAAACCAAAGCTATGTAGCAGCGCTAACAAGTACGACTTATATGTGTTATATATTTTAACCTGATTTTATTTATAAGTATACAATAGATGTGCAGGTGTAATATAACAATTTTAAAACATTGAACATTTAAATGTTGGGTCGGTTAATTATAAAAATTTAAAGTAATAAAAATACTAAAATTCAATTTGTTATATTTTTATTTGGTTATTAACCTGTGAATAGACTTTGTTACAATACCATGGCTTATTATAACCACATGCTCAAAAACTAGAAATTATTTCACAATCAAATATTTTATAACTATATGCCAAGAATTTTTAACCATGGATATTCACCCCACTTTGTCATTAATATTATGAACATGTGAATATGATTTGTTACAATCTAATACCATGGCTTATCAATACTACATTCCAAAAAATCATAACTTATTTCGAAATCAAAATATTTTATAACAATATGACAAGATTTTTACCATGGATATTCACCCGACTTTACCATAGATATTCTTAACTTGTAAATAGGCTTTGTTACAATCCCATGACTTATTGATACCACATGCCCAAAAAACATAACTTATTTCACAATCAAAATATTTTATCAATATTTCATTTTCATTTTATTTTATAACCTTTTTTAATTAAATCTGAAAAGAAAATGATTATAATTACTTTTGAGATATATCTAAACCCTCTATCCTCACTAATACTAAAATTATTTCCATAGAAATTAAATCAAGGTTTTGATAAAATTAAAAATGAGAATACTTTTATATATAAATATGTGAAATTTATATAATATAAATAATATGATCAAGAACAAACATAGATCCATCTTAACTAAGGATCCAAGAAATTAGAGCAAGCAAATTGACTCACAATAATAGAGGAAATATAATGCATGATTCTTAAGTTTTTCATTATTGTATTTTCTTTGACATGATTAATCCAAAATATATGTTTAATATTTAACAACCAATTGAGTTTTTTTAATTTAGATACTTTCTTAAACACAATACAATGGGATCAAATTTAAGAGAGAGAGAGGGGAGTAGAGAGTGACAAAGTTGGAGGGTGGAGAGAGAGAGAGAGAGAGAGAGAGAGAGAGAGAGAGAGAGAGATTGGGGGAAGGGGGGAGAGGGAGGTGAGAGAGAGGGAAAGAGAGGAAGGAATAGAGAGGAGAGATCGAGGTGAGATAGAGATATGGATTTGGAGGGGGAGAGAGTGGGAGGAAAGAATAAAGACATAGATAGATAGAGGTGGAGAGAGAGTGAGGGAGAGAGGAGAGGAGCGAAGAGAGAGAAGTGGGGAGGAGAGAGATAGGGAGAGAAGGAGAAGAGAGAGAGAGGGAGACACAGATGGAGGGGAGAGAGAAAAGGAGAGAGGGATGGAGATAGTGAAAAAGTTGGAGGGAAGAGAGAGGGGGAGAGTGATGGGGGGAGAGATAGAGGGAGGTGGTAGATAAAGGGAGAGAGATAGGACTCAAGAGAAAGGAGAGAGAGAGAGGGAGATGGAGGGGGAGACAAAGGGAGGAAAGAAGAAAGTCATAGAGGGAGAAATGTGGAGGGAGAGAGGGAGTGACAAGGTAGATATGGAGAGAGAGTGAGGAAAAGAGGAGAGCGGGATAAATGTGGAGGGAGAGAGGGAGTGAAAAGGTAGATATGGAGAGAAAGTGAGGAAGAGAGAAGAGTGGGAGCAAAGAGAGGGAGGAGAGAGAGAGAGGGAGCGAAGGGGAAGAGAAAGATAGGGAGAGGAAAAGGGAGTGAGAGAGAGATAGATAGATATGGAGAGAGAGTGTGTATATTTGGGGGGTGAGATAGAGAGAGGAATAATAAAGAGACACATAGATACAAATATATATATTATATAACCATCCTAGATCCATCTTAACCTTGGATCTATCAAGCGCATATAGGGATCAAACATCCTTGGATCAATCAAGCACCAAGAGGGATCAAATATATGGATCCATCTTAACCTTTCCTCAAGTTTTTCACTCAAAAAATAGGTTTGCACCTTAGGAGATTTAATCCCATCTTAACCTTTCCTCAAGTTTTTCACTCAAAAAAGAGGTTTGCACCTCAAGAGATTTGATCCCTCTCAGTGCTTGATAGATATGGGATAAGATGGTTTATCTAAAAAAATGTCCGTAATTTTATTAATAAAGACAAACTTACTATATAAAAAATTTGAATTTAGAAAATATTTATGTCTAACATCTAACATCTAACTCCTACATATCTAGTGATTAAATAAAATATTGAAACAAAATTAAAAGAGGAAAAAAATTACCTATAAGGTGAATTGGTACTTTTTAATTGATCTGGTGATACTTTTTCACCTGGTAATGTTCTTTCAAGATTTTCCATTATTGATTTATATGTTTTCATGATACATTTGGTAAAGTATAATTGGTAATTTTTTTGTGTTTTATTTTTATTTTCATTTAACTAATAATATTTTTGTATGGGATTTATTTTATTTCTATTTTTATTTAATTGGTAATATATTTATACAAGATTTGTTAAGATGTAATTTAGTGCAATGGTTTAAAAACAACATTTTAAACTTAGAGAATTGCACATTCCACAATTTGGAAGAATGATTAAAATGAATTCAAATATTCTATAACAAGTTCAAAAAAGTAAGACATGTAACAAGTTAATATGTAATAAGTCAATGGTTTCATATGAAATTTTTGGGAAACACTTTTACATTTATCTTTATTGTGGTTTATATTTTTGTATAAATAGTAATTTTACTATTGTGGACTAATTTATGATGAAGATAATTTGGTTATTGAAAAATGTGTATAACCATTCAAAAAACAAAAGTAAATTGAAATTATATGACTTCATGAATATGCGTAACCTTATGTGAATATAAAGGTTTATTATTACACTTTAGATATAATGAGGTTTATATAGTCAATTAAGGGAGGATAAATAAATTTGGAACCTTACTTACTGCTACAAGGGTAAGAGAATATCGATATAACTAATATATAGTTGTAATATGTGGGAAAATAAATTTTAGTAATTATTTTATGTATTGTTTGCCTTTTATACTTGTCCTCATAATAAAATCTTTTGATACTATTGATGAAAGTAACAACCTAACCATCATGGCATATTTTGAAAATGAAATTCCAATTGATATGAATGATGGGTTCAAATATAAAATGGATTCAAGATGATTGTTGAGCCTAACTCCTAATTAATGGTTATTGGATTTACTTTCTTTGAGGATGTTGCATTTTGAAGATGGGAAGAATGGCGATAAAATAAGAAAAGAACATCAAAGGTAAAGTAACATACAATCACATAATATGTTAAACTGACCGACGTAGCAAGTGGTAGTAAAGAAGTCACTAGTCGTTCAGGCAAGATGTGGAGATGATAATTGTCGTGGATATTCCATTGGAACAATTTATCATAATAGATCTGATAAAATATTGAAATTTTTACTGTGAATGTTAATTCTTTTTAGATACCTGATTCTTTATTTATTGTTTGTATGTTTAGACATAAATTAGCTGAAATGAAAGCAATATAGATTAACAAGACATACACACACTAACCAAAATAGGCACATTTTTTTCCCTTGGGAAAGCCTTACAAGAGAAACCTAGCTAGAAGGTGAGGTTTCTTTGATCTCTATTCTCTACTATGGAAAAATGTGTAGATGCAAAGAAAGAGGTACTCTCAATAGAGTTACCTAAGACCAGTGTCTTGTAAAGTTGCTACAAAATCTTAAGCCCCTTTTTTTCTCTCTAACATCCCACTCCCAATTGCTTTGCCCAAATATGGAAGAAAATATAATAGCATGAAATGGAATCCCTACTCCTCCTAGTGGTCTAGTATTTAACATAACCCAATAACTAACTATATGAAAGGTTTGACTCCCTCAACCCTTAATTAGAGTTACGATTTTGGACCTTCTAGAGTCTTTTTGAAATTCCACACATGGCTAGCCCCATATGCATGAGTAAAAAATATTAACGTGATGTTGACTTGTACCATGGTGGTCAGTATGGTAGATCAAATTTCAAGAGGCATAAATTTTGCATACAAACTTCAAGCTACCAAATGGTCTCGCACAAGTGATAATTCTTTTACCCCAATTTTTTTTTAGTGCTTCAAAATGGCTCTGGAAGATTTCATACCCAATTTTTCCAAATTGGGACCCACTGATAAAAAGACCTTACAAGTTGATTGATGTAATTCTTCCACTCTGAAAATATTGAGATAGATGGCTAACAATATAATAATTCAATCTGAATCAAGAGAAATTATAGATAAGAAATAGTATCATAATTCCCTAAATTACATACGAATGAAGTCAAAATTGGAAGAAACTTGCCCCTCAAGGAATACAAAACCTATGAGAAGATAGAAAAATAAGTATAAAGAAAATGAGATTTTAAGAAATCAATGATGATAACCTATTGCAATGCTCGTAACCATGACCAATCTATAATGATGAGATGAACCTAAAAGAGTAATAAATAGATACATAAAGTTAAATATGTGAAATTTTCCCAAACAAGTGTAAGAAATCAACTAGGACATGATGGAGGCTTTTGTAATTAGGGAATAGTCATGATGAAATAACTTAGCACTCTACCGGTATATTGTAAATAACCATGTGGCAAGTGGTTGTGGAATCACATATGTGTGGCAATGACTTCATATGTGGCAAAAGAAATAAACTAAGTAGACTAATGAGAAAACCCCTAGCATGAAGTGTATGAAGGAATGTTGTGAGAAATTCTATAACGAGTCCTTGAGAAGGATTATGCATAATTGAAAAAACTAGTGAGAATCAAATAAGGTCACTTGCACAAGAATGATGACCCCAAAAGTGGAAATGGGGCTATCATGAGGAACACATGCCCACAAGAACTTGTGCTTTTTCTTAGGAATACACACGTGTTCCTAGTTGTCTAGGCTCCGTAAGGCCCAAGATAGGCTACTTGCTTAGCATGGCTCAAAAATGTGTGTGCATTATTAGGAAATATCATTATGAAATTTGAAAACCTTAGTATGATGCACTATGAAAACCCTAGCTTTGTAGAATTTAAAAACCCTATCAATGTGGAATGAGGAAACTCCAATATAGTGAGTTCAAATTTGATGCAACCTTAAGGCTGCCATAACCAGTATACCTTATCGGGACTCATTTTCCCCTTAATGGACCTTTAAAGCTTCATGCCCACACATATGCATATCGGAAGTGTTTTATATGCATTTAGCCTTAAAATCCCACTTTACACCCTTTTCCACAAGATATATGCCTTTCCATTTTGGAATTGAAATACCATTGGAAAATGCCAAAACAATGTTTTTTTTCCCTTTTTTAAACAAATATGTGATAATGTCGCGGATCGGGATCTGGCCGATCAGACGGCTCAGATTGAATCACAATATCCGCGATCGCGGTTCCAATGGTCCACAACTATCGGCGCTATCACTCGATGGAGGTCTGATGCGATATCGCTAATCGCTATCGGCGGTTGCAATATGCCGCTTTACAATATACCGCATCCACTTCCATCCTCCGATACGATATGTCGCAATCGGAAATCACAAGGTTTGGGGATCAGGCCTTTAATATGCGTCGATCCAACTATGCGATGCGATAAATACGCTGAACCCGATAAGACCCAAAACTCTTGCTCATAAAATTTCAAGTCCGCTTCCCCAAATCTGCTAAGTGTTTAGCGCGATTTCCCTGTGAAAATGGGATTTCCTCTTGCGGACCCAAACTACACCAAATTTTCCTTAACCACAAGGATTTCCACTGTAAAGTATGAAAACACAGGTCAACACCAAATTCATCCCAATACAGAGAAAATAACAAGTATTTGAGGCCTCCCTGGGCTGTTTATATTATTATACATGCAACATTGATTATTCACAATAAACAAGTAACAGAGTCTTCGCCTTGGGCCAGATTACACAGATAAAGACCTTTGTCTCAAAAAATGCAATCCACACTCTCTCTCGTTGTACTAACTCCACTCCTCAATCCTCTCTGGCCTGATTCTGCAAAATAGTGGCCTTTTCCTCCTACGATACTCGTAGGCTTACATTACTTTCAAATCCTCTCTGATCCTCTATCCCTTTCTTTCAGAAAATAAAGGAACACATATATGCTCTGTCTAACAATTTCCTTCTACAAATGAAGGAATTCACTCTATTCCTAGAAATCATATTCTACTCTAACAAATCAATATAGCTAATTGGCTTGATCTCCACATAGGGAGGATCACTTGCCACTTATTTCCCAATTCAGTTCAGAATTAGGCAATAATTAACTTACATGTACTTGAAATTAATAAAAATTAAACAACCAAGTCTTCCTCCAAACTTGAATTAGCCACAGCATGTGACCACTCCATCACATTACTGGCTAGACCTAGATTCTCCTGCATCAAAATTTGAGTGGATAATTAGACAATGTAAGTAAACATTCCATATTGACCTTGCAACACAAGTTTGTGATCTCTCTCAATGTATATTGAAGTGAAATTTGAAGACCTTAGTTTTGTGCAGTTTTCTACTCTCTCTCTCTCCCTCTCCCTCTCCCTCTCCCTCTCCCTCTCTCTCTCTCTCCTCTCTCTCCCTCTCTCTCTCCCTCTCCCTCCCTCTCCCTCTCTCTCTCCCTCTCTCTCCCTCTCTCTCTCCCTCTACCTCTCCCTCTCCCTCTCCCTCTCCCTCTCCCTCTCCCTCTCTCTCTCTCCCCCTCTCCCTCTCCCTCTCCCTCTCTCTCTCCCTCTCCCTCTCCCTTTCCCTCTCCCTCTCCATCTCCCTCTCCCTCTCCCTCTCCCTCTCTCTCCCTCTCTCTCCTCTCCCTCTCTCTCTCTCTCTCTCTCTCTCTCTCTCTCTCTCTCTCTCTCTCTCTCTAGAAAATACAACCCACAAGAAATATGGCCATAGTAATCTCTCTCTCTCTCTCTCTCTCATTGGAATCTCTAACCAATAGAAAATACAACCCACAAGAAATATGGCCATAGTAACTATGCCATACAAGAACTCTAAACTTGAGAACTTTAACCCTTACAAAATATGACCTCAAGAAATTTGGCCCTCAAGAATTATGACCTTAGGAATCATTCCTTTGTTGTTCATAGTTCCCTTGTCAATTAGGAATTTTTACTTTATTTTACAAGAATCATGACCACAAGAATTATGATGTGAGAGCTTTGACTATGAAATTAACCTATGACCTTTGTTTTTCAGTCATAGTTCTAGGGAACAATTCTTTTGTTAGTTAGGAACCTTGACTCACAATAACTATAATCAATGTTCATTAGTCATAGTTATAAGGAATTTCTTGATCAGAGAACTATTATGAAAAACAACCTATGATCATCTTATTCATTCATTGATCAAATTTCTTGTTATCTAGAGTAATTGTGGTAATAGTTATCATTGGTTATAGTTACTATGGGTTACAATTCCTATTGGCTAGAGTTATTAAGGTCATAGTTTTTCTTGAATTGATTCCAAAATCTATCTTTTCAATGTATCGATTATTTAACGATGAGTAGTGGGAAAACAATGAGCATTATCCCTAAGACTATGTTATCCATATGTATGCATTTATGGTATTTATATTATTGACAATTTTCCAGCCTTCCCTTCCTCCCATATTTTGGTCATCCATTTTCTGTCAACCCCTTATTTTGAAGTAATCTTCGTTAGGATCACCACTACAGTTTCCAAATGGTTGAGTAAGTGATATGGTGAGTTGGAAAGGTAGTTAAGTATTAAATATGATGGGGCAGTTTGTTTGAGTTTCAAATTTAAATTCAAAATCCTAAAATTGCAGTATAACACATCTCATTTGTCTTGGAGACTATTTTAAAAACACTTTGTTTAGTTCGAATCAATGCAGGGAGATGGAAGAATGTAAAGTCAAGACATAATCAAGAGGGTCCATAATGGACATTTCATTGTAGTATATGTTTTTTGTCTTTTTCTCACTGTTGGAAGTAGTCTTAAACTAATATCTTGAACATTCTATGGTATCTGTGTTTTCTATTCATGATCTTCTCTAACAACAATTTTACATGGGGTATTTCAGACAATGAGTCTTTCACTGGCAGTTTGGACTAATCTTTGAGTAGTCTCCAGTTATCAATATCAGATATCAAGTGACATCAATTTCCAACAAATAAGTGTATTCAAATGTTCCACATTTCAATTAGTGGGTTGATTCTTGAGTTACGACTTCCAAAAATCATCTGTTTGAAGTAAATTTAGCCAACTTGCAGAACTATAATGATGAAATTTTCTAACAAAGAAAGCCAAATGTTTTCAGTGTAATTGCACATGCAACAAATGAAATCTTTGTGTGCACAACTAGATTCTCCATTGTCACGGCGCCACTGGTGATACATACATATGCTTCATCAATTCTTTTAAGACATCATCCTCTGATAAGGGAAAGGATGTGCATACCAAAGAGACCCTCAATGAGGAACCCACATGGCAATCCAAAGTAGATGAAATCTACATCCTATCATATGTGTCATTAGTATAATATAATCTATGGAATACATCTCCATGGTTAGTGACCCACACATAGAGAAATATAGAATAGTAGGTAAAAAACTATTTTTCCATTATCTTATTTATTTAAAAGTTTTGTCTAACATATTTTTATGACTAAACATATTGTGAAGCCAAACAAATTTAGCTTAAAATATAGTATGATCCTAAAAAATATTAATAAAAAAAGCTTAATTTCAAATGAAAATTTCAAAATAATATATTTGACATCATATTTTTTATTCAAAGTAACACGGAGTTCAAACAAGCAAAATGACAATTTCAAAATAATATATTTGATAACATATTTTTTATTCAAATTAACAATGAGTTCAAATAAGAAATAAATAAATTATTTTATATAAGAAATATTCTCTCCATTTCATCATAAATAAAATCTCTTGTTTTATTTATGCACCCAAAGGTCTTACCATTTTTACCATTTTCGAGTGAGAACTTTTGCAAAGAAATAAATAAATTATTTGATATAAGAAATCTTCTATCAAGCTTTTGGCCATTTCATCATAAATAAAATCTCTTGTTTTATCCGCTAACTTCTAGCCTTTACTACTATTATTATAAGTTAAGTTAGTTTTGATAGTAAATGAAGAATTACGAGTTAAGTTAGTTTTGAAAACTCGGAAGGAGCAGCCGCAACCCTAGATGGAAAAGAGATCTCGCCATGAGGAGCCTCTTGCTTATGTCCATTATGAAGTTGTCTGCGATGTTGTTGCAGTGGGGGATGGTGCCAACACCCGAGAAGCTCAAAATGAGGTAGAGAACCATTTCTTCCCTATTCAATAATATGTTGTAGAAACTCTGCGCGCCATTTTTCAATTTGAAATACTAGGCGGGAATGTATTTGAATTTTGAAATCCTTTAGTGTCGAGGTTGCATTAAATGCATTTAAATTGATGACTTATCCACCACTTGCATTCGCTTTTGGGAGCCGGAGTGGTGCAGGGTACCAGAAATCAAGAGAATTGTGAAGTTGTTAGAATATTGAAAGCATTGACCACATTAACCGAACAACAACAGAGATGGATGAGGCCCGTCAACAAACTTGAACAACCTACAATTGAGATAAGCTCGGCGATTTGCGCTTCCACACACTTTTTGTGTAGGAACCCCATACCTAATGGGGAATCCAACAAAACTCCCACTCCCTCTGCCTCCATATCCAACAGAGCTATCTGTGCTTCCATAAACCATGGTTGTAAGGACCCCATAGCTAATGGGAACTCCAACATAGCTACGATTATTGTTCATAAAAGTAGTGTTATCATAGTTACCTTCGTTGAAGGCAGGTCCATATCCTACACCACTTCCATAATTAGGAGTATTGTACCCACTGGGTCCATATGAACAGTAACCATAACCATTATTCACTGGAGGAACAAGAGTTGAATTGAAGCTGTGATAATTGTTGGCACCGAAATTACCTCCTCTACCATTAGGGAACACCTTGGGAATTGCTTGTTTGACTTCCACTATCTTTCCATTGAGCTGATGAAAAGGATTTTGTAGAACTAAATCCACATCATTTTCTGAGTCATAGATGATGAAGCCAAACCCTCTAGGTGCAAACTACTGAAAATAATTTCTCATGTCATTCTCAGTGACCGTAGGTGCTAAGCCACCCACAAATATTTTTTTTGTCCTAATTTGGCCATGGATACCATTACCAACTGTATTGCTCCTATGTTGTTCATTTCTGGAAATTGTTTTTGTTGAGTTTAATGAAAAAATGTCTTATGGAGTGACGGTTCAAACCCAAACTTAGATTATGAGTTTGTTCCTTTTTTCTAGGGTGTTGTTTCAACTTCCCAATTTCTGCGTAAATTATATATATCTCTCATGTGATGCATGTAAGATAGAGCATATTCTGGAGAGGCAGTATCCAAGTGGTGTTCCACGAGCTACTCAGGTTTGATTCAATAAAGTTGATTCTTATATTTTTGACATGGTATGAGAGCTTCAGGGATGAGGACGGACGGCCTGTAACCCTGAGTGGAGGCATAAATTTGACAGGCACAATTGGAGGGCGATCAACGCATTTTTAAGGGTGATAGCCATGTTGATTCAGTTATGGCCTTACACGATTTTTATTTTCAAGAACGACGTGAGTATACCATTCTTGACTCGCGCCGACCATGAAGAGGAGGAAGACTGCAGTGAAGAGGTGGCGAACAATTAGAGGCCGTCGTGGATTTGGTTTATTTGGAGTTGAATCCGTTTTTGGATCACCGCGGGATTGTGTGGAGGAAGCTGAGACTGTCGAGGAAGAGGCCGCGATTTTTTCTATGCTGCACCAGCATTTTGGATCACTAACGGGTTTTGGATCACTGCCGCAATAGTGGGATGCTGAGCCGCTATCGATCAATGGGTGAAGGAGCTTGAGGTCGAGCGTGCCTGCTGCTACGGTGAGATTCCTGTGGATTGGAGGTGTGTGGACGCTGCAAGGAGATGTTGTCTTCATGTTACATGGATTTATCGGGAACAATTGTACATAAGGCCGAGGAGAATTGAAGTGATCTCTTCAAAAAAAGGGGATCTGGGCTTAGTTTTCAATGGATCTGGCATTTATAGTAGTTTTGAAGATTTGGGGTTGTTTTTTAAGTTGTTGGAGTTGAAGTTTTTTTTATTATTCAAGATGAATAATCAGTTAGCAAAAGCATATCTGAATGAGAATAACAAGCTGGATGGATCCAATTATTTTGGTTGGAAATTTAAGCTGCAAACCCTGCTTGAGTGACACAATGCATGGGAAATTGTGAATAATGATGAGGTGAAGCCGAACCTGATCGCAGGAGGAACAACAACAATTATCCAAGACAAGGACAAGCATTAGACTAAGGTGAGAATGCTCCTGAAATTTTCAGTCAAATATTGTGTTATTCCCCATATCCATGATTACAAGACTGCACTAGAGATCTGAAAGACACTCAAGGATCTCTATGAGGTCAATAACACCAATCGATTGTTGTTATTGAAGAGCAAGATTCTATCCATCAAGATGGAGGAGAATGAGATAGTTGAATCATTTATTTCGCGGATCAAGGAGCTCAAGAACAGGTTGGGTGTTATCGGTGATTTGGTCATGATTACCATGAATGGTATGACTGATGAGTATCAGATGTTCATCACTGGCTTGAATGTAAAAGAAAAAGCCCCCGGGGTTTGAAGAATTGACAAGGATCCTCATTCAAGAGGAGGAAAGGCGGCTGACTCATAAACCTTAGAGTTCAGATTTGGCCTTAATGGCGAAGAAGAAGAATATTTATAATGGGTTTTGGGCTGAAGCAATTAATACTGCTGTATATCTAAAGAATAGGAGTCCAAAAAGAAGTTTAGATTTCAAAAAACCTTTTGAAGCTTTATTTGGCTATAAGCTTGCAGTTAAGCATTTGAGAGTCTTTGGCTCTAAAGCCTTTGCTCAAGTCCCAAAGGAAGATAGAAATAAACTGAATTCAAAGGCCATCAAATGTATTTTTGTTGGGTATTGTAGTATGATTAATGTTATTGAACCCTCTACTTGCAAAGAAGCTAGTTAATATAGTGAATGGAGGGCTGCTATGGAAGAGGAATATGAATCAATCCTCAAAAACAAAACTTGGGATTTAGTTAAACTACCTGAAGGCAAATAACCCATAGGATGCAAATGGTTATATAAGCCTAAATTTAAATCATATGAGAGCATTGAAAAATATATAGTTAGGCTGGTTGCAAAGGGGTATTCGCAACAAGAAGGTATAGATTATGATGAGACATTTGCCCTTGTAGCTAAACTAAACACAATCAAAATGATAATTTCTCTAGCTACCAAACACCATTGGATGATTCACCAGCTAGATGTTAAATCTACTTTTTAAATGGGGACTTAAAAGAAGAAGTCTACGTAGTGCAACCTGAGGGGTTTGTCAAACAGGGTGAAGAATATTTAGGTTGCAGGTTGAAGAAAGCGCTGTATGGACTGATAATCTCATTAAAGAAATCAAGGAGCAGATGTCACAAGTCTTTGAGATGAAATACCTTGGAGAGCTACATTACTATTTGGGTTTTGAAAGTCTGGAGGTATTGTTGCAAAGATGCAACAATACCTTTACAACAGAATTTAAAGCTTCAGAATGATGATGGATCTAAGGTGGCAGATGCGACTTTGTATAGACAATTGGTTGGGAGTCTAATCTACATGACTACAACTAGGCCAAATTTGGCTTATGCAGTTAGTGCATTGAGCCAATTTATGTCAAAACCCCTTGAGAGCCATTGGGTTGTAGCAAAAGGTGTTTTAAGGTATCTTGAAGGAACCTTAGATTTTGGTATTGTTTATACTGATTCATGTAATGTTATATTGACAGGTTTTTCAGACTTTGATTGGGCTAGAAATGTAGATGAAGGAATGAGTCAAGTAGGGGAAGAAAATATTAACACATTTAAGCTATTGACACATCATTGTAATTTTACATAGTTACATATCATTATAGAGGTTAGAAACATGTTGAATAAGTAATTTACAAAGAACTTTATCCTTGTAAATAAAATGTCATTTATACATTATACATCATTAATGGTTTGTCATGGACTCATCACTTCATGTTCAAATCTAACTCTACGACTTCCTTCCAATGATCACACATCCCATTTCCTAAGGCTACTTTCCATATTTTGGAAACCTTTATCATCACTCATCTCAAGATCACGGTTGTCATTCAAAAGGTCCAATAGGGAATGGTTTTTCCATCCCTTAGGTAAGTGAAGCAATAGTTGAGCATTATTGGTTCCTTAAGAAATGACAAGAACCTTTTAATGGCAATGATATATCATCATAGAAGAAATGACAAGAACCTTTTAATGACAAAGATATATCATCATAGGTGAAATGACAAGAACCTTTTAATGGTAAAGATATATCATCATAGAGTTAATGCACGCAAGATTGCATACTTTGCTTGCCCCTTATGAAACAAAACCTTGAAAGTCGTTTAATATGTGTAGATCGAAGATATCAATGATCAACTAAGTGATGCTAGTAGTAAAAAAGAAGGTGTTACACACAAGCAAATTGGTAAAATGCTTGTATATATATATATATATATATATATATATAAACATATGTCACAAATTATAGGTGAGAGGTCTAATTTAACCTCCTTGTAGAAATACAGAGGTATGTCAAACTTCTTTAAGGTCTAGGGTTGACTTGAAATGAGCTTTCCATTAGGAAAAGCTAATGGGGTTTTCAAATCAATGTGCACTTAGATGTGGATGTCTATGTGTCCACATATAGAGGATGATGTATCTAGAAGAAAGTTGCAAAGAAGGTACTCAATATTTAACTTTATAAACGGGTTAAGAAAGTTGCAAAAACAAACTCAATATATAAATTTATAAACGAGTTAAGAAACCCATTTAATCGTAATCTACTTGTACAACTTAACTAATGGCTTAAAGTTGAAGTACAAATGAGCTTATGTTATAAGGTCACTCTAATCTTAAATTTGTTGATTGCAACTTATAAATATTGATTCCAATAACTTATGGAATCAATATCCATAAACAAAAATATCACAACATAATATTATTAATTATTCTAATTTCATTCTTAAAATCTTAATCAAATAAATAAATAAAAAGGGATAACTCATTATACCTACCTTTCATATAAAAACTAAAATCACCCAAATATCAAACGTTACTTCTCATCAAAACCACAGAAAAGCGAGACAAAATTCTAATAGCATCACGACAATGTGTCGGATACAAAATTCATCATTATAAAATTAAAAAACTAAAAAAGTTAAAAAAGTTATGAAACTGAAAATAAAGAATATACCGAATTTATAAATAACAATAAAAACTATGATACTGAAAATAAAGAATATACAAAATTTATAAATAACAATAGCATATTAAAATCTGCAGTTTATATTTAATTCTGAAATTCTGAATTGATCTTAGCCATGTGGAGCAAATCCTGTTTCATATCCACCCGTTTGTTCTGCATAACCAGCGTTGCTGCCATTTGACTGTCCATTGTCAACTTGAGGTCCATACTGACTTATCGCACCACCCCTACTCCCACTCCCTCCGCCTCCATATCCAACAGAACTATCTGTGCTTCCATAAACTATGGGTGTAGGAACCGCATAGTTAATGGGGAATCCAACATAACTGCCACTCCCACTCCCACTGCCACTGCCTCCATATCCAGCAGAGCTATCTGTGCTTCCATAAACCATGGTTGTAGGGACCCCATAGCTAATGGGAACTCCAACATAGCTACGATTATTGTTCATAAAAGTAGTGTTATCATAATTACATCCATTGAATGCAGGTCCATATCCTGCACCACTTCCATACGAAGGGTAACCATAACTACTGTTCACTGGAGGAACAAGAGTTGAATTGAAGCCGTGGGCATTGCTGGCACCGAAATTACCTTCTCTACCATTAGGGAACACCTTGGGAATTGCTTGTTTGACTTCTACCATCTTTCCATTGAGCTGATGAAAAGGATTGTGTAGAACTAATGCCACAGCATTTTCTGAGTCATAGATGATGAAGCCAAACCCTCTAGATGCTTGAGTTATGGGATCAAACATTACAGCTGCATGAATAATTGTGCCAAACTGTTGAAAATAATTTCTCATATCATTCTCAGTGACAGTAGGTGCTAAGCCACCCACAAATATTTTCTTTGTCCTGCTTTTGCCACGGCTACCATTACCAACTGTATTGCTCCTATGCTGCTCATCTCTGGAAATTGCTTTTTTAACCTCCACCTATGTTTTTGATAAAAAACAAAAAAATGTGAACAAAGTCATCATTTGTAAAAACATTTTCAAACTGATCAAGAGAACAAAACAGAAAGGCAAGTTACCATTCGGCCATCAATGTTGTGCTTTTCTAAGAGAACCCTGTCTGCCACAGCTGGATCTGCAAAGACAATAAAGCCAAATCCCCGCAGCCTGCCTGTGATCCTGTCCTTCTTAATCTCTACTTCCAGGACATCTCCAAAGTTGCTGAAATAAGCTTTCAATCGTTCCTCTGTTGTGTACGATGATATCCCACCAATGAAGAGCTTCCCCTGCTCTGAATCCATATTAAAGCACTGCCTACACACAATTCATGTCATGAAAACATAAAATCTGAATTATACAAAAACACATACGCAAATAATCGCAGTAAGAGAGTAACAGAGAAAGCGACTTACCGACCGTATTAAACATACAAATACAGAACCGTTGTAAAAAATCCAATTTGTGAGCTAATTCCCCAGTAATAGTGCAGAGACAACCCTAAAATCTGATTCGCTGAAATACCAAAACGCCACAAATTGAATCCTCTATCGAGGAGCGGACTGTGGAGGATCGTCGATGCTTGAACAACATTTTAGTCAATAGGGTGCGCCTATATATATAAAGAGCGTGGCCACATGATAAGATGTCGGTGTGCCGACGTGCCCATTAAAAAGTTTCTGGTCGGTTAAATAAGGAAGTTTTAAATTTAGAAGGTAGAGTGCTTGTTGACAGTAACTAAGGTTTGGAATTAGTTAAAAGTGGTAAATTGAAATTTTGTTGTGGAAAATTTTAATATGAAAAATTATATATAGATTGTTGAGTAGTTTATTTTCAGAATTAGCAAACATGGTTAATTGAATTATTATTTTTTTAATAAATTTAATAAAATTATAGTTTATAGATTGGAGAGTAATTTTTAAAAGGTGGGTAGTTAAATTTTTCAGTTGAAATTTAAATTTAAAAAAATAAAAAATACAATGTCAAAATGTTTTGAGTAAAAATTTCAACTTAAAAGATTTGTTTCACGGGTTAACTTATTCTAATTATTTTTTGCCAATTAAAAATAGTTACACGGGTTAACTTATTTTAATTATTTTTTGCCAATTAAAAATAGTTGCTTTTAGAATAGAATACATGTTTGGAATATATATATATATATATATATATATATATATATATATATATATATATATATGGAAACTATAATGGTTTAGGTTTATGTGACACAATCAATTGTGATTTTTATTGTTTAAATTAAGTTTTTGAATACATAAATAGATTCAACACTCTAAAAAAAAATTGCAGAACAAGATGATGGAAATTTCATAATTTAAATTCACAATTCTAACAAATTTTTTCTCAACTTTATGTAATATTAACAAAAAACAAAACATAAAAAATTAAATTGTACATATAATAATAAAAAATAATAATAAATAAATTGATTTAAAGAAAAACAGTTTAACCAACTCACCTACAAACCTAAACTCATTTATATTTAATTATGAAAAAATAATATCAAAACAAGGAGCCACTGCCTGCCGAGGTCTGCACGGACAACACAAATGGATTGTTGTAATTGCACTCAATAGGAACTATATCGGTAGATGCTAACCCACCCCAAGCTTAGTAGGTTGACGAGCGCATGAGCAGGGCGAAGTAGGTTTTCAGCGGAATGGAATAGCAAGACCAGATCTGGTTTCTTGCGGCAGTATTCGAAGTGAATGTGTTAAGATATGGGTATTCATTAAAAAACAGTGTTACATTAAAAATGTAAAATTTTAAAGAAGATATATGCTCAAAAACAGTAAAACAGAAAATGTAAAAAGACATTATTATGGTTATCATTAATCAAATGTTTTTTTTATTCATTAAGTAAAATATCAAGATCACATATTCAAGCTATAGATAGAGTTTATCCTGTTGTGCATCCCTTAAATAGCCCCAATAAATAGCCCAGCGCAGAAAGACCAAATCCACTTTGAGTATTGTCTCTCCACAAACATTTTATTTGTTTAAAAAATAAAACAATTAATATATGTAGAAATAAATAATAATTGAAAAAAACTAAAAAGGTAAATAAACATTTGAGGAGGCACGTTGATCTTGCATGCAAGCCACGTGCCTCTCCTCTCTCGAGCTCAAGTATCTCTGCCATCTGGACAACATGCTTTAAACATGGCTCAACCGGGGATCCATTGACAATCCTGGAAATTTTCATTAATGTTCTGTAATTTCTAGAATTTGAAACAAAAATAGAAACTTTTTATTACCTTGAGAACAATTATAAGAAATCTTTATTAATGTTTTGTAATTTCTGGAATTTGTTATTTGAAATAAAAATAGAAACTTCTTGAAAACAATTATAAAAAATCTTTATTAATGTTTTGTAATTTCTAGAATTTGAAACAAAAATGAAAAACTTTTTATCATCCTGAAAACAATTATAAATTAAAAAATAGAAAGCTTTTTATTGTCCGGAAAACAATTAAAAATTAAAAAATGGAAAGCTTTTTATTGTCTTGAAAACAATTATAGATTTACACACTTTTGATTATGGAATTAATTTTCATTTTGAAGTGATTGCCCATTCTGAAAATCTTGACTTATGTTTTATAATATATAGAATATTTGAAAATTTGAATTATGGAATTGGAATTGTCATTAATTAAGGGATTATCATTAATTAAGGAATTATCATTTTAAAGTGATTACACATTTTGAAATATTTTGAAAATGACTTATGTCCTCTAGATTTCTGGAATTGGAATTGTCATTTTAATGTGATTACACATTTTGAGATATTTTGAAAATGACTTATGTCTTATAAATTTATGGAATTATCATTTTAAAGTGATTAGACATTTTGAAATATTTTGAAAATGACTTATGTTCTATAGATTTCTAGAATACTCTAGACTTTGCAGATTCTAAAATATTCTGGAAATCTTCATTAATATTTTATAATTTCTAGAACTTTTAAAAATGAAAAAAAAAAATATTCTGAAAACAATTGTAAATTCAAGAATAGAAATATTTTTATTGTCTTTTATAAATTAAAGAAAAGAGGTTTGATTAAAAAAAAAAAAAATCATTTTCATCATTAGTCTAAATAAATTTATAAATTGTATTTTTAAAACCATCACCATTAATCTAAATAAATTTATAAATTTATTCAATCAAAATAAATTTATAAATTATATTTTCAAAATAAAATGAAATTACAAAAACCAATTTTAAAGCTTATCAATATTCTCCAAATTGCAATTACATTAGATACACTACACTCTATCATATCATGATAGATATACCCTTTCTACTCTTTCTTATTTAAAAATATATATATTCACCTTTGTAAATATCATTATTTTACAGCTTATTATATGATCATTTTAACAAAAAGAATACTGATATAAAAACAAATATTTACTTAAGCATGATTATATAACTACACATCTACTCTATAAGATTAAATTAAATAACATTACACCTTATTATATTATCATTTTAATAAAACGAATACTAATATAAAAACAAATATTTATTATCGAGATGCAGTAGATCCAGCCACAGAGCTATCAGTTCCAGTTCCAGTTCCAGGTGTTCTAGTAGTTGATCCGGTCGACACAACTTGATTTTGATCCTGATCTTGATTGAGCTCTTCTCTATTAGCACTTCGGTAAATAATCCGGTAATGGATGAAAAAGTTTGACACGTGTTTCTTACCACAGACACGTTACCAACTGCATGAACCAAATTGGTCAAATGGGGCCCGTTCATCTGACTACGTGTGAACGCCCGATTTTCATCTCCCTACTCATCAATAAACTCTGTTAATGTTCGTTGAATGTTGAATTGTCCCGAATCTTAATTACATTCTTCCTAGAACAGAAGCCGCTGCTGTCCGTCCGTTAAAGAGAAGACCGAGAAGCGTCTGAGAGTGCGACCGTTATATTGACGGAAACACTGGCAACAAAGGCGAGTCCGTTGGCTGATTAGGTAGGTAAAAAACAAATCAAAACAAAACGTTTGATATGAAGAGAGAAAATATTTCCAGACTTTGAAGGGCTCCAACACATATAAGAGAGTCAAAATAAAACCACTGAATTTTTCGAAAGAATATTATCCAGAGTTGGAGGGCTCCCTCAAAAAGGTTCTGCATGCAATAAACAAGGCAACCTGGAACTTTCTTGTTGATTATAAGAGGAAAACATCAAAAATTGCCCCGAAAAATCTCTTGTACACTTCTTTAAATCCTACAAAATTTCTCAAGTGTCGCACTATTAAAATGAATTAAGAACAGAAGTTGGCGTAGAGCGACTTGATGATACCATAAAAATGACATGGAAAACTCAACAGTATTGATGACAAACGAGCATTGGAAATCCAGTTTTCTCAATATCTATGAATGGCATCACGATTCTACTGCCCAAGTTATAATTAGAATCTTCTTGAAGATTAGTTTGAAAAATAAAGAGACTAGAGCCGCGTCCAGAGGGAGTAAGACTGGTGCAAGCGAGGGTCGTATCCGGGTGGTTAGTTCAAACAGGGGAAACCAAGGTTTGAGAACGCAGATTACTCGCATTGGCGGACAGAGGAACAGGGCTATTTTTATGTGTAATTTTGTACTTTTGCTTTCAAGTTTACAGATATTTTTGGATATTTCCATTAAATATTAAATAAAAAAGAAAGGAATGTCTTTAATAATTCAAGTCAATATTCTGTATGTTCCATTACACAGAATAGGCGAAGAGAAACGACTCTTTATCAACTAAAATTGAGAGAAAGAAAAACGATATCACTAACTTATAAAATGCGTAGCCGAGGAGAGCAGAGCACCGAATAGCTTGAAAAACGCCACTAGCCCGAAACCATCATAGCAGCTCCCAAAGAGTTGATGATAGAAAAACTTCCTTTTACATAACTGAAACTAGAATATATTGATAATCGGAAGCACCTCCCTATGACCAGGATATCAGAAGGATGCAGAGAGACCGAAAACTTGTCTACAAAGAGCCGAAAAGCTAAAAAATTTAGGTAGAATACTAGAAAACGAAAGGAAGAAAGCCTTCCCTGAAACAAATGTGAGCCAAGACACGGAGGGAGCACTCAGGACTCCCCGCGCAGAGGAGAAAAGAACCAAAACCAAAGAAGTATCAGTAAGCTAATATAGCGAGTACATGGGGAGATGACAAATGGTTCGAAGCGCCTTACATGCAAGCTAATGCACCAGGAGCTGACAGGTGGAGCCTCATGCATGTAGCCATAGAAACCTACTATAAGCTGACAGAATTCTAAGTGAAGCACAGGTGCGATATACAGAGAAGTGTAGACTCCCTGAAGACACGTATAATTGGCTAAGGTTTCGCACAGACATATCACCCATTTCAAAGTGTATGAGGCTCGCTGGTTGGATGCCTGAGCAAAGATCACTAGTTGGTTGCCAAGGCGATGCTCTCTCCCGTGGCTCGCCCCTTCGACCGATGAAAATATGGTATAGTACATGTTAATAAAGTTATATTTAGTTTGGATATAAAAATCTTTTGCACGAGAAAACCTTGGATAGCAGAAAAGTTGAATATCTTTTGCACCTGAAAACTTTGGATATCAGAAAAGTTTGCCGCAAGGACACGCAGAAGAGGTACCAAAAACTTAGGATATCTTACTTTTACCCGTCTTGAAACCTGCGAAGCCCGCAATAAGACCCTCAACTTTGTTAGCCAATCAGCAATTACATAATAAATTTTATATCATTTTTTAATATGAAAACTTTGGTTAAAATTGTGATGTATAGCAATATTTTTTGGTCAAACAAGAAATTAATAGGCAGTCAACGCACGATCGATTACTAAGAGTCCCAGGCAGGGACTAATAATAATAGATTACTAAAATAACATGAACATAAAATAAAATAATTAGATAATTAGATGAACTTTAAATACTTCACAAGCCCAAAAGTTCTATAACCCATATCCAATTGAACACATGCAGTCTTGTTTTTTCATGTCATATATGCTTTATATATTATATAAATAAGTATTTATAGATTGTTTAAGAATTAAAAGTAGCAAATCAATTATTTTTAAAAAAGAAAAATTTAATATAATAGATATATATAGATCGTTGAGTAATTTATTTTCGAAATTAGCAAAAAAAAATGGTTAGGTTAAAATTATAATTTATATATTGGTGAGTAATTAGTAAATATATTGACCTATGTAAATATATCTATTAGTAAATAGACATACGAAGTCAATCAATATCATGTTTTTGTGGTAACCGATGTTTACAATATGGTTCAATAGATGAAACTTGATATGTCGACATTCCAACATCCAATCTTCGAAAGTCAATAACCACTGTGATTTGATTGGAAATTCCCTATTATTCAATGGTCGTGTTAGGATTTATCAGTATCAAGTATTTATGTAGTATCATGCACATCACAACATCTTGAAATACAATAGCCCCAACACCCATTAATAGGAAATACATATCATAAATTAATCTCTTTAACTCACATATGTTTGTGATCTATCTATATCGAGGTAAAAACTTTCTAGTTGATATCTTGATCTCTGGAGGTCCAATAATTGAAGGATCGATACCTTGATATCCAACTCTCTATCTGTTGTCCTTTTAAAATTGGGCACCTCTTGCACCTAGATCTAACTCATAGTTGTTATGCAACCAACTCACAAAATAGAAGAAAAGATATATTAACGACTGAAAACTTATCCTCTTCGAGGGGGAAACCTCCTTTACATTACATAAATGAACAATTCTAATATGATCCAAATGATAAGACCTCCTTGGTATATATAGGAGTCTAAGGGGTCACAATATAATCAAATCCTAGATAACAATAATAATGTAAGGGCACAACAATAACAAACAAGGGGGATACATGTGCATAACAATAACAACAAGGGTCTATACTAAAAATAACAATAAGGGGAATACACTAGTATTATAGGGACCTATCATGCCCCTCTCCTTCAAAAAAGTGCTGTCCTCAATGCTTGAGTAGTTCCAGATGTTTTTATATCAAAATTCTCATCCTCACATGTGGACCTTTAGTGGGTAAGTTCTTCCACTTAATGAGATACTATGAAATTAATCGATTTTATATCTATCAGGTTCTTGTTTCCATGACTGCTCAGAATCAAATATGATTTTTCCTTCTTCATCAAGTTTTGGCAACACCGTTTCAACTAGGATATTGTCATTGATAACCTTCTTGAAGCATGAAACATGGAAAACTGGGTGTACTCAAGAAGATGCAAGCAACTCCAATTTGTATTCCATAGTACTAATCTTTTGCAACACCTTGTGGGGACCATAATACTTGGGTGATAATTTATTATCCTTCTTAGCTTTCTTGAGGGACATTTGTTTGTATGATTGTAGCTGTAAAATTACCCATTTGCCTACATCAAAACTTCTTTCACTTTGATGTTGATTTGCTTGTTGTTTCATTTGATTATGTGCCAGAGTGAGGTTATCCTTTAAGAGTTGCATAACTTGTTGTTGATGCTCAATGTGATCTTCTAATGCTTGAATCTTATAATTTTCTCTTAAAGATGATATGATGGATGTTGGATGATATCCATAAAGTGTCATAAATGGGGTCATTTTTGTTGCAGTATAGAAAGAATTGTTATACCACCATTCATCTAGAAGTAACCACTTGACCCATTGTGTTTGTTTATCGGATACAAAGCAATGAAGATATCCTTCCAAACATTTGTTCACTATCTCAGTTTTCTCGTCAGATTGAGGATGATAAGATGAGATATGAGATAATTTAGTACCAAGACAAGAAAATAATTTCGTCCAAAAATTTCCAGTGAAAATGGGATCTTTGTCACTTACAATAACCTTCAGGTTTCCATGTAGCTTTTGCATTATTTCCATAAATGCAGTATCAATTGTACTGGCTTTAAAAGGATGATATAATGCACACAAGTGTGCATACTTGTTAATTATATCACCTACCACCATGATCACACTCTTTCCTTCAGACTTCTGTAAACTTGTGATAAAATCCATTGAGACCTCCTCCCAATGTTGACTTGGAATAGCTAGAGGTTGTAACAAACACGGGGTCTTAATTCCCTCAACTCTAGTTTGTTGGAAAACCAAGCATTTTGCCACAAAATTTTGAATATCAGATTTAAGGCCATCCCAAAAAAATTCCATCTTGACTATGTTGCAAGTTTTTAAAATCCTGAGTGCCCTCCTAAGTGGAAGGTGTGCAATTCCAAAAGAATATTTTTCTTGAGTTGGGAATTCTTACAAATATATAAGCGATAATTGTACCATAATGAATCATATTTCTAGCTAAATGTCTCAGATGTATTGGGATCTTACCAAAATTTTTGAATGAGTGTCCACACCTCTTCATCATTCTTCCATTCATCCCTTGCATGTACTATTGCTAACATTTCATTTTCATAAATAAGTTTGTGTAAATAATTTCCTTTCATTGGACAACTTTCAAAAGCAATGGGTCTTCCTTCTTGCATTAATACAACACCAATTCCATTTCCTGAGGCATCACATTCCACAATAAAGGTTTTTGTGAAATCTGACGTTGCTAAGACCGATGCTTGGCCTTTTGGAGTCCAAGAAAATTCATCTTTCTTCAGTAATGTTGATAGAGGTGCTGTTATTCTCCAATAATTCTTAACAAAATTACAATAATACCCTCTCAACCCGAGAAATCCATGAAGATTCTTTATGGTTGTGGGGGTTTTCCATTCCTTAATGGATTTAATTGTGTTAGGTTCTACCTTAACACCCTCATGAGATACAATATGACCCAAATATTACGCCTCATGTACTCCAAAGAAACATTTGGATTTTTTTCCATATAATTATTTCTCCTCCAATAGCTTGAGCACCCTGTCAACATGTTGAACATGATCCTTCCAAGACTTGTTGTAGATTAGTATATCATCAAAAAATACTAACACAAATTTTCTAAGGAAGGGTTTGAAAATGGAATTCATCAAACCTTGAAATGTGGAAGGTGCATTAGTAATGCCAAAAAGCACGACCAAAAATTCATAATGACCCTCATGAGTTTTGAATGTTGTTTTTGGAATGTCCTCAATCTTCATTCTAATTTGTTGATATCCTGAACAAAGATCCAACTTGGTGAAGTAAATTTATCCATGTAATTCATCCAAAAATTCATCAATGACAGGAATGTGAAATTTATCTTTAATAGTGATCTTGTTGAGCTCTCTATAATATAGACACATATGCCATGATCCATCCTTCTTGTGCACCAATACTACTGGAGTAGAGAAATAACTTTGACTCGGTTGAATTATACCAGCTTCTAGCATTTCTGCAACCATACATTCAATTTCTCTCTTTTGGCATAGGGATAATTATAAGGTGTAATGTTTGGAGGAACACTTCCTGGAATCAAATGAATAACATGATCATGATAATGAATAGGGGGGAGGCCTTTGGGAGTCTCAAATACCTTGAAATGATTGTCCAAGACTTTTGGAGATTTGGAGAAATGGATGATTTTGATGTTTGAACCTCCAGTGTGCATAATTGTGCAATTATGCCCCATTTTTTTCTGCATAATACTTTTCATTCCATTAGAGTTGATTATATTTCCTTGTTTCCCTATGATACCCCTTAATTCAACTTCCTTTCCTTCCCAAAAAAAATTCAAGAAAAGTTCTTGAAAATTAAAATTTATCATCCCCAAATATTGTAACCATTGGACTCCTTATACAACATCAACACCACCCATTGGAACGAAAAGATTGGACTATTTGATACATATTCCCCCGTGGTTAGCTTGATATTATGTCACTTTTTAGAACAATTTATAGTTCCTCCATTTGCAAGCATCATTTGACACTCTGGTGTTGAATATAGGAAGCAATACAATTCATTGCCTATCTTACAATGAATAAAATTATGGGTACTACCCAAATCAATCAACACTATTTCCTTTTTCTTTTTGATATATCCTTTTATCTTGAGAGTTTGAGGAGTAGTAATTCCTACCAATGCATTACAAGATATGGTCAGATTCATTTTTTTTTTTTTTTTTTTTTTTTTTTTTTTTCTGGGGTTGGTTCCTAGTATATATGCTCCTCTTTTTATGTTTCTTGTTTCTTTTCTTCCTCCTCTTCACAATTTATGTAGAATAATTTCTTCTCAGCACACTTATGACCTTTAGTGCATTTTCTATCAAAACTGTAACAAATCCCTTTTGCTCTTTTCTCCTCCAATTTTTGTGGTGTCAACCTTGTAGGTTGTGGAGGGTTAGGAGAAGCAACACTTACATATTTGTAGTTGTGAGTGGTAGACTTCCATGTTTCCATAATTTTTCTTTCAACTTTTCTTGCCACCCTGAATGTCTTCCCCAATGAATCAGGTTCCCAAAGGCGAACCTCATGTTGGATGTTATTATTCAATTTCCCTATGAAGACATCAATCACATGCTCCTTTGGAATATCAGTTACCCTGATATTCAATTTTTATAAGTCCTCAATGTGCTCCATCGTTGAACCATTTTGTTTGAGATTTATCAATTCGCTAAAGAAGGTGTTTCCTTTTGTATCCTCATAATGTTCTATCATTTCCTCTGTTAAAATTGACCAAGTGACAAGTGGTTTATGAGAACAAAGTTATCGATACCATATAACTAATTTGGTTCTAAATATAAAGTTGTAGTGTGTACCTTTTGTGTGTGTTGCACATCATGAAGATCTAAATATTGCTCCATCTGTAGTATCCATGTTACCGAATCCTTGCCATGAACTTCCTCATATTGGTATTTGGAATGTGGTGGGTCTTAAACCCGACAGTCGAGTCTCTAAAATCGAAATTCATATTCCTTTTTTCCTCATCAATATTTTCATGGATTATATTGTCACCATTGGGAAGAATTTCTTGCAGCAACTTTGTCAATCCTTCCATCTTGACATTCATCATTGCTTCGACGTCTACTTTTAAACCATCCTTCAAATATTCCATGTAAGATTTTAAACCATCCTTCAAAAATTTCATGCCCCTTTTTAAGCCATCCATGTCCCATTTTAGTTCATCTTTGGTTTCTCTTTGTGAGAGCGAAATTTGTTGCAGTTGGTCGCATAATTTTGATATATCATGTTGCAAATATTCCTGTTCATGAGTCATAGTAGATCTCTCTGATAGCTTAATGGATGTAAAATTATTTTGTTTCAGAGGCATTTTAGAACCAAATACCGATATCTATGCTTCAATATTCCCTTTGAATCACTTCAAACTGATTTTTCAAAAAAAAGCTACGCAAAATTTAAAAAATAAATACTTTTTTCTTTCTTTTTAGGAGCTCGATATTGAAGTTGTTGTATCTCTGTAATTTTTGATCTGCAAGTTTTTAAATTCCATCCTATGGTAACCTTATGAGTCTTCTTTCCACTACCATGAGTCAGACCAAAATTGGATTCTTCAAGATACATTTATGCCAAATATCCCACAATGACCTAATTATGTAATGTTTTAGTAGAGCGAACTTGTACGAAATTCCATGTGGCATTGTTTCAACCTTTAGCTTTGAAATTGATACATGAGACGCTACAACCTATTTTGTTTATGTAACTCTTTACAAAATTCTAATCCGATGCTTGAAGAAAAATTTATGACGATTTTCCCTCGGTCACCTGTTTGAGACTGAATTCTGGAGCATGAAGAAACCCTAACTTCTTCAGACCATATATCTGAAAATATAGTGAACCAAGTTCTGAAATTTTGGAAAGCATTTCACCAATATTTCAGCTCCATGTGGTCACAATTTCAGCTTCTAAGGATCAATATAAAAAATTTATAGTGAAAATTCCATAATGGCTTGTTTGAAGCAACGAAGCCTTAGAATCCAAAGCTTTGATACCAAATGTTATGCAACCGGCTCACAAAATAGAAGAAAAGATATATTAACGACTTAAAAATTATCCTCTTCAAGGGGAAAACCTTCGTTACATTACATAAGTGAAAAATTCTTGGATGATTCAATTGATAATATCTCCTTGGTATATAGGAGTCTAAGGGGTCACAATATAATCAGAGCCTACATAACAATAATAATGTAAGGGAATAATAATAACGATAATGGGATTCTATGGGGTCAAATATAAAACAACATGGGGGATACATGGGCATGTTGATGCCCCGAAAATCGTTGCATCAACATTGGGGGATAACCACCTGGTCCGGACCTTAATACAACTCCTTTTCCGTTTGGGATGGTGGCTCCGACTGGATATAATGGGACCAGTTTCCCAATAATGAATAAAAAGGGGATGGATGAGTGATTGGTTTTCTAATAAATGATAATGAATGGATGACTTAATCTAAAAGTGAAAATACAAATGACTATTCTATCCCGGGAAGCTTCTATTCTTTTAAGTGCAACGCTTGATGATCTTTGTTCATCGATAGGCATATAGATGACTCTACTCAATAAACATAGACATTTATTCACATAATAATTGCTTTGTTCAAATAGTTGAACAAAGTAATTAATAAAAAAATGTTACACTTATCCTTTTATATTACCGATACATGTATAAAAGAAAAGCATGTTGTAAACATCCAATATTGGAAAGTATAAAGAATGCTGTTAAAAACACATGCATATATTCGATAATAGAAAGAGTGATCAAATAACATAAAAAGAATGAACTCAGATATAGATAGTAGTACCATATGAGCTGCAAATCATTCCCAACATCAATCACTATTTGAATTCCTTCTTCCGACTCAGAAATACTTTTAAATAAAGGCAGTAGTGCACATCCACATAAAAGCTTCGTTATCAAAATTGGAATAATTGGCCTAGTCTTTATAAACAAAAAATATATACCTGAAGTACAGTAGTGCAACTTCAGGTTTAAGTCATATACAAAAACTTATGACCCTTTCCAATGCATTGAAAGGGTCTATAAATACTTGATTAAAACTAACTAACTATAAAATTAAAATGCTACTTAATTAGTACATCTTGATCTGGAATATCTTCCTCATAGCAATCTGGCAGTCGGCAGCATGATTCGTCACTCTAGCTGTTTGCCTTTCGACCTGAGTTGGCATATCGCTAGCATTGGTTCCACTTCTTGAGGGTGGCTGAGACGAGAATTGAGTTGAGCAGCATAGGTGGAATCTTGTATATCGGGAATGATACATCTGATTGCATCTGTTAGGCACATGAGGGCAGCTCTCTGGCTGTATGGTTTTACTAGGAAAAACCAATAGGTGTCCCAAGTTAAATTGTTAATACCTGCGATCAATCTCCCATTCTTTTCTAGCTCTTGATAACATGACTGCTCCAATGTTTTAACTGATAGTAATTTACCTGGTGTACATTGAGAGATCATATTAGATAAATAGAGAGTATCATTAATTAATTCAATCAAGTTACTTGTGGTTAATTTGCATCTAGAAACTGCTCTCTTTGCCTTCATTAACTGGGACTGCCATTCCATAAATAGGATCTCTTTATGGGATTCTAAGATTTTTGGCAAATTAGTTTCCTGTCCCTCATCAGTGTCCTGCCAATCAAGAAAATTTGTCAATGCCTCGTCGGCCTGCTCCAAGTCTGTTCTAGCATCGACTGATTTATCAATTATTGATGCTGTTATGTCACACAGGGGTTCCACTTGAGCAATTTTATGACATAATAATCTTATTTGTGTTACCAATGCCTTATTAATCTGTAGTGCTTCTGCTCTGAACTCGGCAGGCTGCGAAAGATTCTTGGACTTCTCTATTTGACCTGATAATTGAGCAATTTGCTCATCTTTCGTCTTCACCATCTGTTCATTCACTGCTTTCAATTTTTCCAATGCTTCCGATAGCTCTTTCTACTTTTGAATTGCACTTGAATCAATCCTTTTTTTCTCTTCATGCAACTGCTTATTCAATTGATTATTTATTTGTTGTTGCGTGGACAATTGCTGTTCGAATTGTTCTGCTTTCTGTTGTGCCTCCGATAGTTGTGCTTGTAGCAAAGTGATTGCCTGGTCCTTTTCTCTTAACAGATTACTCACTTCTGATGCCTTGTCCATGGTGGCCACCGAATAGGCTCCAACATACTGGGACAATTTTTTTAGGTCATCAGAAGGGTCAAACTCCTCCTTCCAAACCACGTTGACTGTCACTGTTTGTTCAGGGAATAGGGAAGGTTGATCAATCCTTCTCCTTTTCCGTTGTCACTTTACTACAGCCCTATGCTTTGGGCTGTAAAAGACATCCAATGGAGGTATATCCTCCACTTGCAAAATGATCTGATCCAAAGGATCTTTGGGAATTATTTCTATGTATGTAGTAGGGGGTAGGACGCTGGTTCCACTTGGAACCTATTTGATGTTGTATCCTATGTATCAGCTGCTTTGGATGTATCGAATTCCTTTGAGCTTTCTGGATTGCTTATGATTGAATCGAATTGCTGCCATTCCTGGAGCAACTTTGCATCAATCTGGGCATCTACATTCACGTCTGTGCTGCTCTGTTCCTGCTTTTTCCTCTGCGCTTCTTCATGCTCTTTCCTCTGCACTTCCTCTTGTTCTTTCCTCTGCACCTCCTCCTGTTCTTTCCTCTGGAGTTCCTCCTGCTCTCTTGTTTGGATTTCTCCAGAAATTTCTGATGTAGCAGGAGGTTCATTGGTAAGTCGCTGTTCAGGCTCGCTTGACTGTGTCATCGGGGCCGTTGCTAACAAATCTAGAGGCAGAGTTTGCAACCTCTGCTCTCTAAGTCTGTTAAATTCGACTAACCCGTCGTCGTGATATCTCATTCTGGCTAGCGTTTGAACTTGAAATAATGACTCGGCCGAGGAGAACAGGTCATCAAACTCATCTTCTTTATGTTCAAATTTAGTGAGTTTTGCCTGTTCAAGTGCATTATAGGCGACTTTGTTTGGATCAAATCGCCTGTTAGGAAGAGTGGCGAGATTCAGTGTATTAATCTTTTCTGCTTCTTTCTCTGCATGTTTGTAGTCATGCAGAGCGTAAACACCACACCTTAGAGGAAAAGGAGGCCAAACCTGCTTCTTTTTATTCCTTAGAGTCCGTGTAACTCCTTCGGATGTAAGATGATATGCTATCTCTCGAGCCAACAATTTGTCGGGTGTATACAAGGGGAGGACATGAGGCCTGGCATGATTGCCGAAAACTCTTACATATGTGAATTTTTCTTCTCCGAACCATCTTCCTATGGCTGTCAAGTCAATCTCTGCTTGTGAGGAAATCTTAGGAGCAGGTTTGTCAAAAATTGCATAGTGAATGGGTAACATAAATCCATTGCAAACTTGATATAGGTGGTGTTTATAGTGGGCTTTCCACAACTTCTGGTGGTAGATATGAATAGGCATGGGGTCCTATGGAGTCCATCTCCACCCCAGCACAGGAAATTCAGAATTAAAACAGAGAGTATCTAAGATGTAGGAACTAAAGTAAAATGGAGGAATGAACCTTTCAGTAACGCGGGATTTGTTTCTGAATTCAAGAACAATTGTTGCTAACATATCAGACAATATATTCCCCCAATCCATTATTTCGTTATTACATGCTGCTTCCATTAAAGGTACCATATCTATAGTGAAGTTTGAGGAATCATGCAACCCCCAAATCCTACACATCATTACTCCGACATAACAATAAGGAGAACACAAGGAATCGATAGAGTACTTACCCGAAGACTCATGCATGTGTTTCGCTGGGTTTTGTCTCCAACCCCGTATAGGTGTTGATTCAATGTCATTTTCATCTTTGAACTTCTCCATAAATGCTTTGTTGTACTTCTTCTCCGGTGCGGGAAAATGGTGCATTTGTCTCAAATCATCGGGTTGAAACGAACAGAACACTCTCGTGTCGATGGTACAGAATGTTCTGTTTGTAATCGAGATTTCCTCAATTGCCCATCTTACCACATCTGTATATGGAATAATTTGCTCTCGGGCTGCTATTCGATGCAGGTAAGAGTCGGCCAAATCCTTTAGAGTTTCATCAGACTTCCGGGTCGGGTCTGCTGTGGCTTGTACTGTTGTTACCTGAGGCTCTTCGGCCTCAATCAGATTATAGATGCTCAGCCAAGTAGTTTTACCGAGACCTAGACATGTGGTGTCCGCGATTAATCCCTTTTTGCTTGGTCCTGGATCGACAATGTGTTGTCCTGTTATTGCGGAAGTTGAAGCTGTTCCAGATTTCTTAGACTTCTTCCCCATTTGGCCTGAATTTGCTACTTCGGAGGAGCTCTGCATAGGAGATAAAATGAACGTAATGCGGAGAATAGGTGGCGCAAACCAAATATGAATGAGGTATATTAATCAATGAATAATGGAGGATTAACATAAGGTGGCCGCGGATACAATCTCTGAAGAGATTTTGGCCTTACTGTTCCATTAAATGGCCGTTTAAACCTGTCAATCCTTTAAATTCTCATCATATCATTTATTGGCCGAATAATTCATTTAAGTGTGGCTTTGATGTTTTGGCGGTTGGGCGTAAGTGAATCAGTATCGGGAAGAGAAAGGCCTTTAATACTAATTAACCATAATATATCCTTACCTTATCAATCTTTTTTGAAAGTTGCGCCTAGCTTTATCGCAATCGGCGATCGGGGGAATGCTTAAGTTGTTAAATTGGTGTCCTTTCGGAATCCCCAATCGCCGATAGAGATATCACTAATTCGCATTGGGAGTTTTTAAAAGAGGGCTTTTAGATGCATGCATGCTACATTCCCCGATTGCCGATAGTGATATCGCATCGGAGCAAAGAGAGGGGCCTTTTGTTATGATCGTTTGCCTTCCCGATATCCGATAGTTATTCGTGCATTGCAATAAAGCGATGGCAAGATCGCATATCGCAATAACAAAGGATTCAATATTTTTGACCATGTAAATAAAAAAATTGTAAATATTCAAGAAGATGAAGATGAATTGAATCTCATATAGTGAACCAATGAGTAATATGAGTTGTTTAAGTTTTATTAATATATAATGGAAAATAAATCACTTGGGAGTTACCTCTGACATGGTATCAAAACTAGTCGAACTCCTATCCCACTCAAAAACATCCCTAGTCTCTAGCCTATCAAGTTTTCCATTCTGGTATATTAGCTGTTCCCATGAGGTAGAAAGAGCCCCTTGTCAAATCCATTGTAGCATATAGTTCTAATTTTGTAAATACATTTCATTTCTTCCTATGCCAATTTCTCTATAGTTTTTTCATTGTCCCCCATCTTTGAAATTTTGAGTAGGCAACATTTAAAACCCTAGGCTCACTCTCCTATGTATCCATCTACTGGTTTGATTTGGTAGTTGTCTCAAGGGTTCAATTCGTTAATCTACACATTCAAACCATGGTCGTTAATCCATCCCTCATAATTGTTTTTTCCTCATTCAAATCCTACATTTCTCATGTAGAGAAACCCTCTATCCCTTCTCATGAATATGTAATCATGGTCCAACCTAAAAATGAATCCATCAGTAGAATCACGCCCCCAAATGATGGTAATGGATGAAAAATTCAATTCCATGATAGTTCTCAGGTGTTTATTCCCTTGGAAAGGAATTTCTCATCATTTTTGGTAATAAGAGTAGAGGCAAGGTCAACATTTTGGTTGACATGGCTCAAGCCATTTTATTGCTAGCCCATTTTTTCAAGCATTGGCATAGAACAATAATGTTATTTGAAATTGTTAAAAATAACAGCAAGAAATTCCAATTTAGTTTGTCCTTAAAAATTGTAATTATATTCTCATAGCAACTAGTAATAGTTAATTAAGTTAAATTGATTTAATTGACTTAGGAAATTCAAGTTGGAAGTCTATATAGAGTCATGTAGAGTGATCCCTAAATTTTAGGGGCCTAGGTTGAGTTCTTTGGAGTTGTAATTAGATAAATCAGTCTAACTGAGTTATAGTCAGTAAAAGTAGTTCTAATTGTTGGAGGAACTAGTAGATGTCTAGTAGTGGATTAGTGTACCAATGCATCAACTAGTACCACACTAGTTAACTAAAGATTCACTCGCAAATAACTCATGCATGTCAGTTCAGAGGAAGATCCAGTCGAGAGTAGAGTGCAGGGATAGTGTACTATCAGTTGTATATTTTTTTGAGTTGTACAGATGGTGAATGCAACTAGTTGAGGACCTAAGTTATGGAGGAAGGATTTCCCAACTAAATATGGTTGATTCTATGAGGAATTACATAAGGAAGTAGGGGCTTGGCATGCAACAAAATTGGCTAAGTGTTGGCTAGAGTGGGCTTGTGAGGTGGAGAGTTAGATCATACTTGTGGAGGGATTGTTCTAGTGTGAACACGAATTTTATTTTCTTCTCAGATATTCTGGTTAATGCAATATAGATAGTCAGGGTTTTGAGTAGTTTCTTTCCCTAGAGAAATATTTTGTTATGTGCAATTGATATTCTTCCTCTTTCTGATTATTATTTTCATCTATCCTTATTGGTTTCCGTTGTAAAGAGTAGAGTAAATGCTTGTCTTATTTTTTAGTATATCACATGAGTTATTGAATATAATGGAAAAAATCTACATCATATCATAGCTAAAGATAATATAGAAGAGGATATTTCGAGTTTGTTGTGTAGGTGAAAATCCAATTTGTAGTTCATAGTTTAGATCAGCAATATGTCTTTCTACGGTTTGCGACTTGAGTATACCTTGGAAGGAATCTCGAATTACATAACATGGGAGGACAGGATGGAAGCAGTGTTGGAAGACATTAGCCTCAAGGAATTCATTGATCAAGACATTCCTAAGCCTCCAACATCGTATGGTAAAGATCTGGCTGAATGGAGAAAGTGTGTGGAAAAGGCGAGGCAGATTATCCTTGAGGGAGTTCGATACCACATTGTCTTGAGTCTCCATGAAAAGGAAACTCCATACTCAATGTGGAAGGCATTGACAGACCTATTTCAGAATGGCAGTGACCATAGGAAGTTGGCACTGAAGGAAAAACTCAAAAAGATCAAGATGGAGAAGGGTGACTCAATTATGAAATACTTGACCAAGTTCACTCATTGTCATGATGAGTTTGGAAGTGTTGGGATTACTATTTTCGAGCCTAGATCTTGTAGGACTCCCAAAGTGTTGGCACAGTTATCAGGACTCTATTAGTGGGAGGGAGAAGCTTCTAGATTGGGAACGGTTGTGGTCATATTTGGTACAGGAAGAGATTCAGAGGAGCACCAGAGATGGATCCTCTTCAAAGACTGATAATGAGGAAAATTATGCCTTGGAAGGTAAGGAAAAGAAATGGAAGGGGAAGACATCCCATTCCAACCAGATTCTTATCATGGAGGAAAGACGAAGGACATGTTGAAAGTCAAGTTCTTTCATTATCATGAGCTGGGACATTTTGCTACAATTTTTCCACTCAAGAAGTCAAAGAAGAAGTCCTTAGGAGGAGCGACAGTTGAGTCTCTCGTCTCACAATTCGAATTGGACTTTACCCTCATCACATGCAGAGTGTCGTCAATGATGGGTAGTGCATGGTACCTAGAAAGTGGAGCTTCTTTCCACATGACTAGTAACAAGGAGCTCTTCAGTGACTTGGAGGAGAAGGATCCCCATATGCATATTGAGATGGGTGATGATGGGAGGTATAGTGCTACGGGTTTGTACAATTACCTTTCAGAGGGAGTCAGGTGCTCCCCTCACTTTGCGAGATGTTATGTATGTTCCTGGTTTGAAGAAGAACTTGGTATATTTTTCTATGTTGGAGGATATAGGCTATGATGTCATATTTAGTAAGGGAAAGGCGATTCTTCATCACATAACCACAGGACAGGTAAAGAGGATAGGGATTCGGGTAAATAATCTCTACAAGTTGGAGGTAGAATATTGTGCTGCCTTGAGCATGAAAGTAGAGAAGGTGCAGAGTCGAGACATTAGTGAGTTGTGGCATAAGCAGCAAAGTCACTTGCATCATGGCATTTTGAAGATCATGTAGCGAATTTCTATTGGTCTTCCCAAATGTACACTAGAGCAAGTTGACACATGCAAAGGGTGTACTTTGGGAAAATTCACCAAAGATTCCTTTCACGACAAAAACAGTCGAGCACAGGTGATTGTTTATTGATTCCATTCAGTTGTGTGTGGACAGTTCTTGACAACATCTATGGCCAAGCACAAGTATTATGTTATATTTGTTGAAGATTTTTCTTGTAAATGCTGGATCTTTTTCATGCATTGGTTGAGAAAGATATTGGAAGGAACATTAAATCTCTTAGGAGTGATAATGGTGGAGAGTATGTGTCAAATGAGTTTAAAAACTTCTGTGCATCAGAAGGGATTAAATGGGAGTTGACAACACCCTATAACTCACAACAGAATGGGGTGGATGAAAGGAATAATAGAAGCATTGTAAGAGCAGCACAAGCAATGTTGCATGATCAAGGCCTACCACTACACTTGTGGGTTGAGGCATGCAACCTATTTATTTATTTGTAGAAAATAAGCCCTCATCGGATTCTTGGGATGAGTACACCAGAGGAGGCTTTCTCAAGGAAGAGACCAGATGTGGGTCACTTTAAGATTTTTGGTTCATAGGTATATTTCCATGTGAACAAAGATGCACGGAAGAATCTTGAGCTTATATCAGAGTTGGGGATATTTGTAGGTACACTGATACACCTCACAACTATTGGGTGCACCTGCCGACCAACAGGATGATAGTGGTTCGCAGGGATATCAAATTTGATGAAGAGAAGGCCATGATATTTTCCCTTGAGAGGGAGCTTCATCTACATGTGTTTGAGGATATTTTGGCTCCTGAGAAGGAATATAAAATTGATTTGGAGCATCCACATGTAGAGGATTCGGGAGTGGAGACATCCACTCAGACAAAGTCTTCCAAAGATGGAGAAATCATACGATAGAGGATGTTAGGTTATTGCAGGATGCGAGAGAGAATGTGGGAGCACCCACATCACAACACAAGCAGAGGAGGTCACCTAAGAGGTACACTGGATACATGGCTCTTATGAGTGAGTGTTGAGACAAAGCCATGTTATTTTGAGGAGGAAGTGCAACAACCGGTTTGGGTTGGTGCCATGGTTGAGGAGTATGACTCCATTGTCAAGAAAAATATATGGGATGTGGTCCCAAGGCCAGCGGACAAGTCAGTGGCATGTTCCCAATGGCTTTACAAGGTAAAGAAAGTAGCGAATGGTAGTGTGGAGAAACAAAGAGGGGATTGATTACGATGAGACCTTTTCTCATGTTGCAAGGTACGCATCAACTAGATCCATTTTGGCACTATCAACGTAGATGGGTTGGAAGATACATCAAATGGATGTAAAGACAACCTTCCTTAATGGCATGATTGAGGAAGAGGTGTACATTAAGAATCCTAAAGGTTTTGAGACCTTTGACCAAGATTCGCATGTGTGTCGGCTCAAGCAAGCATTGTATGGGTTGAAGCAAACACACAGTGCTTGGTACACAAGGATTGATAGCTACTTCACCAGGTTGGGCTTCACAAAAAGTGAAGTGGATGCGAACCTGTACCATATTGTGATGGAAGGTAAATTCTTGATTATTTTTTTATATGTAAATGATTTGATTATGATAGGCGATGATAAACTGATCAAGTCTTGCAAAGAGGATCTTGCAAGAGAGTTCAAAATGAAGGACTTCGGACTCATGCATTAATTTCTGGGCATGGAAGTATGGTAAGGTGATGGGGTAATTTTTGTCTCTTAGGGAAAGTATGCCAACGAGATACTAAAAAGGTTCCACATGGAGAGCAGTAAACCCATGGAGACTCCTCTAGCAAGTAACTGGAGGAAGGAGGATGCTACTTCAAGTGAAGTAGAGGAAGCTACAATTTACAGGTAGCTTGTGGGTTCGCTCATGTATTTGGTGAACAAATGACCGAACATGTGCTATGTAGTTAACCAGGTTAGTCAAGCGATGGTTAGGCCAACCAAGCTGTATTGGAAGGCAACTAAGCATGTGTTGAGATACCTCAGAGGCACTACTCAGTATGGATTATGGTACATATGGACAAAGGGAGTGAAGCTTCAAGGCTTCACCAATGTAGATTGGGTAGGGATTCCATATTATAGGAAGAGAACATTAGGAGGGATCTTTAGTATTGGTTGAACAGTTTTTTCTTGGTACAACATGAAACAAAGATCATTTGCACTCATTTTAGCAGAGGTAGAGTACATGACTGCTATTCAAGCAGCTTGTGAGGCCATCAGTATGAGCAAGATTTTGGTTGGTTTGTTTGGTCGACATATGGATCCAACTATGATTTACTGTGATAATTAGAGTTGTATCAAACTCTCTGAAAATCCAATTTTTCACGACCAGTCCAAGCATATTGATATTCAATATCATCACCTTCGAGATTGTGTGTAGAGGTATATTATGTTGTTGGAGTACATTCCCACAGAGGATCAGGATGTTGACATTTTGACAAAGGCATTGTCAAGATGTAAATTCGAGTTTCACAGAGACAGTATCAAGGTAGCTGATAATCCCTTTCTTGTTGAGAGGGAGTGTCAAAAATAGCAACAAGAAATTCCAATTCAATTTTTCCTTGAATTAAATTGTGAATTAAAATTGTAATTATATTCTCATAGAAACTTGTAATAGTTAATTAAATTAAATTGACTTAGTTGACTTAGGAAATTTGAGTTGGAAGTCTATTTAGAGTCATGTAGAGTGATCCTTAAATTTTAGGGGCCTAGGTTGAGTTATTTGGATTTGTAATTTGATAATTTGGTCTAGCTTAGTTATAGTTAGTTAAACTAGTTCTAACTATTGGAGGAACTAGTAGAGGTCTAGTAGTGGATTAGTGCACTAGTGAATCAACCAGTACCACACTAGTTAACTAAAGATTCACTCACAAATAATTCATGCATGTTAGTTCAGAGGAAGACCCAGTTGAGAATAGAGTGGGGATATTGTACTATCATTTGTATAATTTTTCGAGTTGTACATATGGTGCATGCAATCAATTGAGGACCTAAGTTTGGATTGCGCAGTTATGGAGGAAGGATTTACAATTAAATATGGGTTGATTCTCTAAGGAATTGCTCAAGGAAGTAGGCCCTTGGCAGGAAAAATAATTGGCTAAGTGTTCGCTAGGGTGGGCTTGTGAGATAGAGAGTTAGATCATACTTGTGTAGGTGAGAAAACATTGTATTTTCTTCTCAGGTCTTCTGGTTAATGCAATATAGATAGTCGAGGTTTTGAGAAGTTGCTTTCCCCAAAGAAATATTGTGTTATGTGTGATTGATGTTCTTCCTCTTTCTGATTATTTTTTTCATCGAGCCTTATTGGTTTCCACTGTAAAGAGTAGAGTAGATTCTTGTCTTATGTTTTAGTATATCACATGAGTTGTTGAATCTAACGAAATTTCTTTTATAGAAATTTGTTGGAAAGGGACGTATCTAGGAATTGTATAAGAGGTTTTTCTATTTGGATTGTCAAGCATGGAATTTTAAAGTTTTTGATATAAATTTTATTGCATGGATTTCATATTTCCATTAGATTACAAAGCTCAAGAGAAGATTGTTGCTAAACCATTTTTTTCATTTGCAATGCAGTTTCTACCATTGGATTGGTAATCAATGTTGATTACTTTGAAAAGCACATGATACACACCTCTTAGAATGTTCTGGCCCCCTCCATTACCTTTGCTATTATATTTATGTCTCTTGGTACATCCACTTGCATTGCATGCCCATTGTGTATGAGAGTGTTGATACCAGTTTATATATACTTACTTTTTGTAAAGTTATATTAGATTTATTTTACCATATATTATTGTTGCAGATATTTTGTTATGTTTGAATATGCATTCCCTTATCTCCATTATTGGCATAGTTCTCATTGGAAACGATACCCATCGAGAAGGGTTCAGAGAGATCAAACACACACTCATTCTTAATGACTTGTGAAAAGGCATATATGAAGGAGAGTAAGACAATGCACCTACCAAGCCCACATCGGATAGGGAGCTATGTGTTTGGGAGAAAAAGGATAAAAAATCTTATGCCCTGATTCTTGCTTATATAAGTGAAGAGGTGTGTTGCCACATAGTTTCGATTACAAATTCTTATGGTGCATTAATTAAATTAAAGAATCCATATGAATCACACTCATAATTACAACTTCTACAAATGGTGGTCAAACTCTCCAACCTTAAGTTGAAAGATGATGATCCATTGGAATTAACCTATGAAATTAGAGCCATAATTCATGATATAAATGCCACTAGAGTGAATATAGACATTTCTCTCGCAACCTTCATCAAGATTCTCTACCTTTCACACTATCACTATATTGAATCTCTGCAAGCTAGTGACCAACTCAAGTCCATTACTTTTGACTCTCTGATGGAGAAAATTGTAGAATAAGAGAAATTTTTTGGGAAGAGGAAGACAACAACTCATTCCCATGAAGAAGAAGTCTACCTTGCTACGAAAGGGAAGAATCAATCACATCAATCTCCTAAAGGAATTGGTAGTAGAAGAGTACATGGAAGAAATAATTTTAGAGGTGGGGGGGAGGGGTAAACATCGTTAAGAAGAAAGATCCTATCTTCACCACATTGGTTGTGGAAGAGATGGGTGTGATGCATCAATATGCAAAATCCCTAGGAGAGAATCAAGGACAATAGAAATGAGAAACAAGTTAAAGATAAAATAATAGATCCAACTAGAGGTAAAGCACCTAAATCTACTCATTATGTTGTTTCCCATTGCAATATTGTAGTAAATGAATATTTATTTCACACTTCATTTGCTTCTTCGAGAGAGGCATGGATGCTTAATATAGGTGAAACATGCCACATGAACCTTCTTTAATTTAAGCTTTAAAGAGCGAGAAGTTGAAGTGCCACAAGAAATCTAAGCAAGAAGGAGCCAAGTATTTTATTTTAGTTGCATCAATGAGAGGTGTAATATGATTATTGACTCATAAGAGAAGCACCAATACAAAGTACAAAATTTTTGATGAAAAATAAAATACTTCCCTGAACATTTTATGACTCATATAATGTTAGATGCTCACTTTATTTTTCTACCCGTATTATTAAAGAAGAAACAAACAAAACAACAAATTAACTAAACTAATTCTAACCCTATCCTAACTAGATGAAAGGAAACATGAATAGGTATATTCATACTTCCGGTGTAACCATTCAAGTATTTTATTTCCTGGCACATGTATGTATTGGTCAAATATCAGTAACAAAAATACAGTTATAATTAAACCAACAAAAATAAATCTAAATGAAGTATGTATACCTCTTGCTAACATATTTACAAGAAACAACTTATTTACAAGCATTCTCTCTTGGAAAGTTTCCTCTAACCAAATCTCTATGGGATCATAAAAATATGGATGAGTATTCATTAGAGATAGGAGGAAGTCAAATGGGGGAGATGTTTAACAACTATGAAACAAGTCATTAGCAATCTTCGGTAGAATTGAATCTTCTAAACAACTTTTAAATGTATAAATAAAATTCAGATGGGAGCTTGATGGAAAGACCAAAAGATCGTTGGTTAAATTAAGGGGGTGGACATATTGGATCAATCCATTCAAAAGAGATGATTCATGTTGAAAATGTACTCTAGAAGGAAAAGTAAGTTGATAAGATATGACCATCAAATGGAATTGGAACATTAATAGCTCTTGATGGTCTTGATTTACATCTTTCGATTCATTTTCACATTCTAGCAATGTACATTGCAAATATTGGACATCTAATTGGTCAATACGGCAGTAAATGAAATCTAAAAGTCAAAAAGTACAAGAAGAAATCAAATTTGAAATCAACCAAAATAAATGAAGGAAAATTTATAAAATCAAATTATAATTTACAATATTGTTACAATTAAAGTCACAACACAATTAGGATTGATTTGAAACAAATTTCTTCTCACAAGAAATCACCAAGATAGTACAATTACAATGGTCATCAACATCAACTTGTGAAAGAGGGAAAGAGTCAAGAATATGAATATGAGTGAGAGCTTGATCGTCATAAGAATAAAAAATTTGGATGGATGTCTGAATGTTGAAATCACAAAAATGATTAATTATTTGAAAATGAGAACTAATTGGAACAATTCCTAAATTGGAGTTTTCTTCATTTTCAAATATGATTTGACTTTGATAATGAGGATTTAATAGGGAGTAATATAAATCAACATCCTCAATGTCAAGGTAATCATCAAAAATGACTTCACGACATTCAATAGAATTATCTTCATTCACATACAATGCATCAAAATAAGGAGTATTGAGCACATTTCATCAATATCGGAAGAGTGAACAATAATTGTCTCTCTACCTTGATAAAAACTAATAGGAAATTCATTTATATCACCCTCTCTATTATCTGGAATAATATTAATGCAAAATTTAGATGAATTGCTATCAGCAAAAATATCAGGATAAAGAGAGAAATGAGAGTTAGAGGCAATGAACTTGAAAATATGTCTATTTGCAGACTCTTGTGCATTTTTTCCATGATAAATTTTAGATTCTTGATCGTTCACTTGGCTAATTTGGCTTTGATGAAGACTATTGTTTGGTTGCCTTGAATTTTGCATTTGATAAACATGATAAAATTCAGAAATTTCTGGAACGAGTTATACATTGTTGGAATCTTCAATTTTTGCTTGTGGTTGCTAATTTATTAGCTGATTTTATGATTTATTTTCATACTAATTTTTAGATTTTGAGGCATTTGGTTTTTCAAATATTAACAATTATTATTATTATTATCCATTTGGTAAAATTATATCATCATCAAAAGACAAAGGAAACATGGAAGGGCCTTGTAAAAAGTCATAGCTTATTGAAGTATTATTAACTTCTTGGAAAAGGTTACCAACTTCGTTGATCATTCATGGGTCCTTGGGGATCTTCATCTTGATACTTCAAAACATGTTACCTATAAAGGGTGAATGAACCTTCATCATGAACATGAATAGTGGCATAGGATAAGTCCAATTGTAAAATGCTACCAAAAGTAGCACTTCATTTCCTAGATAATAACATCACCCAAGCATAATCACATCTATAACTACAACATCAATCAAGAGATATATATCATGACAAGCAGTAGGTATAACCTTCAAAGGTTTAATAAGATCACATACTTTGGTTGCCTTTGAATTCATTCCACACACACTTTGATATGGATTTGAAATATTTAACCCAAGTTTATTAATAATCTTTAAATACATCACATTAGTAGAGGCCTTAGAACCAAGCATACAATTATGAAGCAATATGTTATTTACTACCAAAGAAATGAAGGTAGATGACCTTCATTCTTATGATCATGATGTATAGCTTGCAATACTATATAAGGATCATCACAATAATCTTGGATACTTAGGTACCTGTTTACCTTATTCCTTGGAGAAGAGATCTTCATTATTTCAACAAGGGGAATAGGCATATTAATCTTTGCCAAGATAATTGCTTTATCAACATAAAATATACATCATCAGTGTTTTGAAAAGTTAGCGAAGGAGCTGTAGAAAATCTGTGATAGGTTAACCCGATAATGCAATGTAAATCAAAGAAGAATACTATAACCTACTTCTACTATCAATTTGCAGAAGCTTAAATATCAAGCTGAACAATATAAACAGAAGAAGAAGAGAATGTAGAATACACATGAAAATACTTTGGGGAAAACCTCAGCTAAAAACCCCACTATCTGTATTATCATACAAGGTGGAAATAAATAGGAATTATACAAAGGCTTAGCTCTCATAGCTAGCCAACTCTTAGTACAATCCTCACATATGCTCACAAACAATCTTGGCTTCTCACCAGCCTTCCTCTCTACCCTCCAAGCTCCTATTTCCTTAAGTTGTTCCACTGGGATGATTCTCCTTAAACCAAGTGGAAAACTCATCTACCAAGTGGATGATCACCTGATCTCACACACTGTCAGAACTAGGCAAACCTCAAGGAATGATTCCTTGACTGCATGCATGAGTTTTCTTTATAAGAAAACATATGCAACTAATAGTACACTATCCTTGACCTTAATCTCAACTGGGTCTTTCTCAGAATAGACATGAATGAGTTTCTGATGAGGGAATCTTCAATTAATTGGAGTAGCACTAGTTGAGTGCATGCATGCATCGACTGCCTGTTAACTCACCATTAGTTCCTCAAAGAGTTTGGAACTAATTTAACTGGACTTAACTAAGTAAACTGAGTTAACTAATTAAAACTCAAATATAACTCAATCTTATCTCCTTAATTTAAGGGATAACTCTTGCATGAATTCAGAAAGACTTCTAACTTGAATTTCTTCAACTAATTAAGTCAAAATAACTTAATTAATTATTTCCAAGTAGATGTTAAGAGAAATTTGATTTTAATTCACAATTTAATTCAAGGAAAAATTAAATTGGAATATTCTTGTTGCCACATTTTAACACTCCCTCTCAACAAGAGAGGGATTATCTGCCACCCCGATCTTGTATCTATGGAATTCAAATTTACGCTTTGGCGATTCCTTTGTCAAAATGTCAGCATCTTGCTCCTTTGTCGAAATATGTTGCAGCAACATGATCCTCCCATCATTAGTAGCTTGCTTTACCTTGTAAAGCCAATGGGAACTCACAATTGGTTTGTTCTCCGGTCTCGGAACCACGTCCCAAACACTGTTACGAACTATCGAATCAAACTCCTCCACCATGGCATCAACCCAAATCGGCTGCTGCACTACTTCCTCAAAGGAAGATGGCTCGGTCTCAACACATTCCCTAGCAAGGGTCGTGTATCTAGTGTACCTCTCAGGTGACTTCCTCTGTCTACGCTGAGAAAATGGTGCTCCCACATTCTCTCTCGCATCTTCCAAAAATCTATCAGCTTCTCTTATGTGCTTCCGTCCATCTCTGGAAGACTCTTCTTGAGTGGATGTCTCCATTCCTGGAACCTCTACATGCGGCTACTCCACATCAGTCTGAGGCTCCTCCTCCTTAGGAACCAACAATTCCTGCACAGCCTGTAGTTGGAGCTCCCTCTCAAGGAAAACTCGCATGGCCTTCTGCTCATCAAACTTGAGATCTCTGCGAACCACTGCCTTCCGAATAAATCAAAATATTGATAAAGAAACTTTACATGTTGAGAAATTTAAAAATTAAAACATAAATAAAAATATAAAAGCATAATATTATTAATTATCCTAATTTCATTTTAAAAATATTAATCAAATAAATAATAAAAAAAACATTTTTAAATATTAAATAATTAATTAATTAAATAAATAAATAAATATAATTCATTATATATTTTTATATATAATGTAAATCTAACTATATATCGAACTGTTCTTAAAATAACTGATAAGAATACCTTATCGGCATATAAAAACAAAATCACCCACGTATCCAACGTTACTTCTCATCAAAACCACACAAAAGCAAAACAAAACTCTAATGGAATCATGACAATGTCTCGGATACAAAATTCATCATTATAAAATTAAAAAACTACAATGTCAAATAACAAATAAAAAATACAATGTCAAATAAAAAAATTCAACTCTCTAAAAGGATTTTGTTTCACTTGTCAACTTATTCTAATTATTTTTTGGAATTAAAAATAGTTCATTTTAAAATAGAATATATGTTTGGAATATTATAATAAAAAATAAATATTTTCATGTGAAATTATAAGGTTTTAGGTTTATATTATTATTTTGATATTATTTTTATGATTAAATATAAATGAGTTTAGCTTTATTGGTGAGTCGGTTAAATTAATTTTCCTCTTAATTTATAGTTTAATTTTTCTATGTTTTGGTTTTTTGTTTGTTAATATTGTATAAAGTCAAGCAAAAATTTGTTAGAAATGAGAATTTAAGTTATGGAGTTTTCATAATCTTGTTATATTTTTTTAGAGTGTTGAATCTATTTATACATTCAAAAACTCAATTTAAACAATGAAAAATCACAATCAATTATGTTACTAAGTTACGACAAAAAAAACCAAAACATAAAATAAAATAATTAGATAAACTGCTTTCCCAAAAATTATCTAATCCAAATCCAATTGAACACCTATCCTCTTATTTTTTCATCTCATATATGTTTTAAATAATTATTTATAAATGGTTTCATAATTAGTTAAAAGTAGTAAATTGATTTTTTTACTTAAAAAAATTATAATATAATAATCATATATCCATTGTTGAGTAATTTATTTTTGGAATTAGCAAAAGAAAGTTAATTGAATTTTTTTTGTTAAGAATTAAATTTAATAAAATTATAATTTATGGATTGGTGAGTAATTAGTAAAAGATGGATAGTTAATTTTTTATTCAAAATTCTAATTTTCTTTTTTAAAACAAATATGTGTATGTGTTTTGAATAAAATATTAAACTCTAAAAGAGGTTTGTTTCCTGGTCAACCCATCATAATTATTCTGTATCCATTAAAAACATTTGCTTTTAAGATAGAATACATATTTGGATATATATATATATATATATATATATATATATATTCATGCCAAACAACTAGTTTATTGGTTTATATAATTATTTTAGTCTATTGTTTTCACATTTTAAATATAAATGGGTTAGTTTTTGGGTTTATATAATTATTTTAGTTTATTATTTTCATAATTTAAATATAAATGGGTTTAGGTTTCTATGGGAGTTGGTAAAATTATTTTTTTTTAAACAAATTCACTTTTTTCTAAATGTATAGTTTAATTTTTTTTATGTTTTGGTTTTCTTCGGTATATTTTTTGGTCATTGTTACTTAAAGTTTAGTAAGAATTTGTTGGAATTGTAAGTTTGAGCTAAGTAGTCTCCACAATCTTGCTCTACATTTTTTTATATTGTTGAATCCATTTATGCATTCCAAAACTCAATATAAACAACTCAAAATCACAATATTTCCACAAATTGTATCACTAGATTATGACAAAAAAAATCAAAACATAGAATAGTCATACTCTGCCTCCTGTAAATGCTTCAAGATCCTCAAATTTCTATAAGCCAAGTCCAATTAAACACCATTTTAGATATTGACACTAGCTTGGAATTTACTTTAATGAGTACGCCATTTCCCGAATATAAGTGGAGTATTCGATATTCATTAAAAGGACAGGTTATCTCAATAGGTCATTGATGACAAACTCCTAAATGTGCTTGATAGGTTTGGTTAGAGCCCAAGTGTATGTTGATGGTTTATTGATGACAAGCTCATACATGCATGTTAATAGGTTATTGATGGCAAGCCAAAAGATCATAGACCATAATATAAGGGAAGGTTAAAGTTCTATATGCATGTATAGTTTGAGTGGGTTTAATGGTTAAGAACATGTGTTTAGTTATAAAGGGTCATAGGTTTAAATCCAAGGGGGTTAGAGCATGTACATCTTTGTAAAAAAGTAAACATTAAGCCATGGCGAATTGGTAACACATTGGAGTAATCTAGATAAGGTCGACAATCAAAACTTATGACTAAAGAGATCAATAACATATGACTTAGAAAAAGGCATAACTTATGACTAAAGAGCCGAGACATCAACAGATGACTACACCAAGAATATATCCAAAAGAGTACAAGCTAATATATCAATAACATATGACTTAGAAAGAGGCATAACTTATGAATAAAGAGATCAATAACATATGACTTAGAAAAAGGCATAAATTATGACTAAAGAGCCGAGACATCAACATATGAGTAGGGTACATATTATTAGAGACTTATCACAACATGCCCACATGTCCCTCTATGGAAATTGATCCTAGGTGGAGGGGAAAACAAACCATTTTCCCAACCACCCAAGCCACCATTGTGATTTTTTTTTTAACCATGGTGAATATGTTACATGTTGTAGTATTCTAAGCGAGGCCTAGGGCCCAATCCTCAAGCTGTCATTATAACACCAAGAGTATATCCAACATCTTACAATTCATCAGATACACCAATAACCTATGACTTAGCAATAGTCAAGACGTCAGGTGGGTTGGGAGCCTATTCTTCAAGCCTTATCACAACATTCCAAACATGTCCCTTGGAATTGAACAAGAGTGGATGGGAGAACAAACCATGCTCCCAACCACTCGACCTAAAAATGAAAGTCAACCTTGTAAATTTTAGCAAGGGGCACCTACTCTTCAAGACTTATCCCAACAAACAAAACATGTCCCTTGGAATTTGACTCAGATGGATTTATCATGCCCTAAGAGGGGTCAAATATCTCAAGGCGAAAACCTTCCATTTCGAGTGTAGAATATTATTATTTATTTATTTATGATAATTGATAAATTAATATTTATATTAATTAAATCAAATTAATAATAATTTTTAAATTAATAATATTATTCATTATATCTATTTTAATATTATTAAATTAATATTTATATTCATACATTATAATCAACTAATTATTATAAGCCCATAGGGCATAGTGATAACATGACATGGTGTTCTGTTAAGGTACTCCATGGTGTAAAGGTCACCAGTTCTAAACTCTGAGGGAAAAATCCAGCCATGTTAAGGGTTGGTGTGGCGTAGGTTGAGTGCAATTCCCAAGTGATTTTGATGGCTTATATGCCCTTGGGTTGGGGCTACTCAAGCCACAGGTCAGGCATGCCAGTCATCTTAGAACTCACATTACCTAGCAAACAAAATAAAAAGTTAATTATTCTAAATTAATTAATATTTAATAATAATTTATTTCCTTAATTAATGTTATTAATAGCATTAATAATTATTACTTAATTAATTAATTATTTTCTTAACTAATTTTATTAATAATAATAATAATGTTAATAATGATTTAACATTAACTATTTTAAATTATAATGATAATATTAATTGATCAATAATAACATGATTGAGGGATCATATTCTAGCCTAAGATCCATAATAACTCTCAGTATTAAATACTAATGAAAGATAATTAAAAAAACTTTTTCTTTAAAGAATTAAAACCATGTAGCCCAAGAAGTGTAGAGAAGATGGTAACAGGTTATTCTGTTAAGGTACTATGTGGTGTAAAGATTATTGGTTCAAAACTATGTGGGAAAAAAATTAGCCATGTTAAGAGTTGGTGTGGGCCAGGTCAGGTGTGATCCTCAGATGATTTCGGTGACTTAGATGCCCCTGGTCCATGGACACTCAAACCACAAGTCATTTGTGTGAGTCGACTCACAACATACATAAACTAGCAAACAAAAAAATATAATTAAAATCATGTAAATTTCAAATGGTTAATTATGAAAAATTGATTCGTAAATTGTCGTGGCTATTCCACTCAACAGTTTGTCACAACAGATATGATAATATTATATTAAAAATATGAGATCCTACACTATTATAGTTCTATTTAATTTCTAGATCCGTAAAATTGACTGTAATTAGTGCATGCATGTAAAATTAAATCAAGCAGAAAAGTAGAGAACGACAAAATAAGCTTACACACACATAATACACGAGATATGCTCTCTGGGAAACCCTTTCGGGAGAAAACCTAGCTGGAATGTGAGGCCACTTCACTCTCTTTATCTGTTTGGAAATATGGCTGCAAATACAAAGAAGTAATGTCTGTGGCACGTGGACTGGTATAGTGCACAGATCCTCTCTGTGTGCTCTACCTCCTATCTCTCTTGGCTATATTTTCTAAACTATGGAACAAAATTCTCTGGAAAGAATGGAATGACTCTTCCTCCTAGTGGCTTGGTTATAACACAACCTAATAGCTTACTAGTGGTTAAGTTTGACTACATCAACTCTTAACTAGAGCTACAAAATAGAATCTTATAGAGTATTTTACATCCAAACATGTGGCTAACCTCTTTTCCATGAATAATGGGGGCTGACACGGAATCCTCCCGAACTATAGGCATGAAAACATGAAGGTCAACTTTTGAGTGGCATAACATTTGCATATGGACTCCGATTGACACAATTATTGCACCGTTGGAAAGATCTCTATGTAGAATAACATGAAAAAGTGATGAGCTTTCATGACAAATTTTTACCTCCAAAAAGCATCGTTTGATGCCTCAAAATTCTCCTGAAAGGTTTCATACCCCATTTCGCCAAACTGGATCTCGCCGGTAAAAACGGTCCTGTGAGCTGGGTCCTCCACTTTTTCCACTCCAAATGCATCGAGATGTATGACAAACAATATAATGATCCAATTCAGATAAAAAATAAATGATTAAAAATTAAATAATTATTTTCATAATGACATATAATTCATTTCATTCCAACCCAGTGCCCTTTAGATTTGAACTTATGACATCTAACAAGGAAGCACATGATCTTAACGAGTAGGCTCACTCAATCTATACAACATTAATGAAATAGTTACACTAAAACATTACATATAAAGATTTTATTTGGATTTTAAAGTTGTGATGAAAGAAGTTGTTCATAAAACATACAATTGTACATATCAGTGTTGTTTATGAAATTATTTAACTATAAAATGTTTATTGATATACATATCATAGTCAATCTTTTTTTTGTAAGTTGGGTTGACCTTGTATTACTTGATCAAAATGAAAAAATTACAAATCTATGTATATTTTTTTGCCACTAGGGAAACCAAAGTAGTAGCATAGGTAATAAGTATGAAATCACAAAAGTTAATATGCCAAATGTTTTATTATGTTTCTCTAAGTAGAATAGTTTACATTTATATAAAAGCTTGGAAATAAAATGTAATAGAAACTAACAACAATGCAGGATTGCCTACAAAATCTCCTAAAACTAAAAAATGATATAACATAGACCATGATTAACCTATAGGAGAAACCACGTGTGTGGGAGTTGGAGCTTTTCCATCATCCTCACTATTGTAGATTCATTCCATATTGACAAGTTTCTCGATCAACATCGAACCTTTGTTGTCTAATATGTTGTTACAGGGCATCCCTGCAAAGAAGTGTTTCATCTTGGACTTTACTTTGCTCCACCAGGACTTTTCCCATCATAGTCTTCATCTACCAATATAAGTCAATTGTTTGCATGCATTAGGTTTTTCTAGATTGTGTATTTCTTGTATCATGAATCAACTCTCCAACATTTTCCTCCACCTAAGGTTCATGCTTGTTGTGTTTTTTATCATTTTCATTATTGAAAAAGAAGTTACACATCTTCAGTGCTTTGGGGACTCTTTGGTTGCTGTTAACTTGCTAAAAGAACATAATTTTGCAGAAATTTATTACTTATTTTTATTGTGGAGGACATTTAGTGTATGCTCATGGATCAAGGATTGTGGCTTGTCACAGAGTTTCGTGGCACTGAGCAATTGTAGTTTTTCCATCGTCCCTATGTGGATTGGCATCTTTATTAATTATTCATATATTTATATATGTGTTGTTGCTCAACAACCATTTTGTATAGCTTATATTATAGACTGATGTTTAGGCTTCTTTTTCACGGCACAGTGATTGTTTAAAACAAGAATTTGTTTTCTTGCTATATTTTTTATGAACTAAACTGATACTATACTTTGGCATACACTCGTATGATTATTTTTATATTGAGATGGCCTTAGATGGATTGGGGTTGATCCACATAGAATGCACATGAAAATTATCTATTTACAAAATGCATAATTTTCTTTTATTTATAAATGGTAATATGGGTTTCTTTTCACAGGAAATAAAAATAATACAATCTTTAATTTACCATATATATGTGTGTGTGTGTGTATGTGTATGTGAAATCAAAGAAAGTCAAATTTTATAATCTAGATAAGGACTAATAAAAGTCTCTTCCAAGAATTTGCCATTTTTTAATAGTATGAGGGAAAACTAAAAAAATGTACACTTATTTATCATGAGCTCTTTTTCCACCTAGGAAAATATTTTTTAATTATTAAAGATTTTATAAAGAATTTTTTTATGGGTGAACACCCACCGATGGTATTTTCACATGGAGTGCCTTAACAGAACACCCAATCATTGTCAATTCAAAGCGTAATAGGAAATATATAAACAGGTAGTCTTTAAGTGTGACTTTTTGGAAACTTTTCAGGTTTATTTTATGATCTAATTTGTTAAGAATCCAACAGTGATTCATTGAAATCATAAGTTTGACAAGTGAACTCTTCACAATCGAAGTGCCCGAGGGGTTTTGTTGGGGCCTTCATTTTTAACTTTGGATTTTGGCAGGAAGAAAGACCAAAAATAGGTGGTTGGGATAACAGTTTGGGTTGTAGGGCTGACAACCAATGGAAAGGGGCAGAAACTGAGAGTGAACGGGTAGTTGCGGAAAGGTGGTGGAAGAGTATAGAAGCAGCCGACCAAGGGAAATAGAAGGCAGCCGAGGGCGCAGTCAGCTGAGCATAACTAGCAGTGGGAATGTAGAGCAAATGATAAAAGTAAAAATTGATCTATTTTTGTATGATTAGTTTTGTTGTGCTAATAACAATTACATATTCATAAATATGTGCATGCTTATTTCTCCTTGCGTTGAGGTTTCATTAGTTGTTTGTACATACAATCATGTAAATTTCCTTAAGTTTTAAAAGACTTTCATGAGAAAAATATATTCATAAACAAATATTGAACAACAAACATGTAAAAGTGTAGAAAACCATCAAAGGGACACATTAACACAGTGTTTTGATGAAGGATTTCACCCCTCCTGGGCTACATCTCCTTGGTCCAGCTTCCATGGCTTGGGCCTTTGTATTAGCTCAATGTGGAAACAATGTTGTTAAGAAAGCTTTATGGCTCTTGATACCTGTACTAATGTGTTCAAAATTTCCAAATTAGCCAGGAACACCTCTTTCTGAGCTCAATTTGATAAAAAATTGCTCAAGCTATGCTTCATTCAATGTTTCCCTGGGAAACTCCGCTAAAACTAGAGAAGACTCTAGTTAGCACCGCCAAAATTGGCAATTCCGCTAAAATTGGCATGCCTCCAAAAATGTTGCCAACATTAAAATGGATTAATTAATTTAAATTAGGATTAGAAATTCCCTAAGCGCACTTATCCATTAGCGCTGGCCCATGGTTATATAGCGTGGTCGTATGGTGAGGGAGTTGGCCCGTGGGGCTGGCTCCCTCCGCTCCACTGTCAGCATCATTCTAGGCATAAATATAATGTTTTGGGCCACTGTTTACAAGTTCGCCGATAGTTCAACGATATTGTAACATAGTTGGGAGGGGGAGGTCACGGGTTCGACCTTCCCTTCGCCCGTCCCTTCATATATTTTACCGCCCATTAAATATTCGATACCTTTGGACTTTGACTATACCATATGACATTTAAATGCGCCATTGTATATATTTTTCCTTTGGATATATTTTGGAGTTATATATATATATATATATATATATATATATATATATATATATATATATATATATATATAATAGAACTTCCACATAATATTCATCATGAATCCATAATTCCACCTTGGAGGACATTGGGAAATTTCACCTTCACACAACCAAACTGGCGAATCCTAAAGTGACACTTGCCACAATCTCATTGGGAAAAAACTGAGGAAGATTCCCAGCATGCTGACTGTACTGCCATGTCATCATTCTGTCATGTTCTTCAATTTTTTTAGTTGTTTAGGAAAATGAATAGCAGGCCTTTTCTCCTTCATCTAGACTTGGTTTTTAGTGAAACGAATTGTGTTGCAATCGTCTTGACGAGACAGACGTAGTCGTTTAGTTTTCGAGGATATCTGAGAACTTTTATTTTTGAGCTAAATACTGAGCATGATCATTCCTCCCCACTAGAAGCCTTTTGGACGCCAAAATATCACTATTATCTGACAAGTAGATGAAGGTACAACCCCCTCACCTTTCCAAGCTCGATCCAATTGGCTTTTGATGAATTTGTTTCCTTGAGCTCCTCTCTAAGGAAATCAACATTCACTTGCCTTGAGGATCCCATTCTTATGTCATAGATGGTGTCTTGTTGAAACTGATTCAGAAATTCTGTAGGAATTCATTCAGAATGTGAAATCTGAACATTCTCACCTTGTTCAATAACTTGAATCCTATTTTTACAAAACTGACACCAGCTTGCACTGTCGAGTTGAAACCTGTGATTGACATAATACCTGTACTTGTCTTTGCCCCTTTCAAGCTGATCTTGCACTGTTTGTTGCACCATTTTCATTTGTTCATAGGAACTCATGGTTTTGTCCATGTCGCCATCAAAAGAAACATCCTTCTTACCAAGATGACATAACAAAATATAATGCAAATGGATGACAAATTTCACTAGGTTTACATGACTCAAGCCTGATTTTACATCTTGAAAGTATGAAATTTTCTAAACTTAACTTTCATGTAAAACATAATGACGCCTGAATACAACAATTATATAACCAATAGGTCTAAAAGGCATAACAATAAACCTGCTGCTTATACCTCTTTTGTACCTTCGAACCAAGTGAAAATTTTGACAAGTATCCATCCAATGTGAGTGCATGGATCACTGAAACTTAATATTTACACCATGGAAATCTTCTAAATGAAATAATATGGTGAAGTTGTTTGCATAAAATTGAAACTCAAATGAACCTTTCAATTTTGAAAGAGCATAAAAAAGAATAGAAATGGTCTTTTCGTTTGAAGAAACACATTCCTTTTGCTGTTTTCCCCCCACTGGAAGACTTTGTACACACATGACAATGCATTCCAAGGAGCTTCAAAAGAAGAAATGTCAACAACAACTCTCCTCCAACATTGGGCTGCTCCCAACAAACCTCTTATCTAAATGATGATATTGGGCATTGACCAATCAATAATGGCATCCAACTTGGAGAGGTTTGCCTTCAACTTACCTCCTCCAATATCATGACCCAAATGCATCAAAGGTGTGAAACCAAACTTGCATTTTGATATCTTCAAAACATCAAACAATTTTCCTTCATAGATGACATGTGCATAAGAAAACTTTCTGAACATATTTATGTCACCCAAGTGGACAATTTCTTCAATAAAGGAATCTTTCTTGCCATAATTCAAATACATATATGTAATAGAAGTGCTACAAAGAACATACAACATTAAAAGCCATACAAACCATTTTTTTTTGGTGTTATGTATATTCTTGCACTGACCTCCTTTTACAACTTTTCTTTGACGAAAAAGACTCCTTTTGTCCTCTTACTTGAAATGCTTACCTTTCCTCTTTGACGCCATAACCGTTGGTGCACAACATGGTGTAAGAGATGATTGCATGATCCCATTGTTCAACAAAATTTTGCATTGAATTGGTGCCCCGACACTTTGAAATTTTGTCAACCCTTGCATGCTAACATCACAAAGAGAAACCTCTTGTTGCAAAGATATTTCATGTGAAGTTTCTTTCTCCTTGAAGTATGATTCTTCCACAACCTGAAATACTTCAACACTCTAATGAAATGAACCAACCAAATCAGAATTGAAACTTGCATTAAATGGAACCACATTTTCATAAACAATATCATCATTTGGCTTGAACATGAGAAGTACTAAACTTTTACTTGAATTCACTAGTCTTTTTGCCTAACCTACATTAACAACTGATATGTTAACTTTTTGCGATGGGCTCTCACTATATACTCCACACCATCCTTGAACAAGTGATACTTGTTTTTATGGTGGTACAAGATTGCTTTCCAGTCATAAAAGTATGGACTACCCAACACCACACCTGAAATATCAAGCGATACTTAAACACACATTTTCTTGTAACCTGTAAACTAGTGTCTCTTGTTATCCATCCCGAAGGGTATGGTTTATGGTGAGGTACAATTTCAAGATTCAATTTTTTGATTAAGTCTTCAGAGATTAGATTCGCTTGTGAGCCACTATTGAAGAGTGTCAATAATGGTGTGTTTAGATATGACCCCAACATGAAATAAATCAATTCGTCTCTTTTCATCTGGAGTAGTAGTAGTGTTACAATTTTTTGAACTAGTTCTTGAAATATGTTGTTTTCCTTTGATTCCGATAATAGTGATTTTGTTTTCATCACCCGATTCAGAACCTAAATCTTCTTGAGTGATAGTAGTGGTTTTCTATTTCCTTTTATTGTTGGACTTATTTGGTCTCATTTCTAGATGGAGTTTCCAGCAATGATCCTCATTATGTCCCTGTTTTGAACAATGTTTACAGATAACTGTCTCCCCTTCTCTCTTCACACTTGCGTTTTTATTCCCTTTCCATTTTTCTCCTTTCTCTTTCTCCGTATCCTTAGGTGGCTTTGTTTTACTACTCTCTTCATACGTGTTATTTCCTATAGATTCAAGATGTGTGGCTTGCACACATAATTCATCCAAATTAGTTGGATTGAACATAAGAATAGTGTTTTTAAGATAGGAATGTAAACCCCCAATGTATTTCAGCAATGTTTCTTGGGAATTCAAATTCACTCCTAATTAAAAAGCCCATTTCCTAAACTCCTGTGTATAATCTTGGACTGTTTGGCCTTTAATCTGCCTAAAATTATGCCAGCTCATAATGGCTTTTTCATATAGGCTAAAGGATAAAACTATATTTTAATTGCAGAAACAAATTCAACCAAAGTGATGGATATCTTACCATGGATTCTCATTTCCTCTTGAGTCTTTGCTTCCCACCAAACTAGTGCAGCTCCTTCTAGCCTCAATGAAGCCAACTGGATCTTTATATAATGTTCTTGAAGGTTTTGAATTCTGCAGTATACCTCCAACTGTCGAATCCAATTGTCCAACTTTTCTACATTCACCTCTCCATTGTGCATGGGAAGTTCAAATTTTGTGTCCAATTTCAGTAATGGAGTCTTTCCTCTTGGGGTTTTGGAATGAGTATGACCAGTTTCAGTGGTGGTACTGGAAGATGATGTTGTGTGAGATGATGGAGATGATGAGGAAGATGATCAGGATGGTGGAGATGGAGGTGACTTTCCACCATTCCCTTTGGAATCCGTCTTCTCATCTTTTTTGTCCTCTGAGCTTCCTTCTCCATGTGGAGGTTTAGAACTCTCTCCAACAATTCTAGTGTTCCTCTCTTTATATAGGACTTTAACCATATCAGTCAAAGTATAGAAAGCATTCTTGAATTCTTCCTCCTTTGAAGAGGGACCTTCAGGCTCTCTTTCTCCTGACATAATGGCTATGGATTTAGGCTCAGAAATTTGTAATGCTTGCACCTCTTCAATCTCAATTGAAGAAAAAATTTGAGGAGATTCAAGTGCAGTTGGAATTGGAACTTTGGGTGGTGGAGATTGTGGCCTTGTGGCTCTCCTTCTTCTGGGCATTACCTCAGGAGTTGCAACCAATAGCTTCCCTTCTCTTCTCTACAACTTTAACTTTGTAAGCATCACAATTTTGCAACCATTAAAACCCTAACTGCACAAACTCAAGCAATCAAGCAATTCAAGCTTTGCTCTAATACCAACTTGATCTATTTTTGTATGATTAGTTTGGTTGTACTAATAACAATTATATATTTATAAATATGTGCATGCTTATTGCTCTTTGTGTTGAGGTTTCATTAGCTGTTTGTGCATACAATTAGGTAAATTTCCTTAAGTTTTAGAAGACATTCATGAGAAAATTAGCTTCAGAAACAAATACTGAATAACAAACATATACAGTGCAACAAACCATCAAAGAGACACATTAACACATTGTTTTGATGAAGGATTTCACCTCTCCTGGGCTACATCTCTTTGGTCTAGCTTCCATGGCTTAGGCCTCTATATTAGCTCAATGTGGAAAAAATGTTTTTTACAGAGCTCTATAGCTCATGATACTTGCACCAATGTGTTCAAAATGTTCAAATTAGCCAAGAAAACCTCTTTATGAGCTCAATTTGGTCGAAAATTTCTCAATATATGCTTCATTCAATTTTTCCCTAGGAAACTCCGCTAAAACTAGAGAAGACTCTAGTTAGCACCGCCAAAATTGGCAATTCTGCCAAAATTGGCATGCCTCCAAAACTACCGCCAACACAAAAACGAATTAATTAATTTAAACCGGGATTAGAAGTGCCTAAGCGCGCTTATTCGTTAGTGTTGGCCCATGGTTATATAGTGTGGTCGTATGGTGAGGGAGCTAGCCCATGGGGCTGGCTCCCTCCGCTCTGTCATCGGCATCATTGTAGGCATAAATATGATGTTTTGGGCCACCGTTTACAAGTCTATCAATGGTTCAACGGTATTGCAACATAGTTGGGAGGGGGAGGTCACGTGTTCGACCCGCCTTCTTCCCTTCGCTTCATATATTTTTCCGCCCATTAAATATTCGATACCTCTGGACTTTGACTATACCATATGAAATTTAAATGTGCAATTGTATATATTTCGCCTTTGGATATAGTTCAGAGTTATAATATATTTGTATAAATATATAATATATATATAATAATTATAATATAATATATGATATTAAATCATATAAAATAAAATTATATATATATATATATATATAGATAACTTCCACACAATATTCATCATGAACCCATAATTCTACCTTGTAGGACATTGGGCAATTTCACCTTCACATAACTAAACTGGCGAATCCTGAAGTGACACTTGGCACAACCTCATTGGGCAAAAACTAAAGAAGATTCCCATCATGCTAAATACACTGCCATGTCATCATTCTATTCTGTTCTGCAATTTTTTTAGCTGTTTAGGAAAACGAATAGCAGGCATCCGGATGAGTCGTTTTCAATGAAATAAATTGTGTTGCGATCGTCTTGACAAGACAGGCGCAGTCGCTCAGTTTTTAAGCCAATATGAGAACTTTGATTTTTTAGCTAAATAATGAGCACTTGATTAAAAATATAGCACAAGGAAGGAGTTGGTGATGAAATGGATGAGCAAGGGCAAGATCCCGAGAGATGGATCGGTTGCGGAAAGTTGAGGATTGTCCACTGCTTTGCTTATGTCCATTATTTTCAGTTTCATTCTCTGAGAATGTACTCGTTGTGTATTTGATGAATAGGCTTCGAGCCTTTTGTAATCTGTCGTGTACTGCCTTATATTCTAGTTAATGAAAGAAGCAATTTGGGTTCCATATTGTACTGGTGTGTTACTTATGGGTTATTTAATTTTTTAAATGAATGATTAGTAGCTAGGTAGTTTCCTATGATGGTACAAGTAGAGTGGTAGTATTGGATATTATAGATAATTGAGAGCGATGAGGTATTGTTGTATGTTATTTTCATTTCCTTGATGCCCCATCTAGCCACATCTAACTTCGGTCACAATACACCTCGGGTGAGACTGATTGCCCTCCGGGTAAGGTGAAAATGTCAGCTTTGTCCTAGACTACACTGAAGCATTGTTGGCCCCTTGAGCTTGAACCTAGGGTCTCTTCATTGTTGTCATTTTTGTGCCAAGTGGGGTTGTTGCTTCTGCCTTTGGCTGTGTTGGTCCCGCTCTGTGCGAGGTTTCTTCTGCTACACTTTGGCATTCCTTTCCAAACAAAAGCCCCAAATCAGGTACTGCGACAATCGTCTCTTGGTGGAAGCAATTATAATATTCTAATTCCATCTTACAGACGTCTGTGAGGGTTTCTACGTTTTGGAGAAATTTGGTTGTTGTTGTGGAGTACGGTTGATTGGGTCGAGTGTTCTGTAGGGTGCTCCACTATTCTTCGACCTCATCACATGCTTCTCGTAGAGAAATCACATGCTTACGGATCGATGGCCTAAGATCACAAATTTTCTTTTTCATCTTGGCTAATTCCTCCTCAATTTGTTGTACCCTGGCCTCGAGGGAGGTGATCTTGTCATCAATTTTATTTAGTTGGCTTCTTTCCCTATAGGTCTTGCTGTCAGTGATGGGTTGTTAGAGTTGTTGGAAAACTGGATACGCTAGCTAGTTTTTCATGGCTAGGTTGCCTGACCAATCGTTGACCTACTCTATTAGAACATAACCATCCACTAGCACATCAGTTAGCGAAGCTTTCAATGCATCGGCAGTGTGGAGTTTTTGCTCGATCTTCGTGATGTAGCTTGTAGCTGGATCGGGCAGTGTTGATCTTTCCATAATAAACTGTTCTTCATCTCCTTGCTAGTAGCCACAAGTTCCATGCATGCTGTTTGAATGTGGTTGTAGCAGTCGACCAATGTGCAACCCGAAAAATCCTCGAGCGCTTCAATTACTAAATCGGTCACAATTGGCCAAAGTTCTTGTAGCTTTGATGTCACCTGCTCGACCTATGATTAAAAGTGTTGATTGGTCTGTCAGAGCTGATCTCGCTCTGCAGTGATAGCGACAAGTTGTTGCTTCTGCTATTCGTGCTCGATGACTAGGTCATTGTGGATCTATTTATCCCTCTGAGCTACTTGTTGGATAAATCCAAACAGTTGTGTAGATGACTAGTGTTGAAGGTTCTCGAGCTGCATTGATGGTTCCGGGAAGTTACTTTGCAGGGGTTGGATGCTAGCAATAGATTTTTCTAAGTGACCTTCAGAGGAAGTTGTAGGCTACGTGGTTTCAAGAAACTGAGGAGTGGGAGGGATAATGACTAGCTTTGGAACAACAAGGAAATTTATTGGAAATGAGGACTCAAATGGTTCAGTTGCAGTGGAGTGTGGTTGTGAGGTGAGTGGCTCCTCGCTCGGGAGTGGGCTCAACCCTAGAAATAGGGATATTAGGGATCTTTGAACAGTAGTATGGCCTTTACCCTTGTTCAACGACATGGTGGGCTAGATAACTGAATCGACTTCCATTTCTTCTGTGGTGATGCGGGTGCTTGGAGGATTGTGTTAGGCAGGGTCGCGGAGGTGGAAGCTGTATGGGGGGATGGATCCTGCGACCCGGGTGAAACAGTAGAGGTGGACTGTGGGTTTTCTTCAACAATTGGGAAGGTCAACGCTGACTGGAGTCCATCACCAGTGAGGTCAACAACAGGAACGACAAACATTGTCTTTTGCTTCTTGACCATTGATACCTTGGTACCTTTGGGCTACTTGGGCTTGGGTATGGGTGGCTTTTTCTGAGAGTGAGGGATGCAATGTGGGATAGCCACAACAAGGGGAGTAGTTATGATTGGATTGAACAAGTAAACCCTTGAAAAGAAATGGACTGGTAAGTTATCCCTGATGAACCCTTGAAGCTGGTAATTGTCTACTTAATGGAGCTCATATGTTGCTCCATTTGATAGACCGTCAGCTGAAATTCCTCCTATGGACCCCTCTTCCTACTGATCTTGGTCGTGTCTCTTATCAGCGGTTGCGGTTGCATGCCCTTGAACAAATATTTGTACTGGTCATTTTTGATCTTGTAGGAGACCGCTGGCCACGATCTGACCTCCGTGTGGAATGATCCTTCTTCTATTTTGAACCTCTGTGGCCTCATTTGGAAAGTCTCTGGGTGGACAAATTGTGGCCTAATATAAGTCTGGCCATGTGTTACCCCAAACCATATTTCTTGTGAGTACTTATCGAGCAATCCCTTGGGGATTCTTCCTGTCGCCCTTATGGTCACAAGAATCTTCGGGTACCATTCTTTAAAGCATACCTTGTTGATCTCTTTATTGCTGGGGTCCCCAGACGTCCTCCATGGTGTGTACCTAAGCCCTAGTGGTTGTTCATCTGAGATTTCCACAAGGTCCTTCCCTGCTAGCGGGCACCATTTCCACATCACCAAGGTCATAATCAAATACTCGAAAATGAAATTTGTGCTTCGTTTGTAGACATCATCACAAGATTCAAACAACTCATTCAGTAGAAATGTAGACCGATTTAACAAAACTTCCTTCGCAACAGTGCTCCGCAACTGATATGGTGTCTAACGTGCACTCATTTCTAGAGAAGTGTCACATTACTTTCACTGAAATGATGTAGTAGGTGAATCTGATGTGGTATTTGTTGATCAAATCTATTTTAAATCCCTTGTCACTGCGCTTGGTGTTTTACTTGCTGTAATAATCATTGTCCCCCTCTTTCTTATCTCGCTTCGACCTGTTTGGAACGTTGTCAACATTTCATCTCTTGTTGCTAAGATTCTGGTGAGGTGTTGAATGTCCTCCACATAAATTTTATATTCCTTGTCTAACCAAAGTGAACCACCATGCATCCTACTCACCATAAGTTTAGTGCATTGCATTGCAGCAAAAGATGTTCTGAAGATCGGAAGACTCGTTAAATTAATCAATGTTGACTGCTAGAGTGCCCAAAATTTTACTTTGATCTTCGTTGCCATTGTGCCATCATCCTTTGGCACTTTTTCTGTATATACCTCTCTCTTGAGTGCTGGAAACTAGAAGCAATCTGAAAGGTCATTTTCTACCAGCGTTGCCTTATCATATTTCCCATATAATGATTCCAAAACAATAATTCGTTCAATTAATTTTTCTTCAAGAACTGAGATTATCTTCGTCATTCTTATGTGTTGCTGATATACAACAGTTAAAAGAGGCTGATAGGGAGTGATCTAGTGACATTTTTGAGGTTCTAACCGAGAACTCGAACAATTATGTCACCTAAATTGGAAATTCTGAAAATTCCTACATATCCATGCAAATTAAGTAGACCAGCTTCGACACAACATTTCTGACTAGACTCGCTAACTAATTACCACGACAAATCTCCCTATGTAGAATCGTTCATGTTAAATTGTTGCTGGTTGAGATGTACCTGACTCGGATAATGTATGATGGAAAAAGTACAAAGTGGAGAAGATGGGTAATAATGTGACTGTAATGGCAGCTTTTATTAGTTAACTCTTTCCATAACGAGAAAATATTCTACCGAAATTTACCTGAGAGGGGTATAATTATTACCTAATTATTACGGAAAAGACGTTGAGTACGATGGATAAGACTTGTGAAATGTGTGATTGACCTCCCCGACCACTGTCGATTGCGGTGAGGTGGCATAAGTACCGCAACTGAAATGACACATGAGAATTATTGTATTGAAATAAAGAAATAAACAGACTGACTGCGTGACTAACTTATTCATACTGACTCTAAACCTACCTATAGGCCCTTGTCAGAGACCTCATCAACTATAAAATTCGGTGTTGTATTGGTGGAAAGGTTTCATGCGTGCACCATTCATCCATCCTGGTATCAATATTCCATCCAGTTGCACAAGTTTAACCACTCCGGACTCAAACATAGCTATGATTATTGTTCATAAAAGTAGTGTTATCATAGTTACCTTCATTGAAGGCAGGTACATATCCTACACCACTTCTATAATTAGGAGTATTGTACCCATTGGGTCCATATGAAGAGTAACCATAACTATTATTCAAGGTAACACAAAGGACCTCAAAATCAAAGATCGGCTTATCTTAGAACAAGTTGAAACCCAAGCAGTAATCCTGATCTACACTACAAAAGAAGGCAAAGCATATTGAAGGCAATAAGACGTGGTCATCTTCAAGAAAGGATCATCTGCTTTCCCTAGAAGAATATCATCCGAAGAAGAAACAAATCATCCTCATCAAAAGGAGAAACCTTTTCTATTGAGGAAAGATTCTCTCATTGAAAAGAAGGTCATCCAAGAAGAAGTACTAATACATCTTCTTCAACCATCATCAAAGCAATCAAGGTGAAGATTTCATCTTCATATGACAAGTAAGTATATTTTTATTCTATAATCAAATTTGGTTAAATGACTTCATGTTTGCAAGGAGATCTATAAATTGGTTGGGTCATCAAGATTCCTTGCATAAAGAAGGAAGATAGACATAGTCCTCTAAGTAGATGAAGTCATTGAACATATCAGAAGGTCTCCTCTGAATTCATGGAAAGGGATACTTATGAAAGATCCCCTCATATAGAAATATTGGAGACATCAAAGAGATGTATATGATAAACTCATTCTCTAAAGGTGCAATGAAGAAGGTCACATGAAATCTGATCTACATGAAAGTAAAGGGTATTAAAGGATATACGATATCTTCATAAGGTCCCATCTACAAGATCTAGGAAGGAAGATAACCATCATTGATTCATAAACAATCAAGGTAAAAAATATCCATGGGATAAGAAATTTACCTCATTCGACAACTTATGGTCTCTATGCTAAATAGAGAAAGACAAGTTGATGGCAAAAGTATTGAAGGATAAAAGAACTCAAACATGTGCATAAAGGAAAGGCAAGTTTGGTCCCCAAGCAAGACAAAATAATATAGCTAAGATTCAATGCTATGGAAAGATTATGGAAAGAAGCTAATATCACTGGAAAGATGGAGGAAGCTGAAGAAAAAGGGCCAAGGAAAGAGGGATTAACAAATATCTACTATGAGTAAGATGGTATCCCTCACAAAAGGGTCCTATCATAAGCTCCTAAATCTTGTGTTATGGATATGACCAAGATAATAAGATGCATTGTGGCATCATGAAAGAATTAGAAATAAGAACTCATGATATCACCATGGGAATTATGAAGGAAAAAATCTATGGCAGTCAAACATGAAGGATATAGCTCTTGGGAACCTCATTGGACATGGAAGGAAAGAAAGAAACAAGGCTCATCATACATCAAGAAACATCTACCAGATGGTTACAAATAAGATCCTCAAGATTCTCTAATGGAATCCTCATCAGAGGGTTCATTAATATAGAGAGGAAGCAAGTGTTTCATCTGAAACTCCAACTTGTGGAATTTGTGAATGATGTTATGGTGACATAAGAGGAGAAGTAGATCAAGAGTTTGAAGACACTTCAATCAAGCAAGTTGTTGAAGGAAGCCTAGATGACCTAAAGATGAAATAAGGTATGTATTCTTGAATTTAAATTTATAATGGTTGTAGGTAACATGGATCATTACTTCTAGCTTAAGAAGCATGATCGAGAGAAACATGATCTCCTCCTCTCAAAGGATGCAAGAAGGCATAAGACACACTAAGATGAATTCAAAATAATATGACTACAATTAAGAAACTCTAATTGAAAGCACCTGGGAATGGAATGTGTGGAGAAGGAAGAGATCGTGAGATAAGCAACCTTGATGAAGGTGATCAACATCCAAAAGACCAATAATAATTAACTAGGAAATCTCCTGAAAAGATATGAAGACTTTGATGGAAAAAGATGAAGACCCTTGACAATCGATATCTTTGGGAGATGTGTCAACATGTATTCAGGATGCTAATACCTATAGAAAGATGTCATGATGAAGAGCCATATCATAAGGTATGATTTGATTTAATATTATGTTTTGATTTCTTGAATAATTTATGGATAAGTTCATGCAGGGCTACTTAAAAGTAGAACTAGAATTCATGTGGTGGATGGAATAAGCATGATGAGAAAGAAGTAGTCATATGGTGAAGGTTCCAGATATGAAGAAGGCCACTTTCCATGAAGAAAGGAATGATAGGACGGACTAAGGAGGACAGTGGTCGATGGCTATTTCCTTACAAGGAAGAAGCTCAATTGAATTTCATGACATCAAGGAGAAATGTTGATCAAGTAGTTGAAGGACCCACAAAGAAGAAGTTTTTGATGTGTAGAAGAGTCCCTAGCTAAGAGGGAGCTCTGACAAGTTCTCGATTAAAAGAGAGCTTGGGAAAGTTCCTAATCAGAGGGAGATTGGGTACAGTCCTTCAAGGAATGGGCATATCTTCCCCAGTTGTGAGGGAGAGATAGACACAACATTTTTTTAGGGTTGGGAGTACAATATAAGAATAGTCCTAGAAGGTCATACTCAGTGAACACCCTGGTGGGTATTACCTTGAGAGACAATGATGAAGGTGTCTATAGTCATTGGTCTCGCTAAAATTGTGCTCTAATCTGATGAGAGATAGAGCTGTCATTTAAGGTCTTGTTATGGAAAAAATGTTGGTTACTATGATGCTATACAGATGGGTTACAATTCCGATTCTTCTTATGAGAAAATTCTTCAGATTGAGAATGAAAAAGTATCATGAGCATTGAAGAAAGTGTAGCTAGGTTCAATCTTCATAAATGTAATTTTGATCTTTGTACTTGTAAAAGAAAAGAAATATTATTTTTGTAATTTATAAAATAAGTTTCTTGCTCATTACATAGGTTCAGTACATGTTGAAGTGTTACAGGAAAGTCAAAAAGTCAAAGAAAATGTTAAAGAGCTCTTTTTAAGAATATATGTAATGTAAATGAGTCAACCTAGTGTCTAGATCAACCCTCCAAGACAAGGACAATCCTCTTGAAGAAGGAAACAAGAAAAATGATGAAGAAAGGAGTTATGTCAGCCTCGAAATGTATATAAATATCAAGTCAGCTCATATATGGAGACACAATGGTTCACTGGTTCATGTCAGCTAGAATACATGGACAAGCAACTATATATACACAGTTAGAGCCACCACAGAGAAAAAAAACTCATAATTCTCTGCAACTTCAGATGAGGAAAAAGGTAAATCATTTTGGATGGTACAATGATCTTGACATACCTATGAAATCTCGATGGTAATTACAGTGAAATCTTCACATATATCTCTAAAATATCAGACAAGGTACAGTGGTACAGGAAACTTGGATCAAGGCAGCAGTTCAGTACTTCAGATGGAGAGGGATCACTATGGTTTTCGGATGGGTATTACAGTGATGTATTCTTGACATAACAGTGACTAGGTGCAAAGAGAACACAGTCACATCCTCGGTGAAGATCTCAGTGTAATCATAATATTGGTGATAAGGATGATCACAAGAATCCTACAATAGCACACGTAGTCTCGGCATAATTATGATGGAAGGATCTCATAGTGACACACTTTATCTCAACATACATTAAGGTGCAACCATGATTCTACAATCATGATCTCATTCTTGATGGATACATAGTCACAAAGGGTATGATCTTGGTGAAGGTACACTTATGATAAGACAATCATGATATCAGTGGATCTACAACATATCTCCTATACATATTTCAATATGGAGATCTTGTTGATGAAGACCTCGGTGATTGTGCAACAATGATGATGATCTCAGTAGTGACAAAGAAGAGGATTGGTTTCTTGGTCTTGGAGTGGCATAATAGGTCAAGGGTCATGGTCTTGCTATTTGTCAATTGGAATCTCTATAAGAAGAATTTTTTGTTGGTTTTCCTCTCCAAGAGGGAGAGGTTTTGGCCCTGGAAGAAAGCCAATATCTTGCGTTCTCATCTCTTTGTTTTGGTAACTATTTGATGAATATAAGAAGACACACTCTAATAATAACAAGTGAATATTGTACTAAGCAAAAAAAATTAAAATACCTCAAAGTAGTTAGCATGCTAGAAGAATCACATTAACTACATTTGCCCTAGATTCTTCAAGAAAATGTCGAGAAGTCCTCCGTTATTGTTCATAATTTGGAGGAGAAAGAGATGTTATATTTGATCAATTTTCCATTATGAAATATTGAAGCTTGATTCTGGATTCAAAAATCTGGGTTCAAGAAGTTGACTGGTATTAGCTATTGGATAAGTTGGATAAAAGGATCAATGTTTTGTGCTTTCGACGGTTGTCTATGGTAGGCAAATTGGTACTAGTTAAATCGGTTCTGGAAGTAATTTCAGATTATTGGATGTCCCTAGCTTGGATTCCCATGAGTATCTTGGAGAAATTCCAGAGGCTATGATTCAAGTTTATGTGCGATGGATTGATGGATCAACTTGTCTTGTCTTGGGTTCATTGGAGCAAGTTGGTTGTTCCAAAACTCCTTAGGGGATAGGCACTCAAAAATATTTTCTTATTCTCAAAATCCCTTACTGCAAAAAGCACATGGAGACTTCTATCCACCCAGAGTCTTTGAACACAAGTGATTATTCAAAATATGTTTCTCCTCTGTCATTGGAAGACTAGGCGATCTAGTGGGCATTTCTCCACTCTTTTGATCTGGTGGCTTCTTGTTTAGTGTGACAGGTTGGTAATAGCTATTGTTTTGAGGAACCCATTCTTTATCCACCTCTTATGGCTCGTGGCCTGGTTTTTTGGAGGAACCCATTCTTTATCCACCTCTTATTGATTTTTTTGTGATCGGGGCATTACAGTCCTAGCACATTTTGAAACCCCTGATCACGCTACTTTGTGGAGACAAGGATGGGAAGGGGCCAGGGATCTATTCTTACTTCAAATTCTCAAGGAGGAATGGTCGTGTTATATTGTTGCATTGAGTTTTACATACATCCAACTCAGTGATAGAGTGGATGAGCTTGTGTGGTCATATGCTTCATGTGGTATATATCTCTAAATATTGGATATCTATGTATTATTTCGACAGTGCAAAAACAGGCTATGGATTGATGGTGGGGAGTTTTGTTGAAGTCTAGGTGCCCGACAAAATCCAAATTATTGGTTTGGGCTATCATGGCAGGAAATTTGCCTACGTGGGATGTAATGAAATGCCCATATAAAATTGGGTCAGGTTGGTGTGCCTTATGCATGGCCAGTGGAGAATCAATTGAACATCTCTTCATAAAATACCCCTTTACTGTTCAGGTTTGGGATACATGCAATTATGATTAGTTAAAAGCTAGCTTTCACGTTATAGTTGCTATGATCATCAATAAGCCTATTTGAGCTTGCAGTGCCTGTGGTATGGTATATCATTTTTATTGTCTAGCGACTATGGACAACATATAAGAATAAAAAATTCTTTCATGCTCTCCCTTTGATCCTTAGCTGGGATGTTTGGATAACATGAAAAAATACGTTTTTCTCAGATCTTCCTTCGTACCCACAAAAAATTACAGCTGAGGGTCTGGCTATTCTTTCTCATTTTTCATAGGCATGACTTCCCCAAATCAATAGGCCTGTTGTCATTAAATATATTGACCCATCAAAGTTGTGGGGTTTTTTCAACAGTGCATCTCAAGGGGGGTGAACTCGTCTATGTTAAGGGCTTTTTTCTCCACCTAAATGAAAAGCATCCTTTCATGTAATGATAGGTTTGGGTTGAGGATCAAATAATTGGTCTAGGGTTCATGCTTGTCGTGCTCTTACCACTTTTATTGTTGAAAAAGAAGTTACACATCTTAAGAGCTTTGGGGACTCTTTGGTTGTTGTTAACTCCCTAAAAAAAACTTAATTCGGCAAAAATTTATCACTTATTGATATTTTGGAGGAAATTTAGCTTATCATATTATTTTTCACATATTTCACATCATAGAAATAAAAAATCCATAATTTAATAATATTTTAAGCTTGATTCACCTTGTCCATTTTCTCTATTATGACAAACCTTGATTTACCTTGTCAATTTTCTCTATTAAGTATGTCAATTAATTTATTTAATATATATAGTGAAAATATCCTTATCAATTGGTGAATGTGCATTTGTACCTTGTATTATTATTGAATAGATCTTATCTTGTAAGCCCTACGAAGGATTCTCTTGGAAAAAATTCTCTTGATATTGTCTTAAAAGCTTGTTAAAGGAAATAGGAGGATTTTCCACGGTTTCCAATGGAATAATCCTATTGTTTGTAGTGCACTACCTTAAGGTTTATCCAATATACATTATTGACCTTCTTCAAGACAATCCTAGTTGACCCCATATGCTTGATGAAATGACACTAGTCTCTTGTCCTCCAATCATCTATCATACCCTAAATTTTAATAAAACCATTTTTCTAAGATTTACTCTTCATATTGATTTGAGCTTGATCATTACCCTAAATCCTAGTAATATAAACCTAGGGAAGCCCCTCTTGAGCCAAAGGAGCACTGACCTTAAGAGTAAAAGAGGGTTAGTGAACTAATATTGACCCCTCTTAGTTTCAACCATATAACGCTTCAGGTTGTGAAAGTTTTCATCTCTTCTAATTAATTCTAATTTCATTTATTCATGTTTTCATTTATTCTAATTTCATTTTTGAGATATTAATCAAATAAATAAAGAAAATTTTATCATATATTTTTCTAATTTCATTTTTGAAATATTAATCAAATAAATAAAGGAAAATTTATTATATATTTTTATTTACAGTAAATCAAACCAAACACCAAACCGTTCTTAAAATAACTAATCAGAATACCTCACTGGCATATAAAAACAAAATCACCCAAGTATCCAACGATCTTCTTATCAAAACCACACAAAAGCAAAACAAAAATCTTAAACAATTACGAAACTGAAAATAAATAATATATATAATTTACAAATAACAATAGATTATTAAAATCTCCAGTTTATATTCAATTCTTAAACTTAGAGTTGACCTTAGCCATGTGGCGCAAACCCAGTTTCATATCCACCGTTTTGTTCTGCCTGACGAGCGTCGTTCCATTTGACTGTCCATTGTCAACATGAGCTACCCCGTAGTAACTTAAGAGTGTGCCCACATGAGCAAGTTCCCAAGGTTGACCCTCCCCCCTTGGTTAACACGGATACTAAACTCTTCACAGTACAAGAGGTAGAGATGGGTATCAAGAAGTTAGGTGTTGGAAAAGCAAAAGACTTAGCTGAACTCCAAGCAGAATATCTAAAGTGGGGCTCAAAGATCCTTGCACCTCACATTACAAAAATCTTCAACAACATCATACAAAAAGGGCTTCCCACAGATTGGAAAACTAGTCTGGCAATACCTCTTTTCAAGAGCGGTGACATCAATAATCCCTCCAATTATAGGACCATCATGATAAAACCTTTGTTTTCAAAGCTATTTGGAAGCATGCTAGAAAACAAAATTAGCAAGTGGGCAGAAGAAAGAAATAAGCGTGCTAAAGGGCAAGCAGGTTTTAGACCTAAGCATTCAACAGTTGATCATTGCATAACTTTAAGGCACATCATTGAAAAAGTTTGGGAGAATAAGGAAGAAGTCTTTTGTTGCTTTGTTGATTTCAGAAAAGCGTTTGACTCGGTTCCTAGGGATAAACTTTGGCAAAGAATGGAGGAACTTGGAGTTCCTAAACATTTGAGAGTAGCTGTGCATAGGCTGTATGAAGAGGTGAAAGTCAAAATTAGAACTTCGGCAGGTATTTCTGAAAGTTTTAGAAGCGATATCAGGGTGAAGCAAGGTTGCCAACTGTCTCCTACCCTTTTTGGTTTATATATCGACAAGCTTGAGGAGTGGTTAAATTCGCAAGGGGGTGATGGTATCTATTTGTGCAAGTTTGTTATAAGGCTTCTTTTGTATGCAGATGACCTTATTCTAATTGCTAAATCGACGCTTGGTTTGCAAGAGCACTTACTATCCCTTGAGCATTTTTATAGAAGTGTGGGGATGCAAGTCAATATCAACAAAACGAAAGTAGTGGTCTTCTCTAAGAAAAGAAAACATAACCAAGTTACATAAGTTCTACTTTGAAGGCAACATTCTGGAAGAAGTTGCGGAATACAAATACCTCGGAGTTGACGTCAACAAAAATCTAAGCTGGAATGGTTGTAGAAAGAAAAGAACTTTGGGGGGTTGGAAAGCATTTTATGATTTTCAAAATAGGTGTAGAGAGGCAGAGTTATGGGACTGGAAGACCACTCAAACTCTTTTTGGGCTTCTAGTGATTCCAGTGATTCTATATGGTTGTGAACTGTGGGCTAGTAGTACTTCCGACATGCAGTGGAGACAAACTGAGAAAATTCAGAAGCGTTTGATTACAAACAAATTTAAGATTAAAAGTGCAGTGCCTTATGATATCTTGTTAAGTGAAACAGGGGCTGCTCCTATTGAAGCAATTGCTATGGTGTGAGTCATAAGTTATTTAAAAAAAATTGAGCAAATGGAAGATGGTAGATGGCCTAAGGTTGTCTTTAATGATAGATTGTGCAAGAGCAAAAAAACTTGGATGCAACAAAATAACAAATGGTTTAGTAAATGGGATATTTGCTTGAACGTGTGCCCCATAAACAACAAAGAGATAAAAGCTTTTGTTATGGAAAAGTTCTACAAACGTACTTGGAAGAAGGAGCTAGGAAGAAAGAAAAATTACTATATTGAAGTGTTTAATCCCACTCATAATCATCAACCAAAAGCATACATAGAGGCCAATATCTCTTGGAGAGCCAAAATTCTTATTGCTTAGTTAAGGACTAATTCTCATCAACTCCGTTGTGAAACAGGGCGCTGGAAAAGGCCAAAGGAAGTGTGGGAGGAAAGGGTATGAATTTTTTGTTCTTCCGGAAAAGTGGAAACAGAAAAACATTTCATTTTAGAATGTGAGGCCTTCAAAGACAACAGGGAAAGTTATGTAGATACGCTGGCAGCTAGCTCTTGGGATAATCTATTTAATGAGGGGTTTGTTGAGAAGACGGGAGCATTTATTGTGAAGCTTCACAAAAAAATGGTCGAATACATCAAGCAGATGAAAAAGCAATCTGTCCCATAGGCTATATTTAGCCTCGTGCACGTTAAAATAATTTCTTTCTTTCTTATGCCACCACTCCCTCCGCCTCCATATCCAACAGAACTATCAGTGCTTCCATAAACTATGGGTGTAGGAACCCCATAACTAATGGGGAATCCAACATAACTGCCACTCCCACTCCCATTCCCTCTGCGTCCATATCCAACAGAGCTATCTGTGCTTCCATATACCATGGTTGTAGGGGCCCCATAGCTAATGGGAACTCCAACATAGCTACGATTATTGTTCATAAAAGTAGTGTTATCATAATTACCTCCATTGAAGGTAGCTCCATATCCTGCACCACTTCCATAGCTAGAAGTATTGTACCCAGTAGGTCCATACGAAGAGTAACCATAACTACTGTTCATTGGAGGATCAAGAGTTGAATTGAAGCCGTGAGCATTGCTGGAATCGAAATTACCTTCTCTACCATTAGGGAACACCTTGGGAATTGCTTGTTTGACTTCTACCGTCTTTCCATTGAGTTGATGAAATCGATTTTGTAGAACTAAATCCAGAACATTTTCTAAGTCATAGATGATGAAGCCAAACCCTCTAGATGCTTGAGTTATGGGATCAAACATTACAACTGCATGGATAATTGTGCCAAACCGCTAAAAATAATTTCTCATGTCATTCTCAGTGACGGTAGGTGCTAAGCCACCCAGAAATATTTTCTCTGTCCTACTTTGGCCACGGTTACCATTACCAATTGTATTGCTCCTATTCCTAGCGATGATTATGCTATGCTACTCATCTTTGGAAATTGTTCTTTTAGCCTCCACCTATGTTTTTGATGAAAAAAACAAAAAATATGAACGAAGTCATCATTTGTAAAAAATCTTCAAACTGATCAAGAGAACAAAACAGAAAGGCAAGTTACCGTTCGGCCATCACTGTTGTGATTTTCTAAGAGAACCCTGCCTGCCACAGCTGGATAAACCCAAAACCCCGCAGTCTGCCCGTGATCCTGTCCTTCTTAATCTCTACTTCCATGATATCTCCAAAGTTGCTGAAATAATCTTTCAATCATTTCTCTGTTGTGTCTGATGATATCCCACCAATGAAGGGCTTCCCCTGCTCTGAATCCATATTAAAACACTGCCTACACCAAATCCTTGTCAAGAAAACATAACATCTGGAGTATACAAAAACACATAATCGAAAAAAGTAAGAGAGGATTAGAGAAAGTGACTTAACGACCGTATTAAAGAGACAAATATAGAACTGTTGTGAAAAATCCAATTTGTGAGCTAATTCCCAAGTAATAGTGCAGAGACAACCCTAAAATTTAATTTTCTTAAATGCCAAAATGCCACAAATTGAATTCTATATTGAGGCACGGACTGTGGAGGATCGTCGGTACTTGAGCATGGTGTATTTAGTGTGTCTATATATATATATATTAAGAGTGTGCCCACATGATAAGATGTCGGTGTGCTGACATGCCCATTAAACAGTTTCTTCGTTAAATAGTTAAGCCCATTAAACTGTTTCTCCGTTAAATAGTTAAGTTTTAAATTTAGAAGGTAGAGGGCCTGTTGAGTAACTTAGGTTCGGAATTAGTTAAAAATGGTAAATTGATATTTTTTTTTAAGAAAAAGTTAATATAACAAATTATATACAGATGGTTGAGTAGCTTATTTTTAGAATTAGCTAAAATGGTTAATTGATTTTTTTTTCTTCAAAATAAATTTAATAAAATTATAATTATAACTTATTCTAATTATTCTTTTCCCATTAAAAATAGCTACTTTTAAAATAGAATGCCGGTTTGGAATATTATAATAAAAAATAAGTATTTTCATGAAAAACCTTAAGTTTTTAGATTTCTAAACATGTAAACGTAAGCTTAAATGTAAACAACTGAGTATGGGGTAACATTTAACATTTCTAATCTAATGTAGGCCTTATTTAAAAATCAATCTAATTATTAGTATGTATAAACACAATATAAATTTAAAATATTAAGAGGTTAGGGAACACTAAAAAAAAATGTATGGTAAATAAATAAAAATATAAATAAACTAGACCTATGGCAAATAAATAAAACCTCCTTTTATATTTATTCCATAAACCTCTTTATATTTAAAGAAAACTCAAAAAATATGTTTTATTTAGGTGAAGCCTATGGACCAAATACCATATTTATAAAAGAGGCATCGTAAATAAATAAATATAAAAAATGTACTAACCCGAGTCACCTTTAACCAAACACGGGCATCCCTTGCACTTCCATCGCGAGCACACGCCTTTGACCGCGATCGTCGGTTTTTCAACTTCTCGGACGCTCATCAACTTGAGTACCTGACATCCTCCACCACTCTGAAAATTTTATCGTCCTCGAAAAGACTATCTCAACAAACTCCATTTCTGAGACATAACCATATATGTGGGCACCCAGATAACCCAACCCATGACTTGCTCCCTGCTCCAATATCGTCAAACTCTATAAAAAAATCATGTGTTGGATCTCCCTGTGATGGTGATTAGTCGGTAAGCTAATCCAACCATAAGATCGCCTCCACAAGAACACATGCCCCTCACATCATCATGACTGTCTTCACATCTTGATGTCAATCATGTCCATCTCGCCCCAAGTTATTTCTCATCTTGTCATAAAGAGGACTCATTGCCATGAGAAGGAGACAATGGGCCTCATCCCCTTGTCAGTCTAGAAAGAGGGAGGGGATGGAAAAGTCGATGGCTCTCCATCCTCCTCTAATAGCTCAATCCATCTATCTGACTTTTCCTCTTCAAGCCTTTGAATGTATGTTTCCTTGTTCTCCTCCCGTGCCTCCAAAATTTCATCCACTTTTACCCACATTTCCATCATTTTACCCTCATTCCGTAACTCTATCACCCCATAACCTTACATTAAGTAATAATTTTCATAATCACATGGGTTTATCATTATTATTTTCCAAGTCATTGATTTTAAGCATTTTAAGAGGATTTGTGATTAAATATTATAAAATTAACATGTTTTCATATATATCTAAAAGTGTTATGAGTTTTGTGATATTGTAGGCCTACTTGGAGATTCTAGAAGGGTTCTACTTGGCCACCCAACAACAAATTCGAATTTCAAATTCAAATTCATGAAGGTTTGTGGAATAATTGTAGAAGATGTGGATCATTAATATGCACATTCAAAGGAGAAGAATCATGGATGAAATAATTTTGAGAGGATTTGTATCTTACATTTTTAAGAGATTGGTTGTAACCACAAGAGATAAATGTGGATTTAGGAGAGATCTAAGGATCTATATTTATTGAATAGTTATCCTTAATTTTTGTATGAATAGGAGTTCACCCTTCATACAAAGTGTTGTTAGGTAGTGGTTAGAGGTTAGAGGTATCTAGTTGTTAGTTGCTTAATTGGAGGTTCCAAGTTCCATCCAAGATGTGATTTATAAAGTGAGGATAGAGAATTCTTGTAATATCTTGTAACTTGTTTTATGAAATACATACTGCTACTTTTATCTCCAAGATGTGATAGTTTTAGTGTGCTTGCTGAGGAATGGAGGGCTTCCATCAACCACAGTTTGCACACCTTTGTACATATTCGTAACATAATGTAGTTGTTTTATTTCATTTATTTTCAGCAAGTGTGTTTTCATTTTATGCAAGTGTGTTTTTCCTTTCAGGAAGTGTGATTTCATTTCAGGAGGTGTGAGAGTGTGATTTCCTTTCAACAAGTGTGATTTCAATTATGCAAGTGTGGTGTGATTTAAATTTTGAAAGTGTGATTTCAATTATGCAAGTGTGGTGTGATTTCAATTCTGCAAGTGTGATTTCAATTCTACAAGTGTAATTTCATTTAAGCAAGTGTGGTGTGATTTTAATTATGCAAGTGTTATTTCAATTTCTTTATGTTTGGTTTGGTTTGGATTATATTGATTTAATTTGCTTTGTAATAATTTTTAATTGCATTAGATAAATCTATTCTGATAAATAACCATATAGTACATGTATACCTCATCAGTTCTAGGAACCCCAGGTTCACAATTAATGATAGGGATTTAACTTACGATTAAATCACTCAACATTTTGGTGCCGTGGCCGGGGAGGTATACATAGGTGTTTATTTCAAAATTTTAGACAGCTCATTATAGTTGCATTAATTCTTAGATGCATGGTTAAAATCATATTAAAATAATTTAGGATGCATATTAGATTTCAATAAAATTTCAAAACTTTGTACCAGTATGTGTGCACGACAGGAATTATCAACCAGTTGGAATAATTCATAGACAATTAAGAATTTGAAGAATGCTCTTCCAAGAAATTTGCTGAATCTTAGCAACGACTTGGATATTTGCCTCTCAGGAAGAGTATATTTTAACTTCATGTAGAAAATTATCTATCTCTCCACCTCCACAAGAAGATCTTCAAGTTGCTTTTGATTCCTCTTGCTAAGCGGTGGAAGAGACTAAAGAATCATGCAATACTTTTGATGGGGAGAAACCACTAGAATTTAAGATTGAGGAATGTATAATAAAGGAGGATATTCAATGTGATCTAAAGAAAGAAAGGAATCAAGAATTTCATGACCTTATTGAAAGATGGTTCCAATCAAGGATCAAGTCACATCACTCTTCCATTCTTCCTTACTTGTTAATTGTATTATCAAAACAACTGGTTTTTCATGCTTTCATGTGTTTTAATGCATATTTTTCAGAACTAAGAATGAATATATTTTTACTCCTATTACACACATGGTTACAATGGAAATATGCATACACTTGAAACCTTTTTTCTATTTCCAGTAGAGTAGAGTAGGATAGAATCAATGAATAAAACCAAGTTTGGTGATGTGTTTTTTTTAAGTTTTTAAGTTAGATTTCATTTTATTTGAAATTTTATTTATTGGTGGTGTAGTAAGAGCCACCCAACTCACTAATCATTTGCAAGAAGATGTAGAAAGAGAAGGAATATTTGAGAAGAAGGAGAACAAATAGAGTTTTGAGAGCCACAATTTGAAGTTAGAGATCAAATCCTTTCATTTTGTCTTTTAAATTTCACATTCCAAATGAATAAAGAGTTTCAATATTGTTGAGTATGCTCTCTTCTTGCACTCTCTATGATCTAGAAGATCAGAAAAGAAAATTGAATAAAGTTAGTTTTAAAATTTTGCAATAAAAATTGGATAAGAGATCTAAATTCATACTCAAAAGTATAATAGCATGCTTTTACAAAGCTCAAAAAAAAAACTAATGTATCCAATGGATCCAACATTGTCGAAAACCCATGTTTTGACTCTTTTTTCACCTCATTTGGCCAAACATTGAGTAAAATATCATTGTTTCAAGATTTTTCCCAATTCTGTTGTTAATAATTCTACAATTTGAACTAAACCCGGCCTGTGTGCCCCAAACACGAAAACTGCACACAAACCTAGCCTATATTCTTGATCTGTGATTGAAATTGTAGGACTGTTAAAACTTTCATTAAGCATTAACTTTTCCACCGGTGTGGTCATATGGAGGGCCATACAACCCTGGGTTGGCCCAAATTCCTCTGTTGCTCCCTTTTTCCTTTTGCGCTGGTTATATTATAGTTCAAGGGACTGTGGGCTGGGCTAAGGCCTAGCCCTTGGTCCCTGCCTGTGGTTCTATGGTACTGGAGTGGCCACGGTCTAGGGCTTAACCCCAGCCCCTTTCCCCAATAGCATGCAGACTGAACCTTAAATACATGTTCGAAATTCTTACTAATAAGAAATAATGATAGGATGACTGGTAAGGGTGCTATGTTGCAAGGCATGAGGTCACCGTTTCAATTCTTTTGGAGGCAGTTTGACCTCACCAAAAAGAAATTATCCTCAACAAGGAGGCCATGTGGTAACCAATGGTTGGCCCACATGGCACTCCCTCATTGTCCCTCCACAAAAAAAATGTAAACCAATGAAAAATATCAATGTCTCAACCAATCAACTTGTGAAAAGTGTCAATCACGCATTGGTCGATGAAGGACCAGTCAACTTTCCAAGTAATATTTACAATTCATGACCTAGTCAACGTACGAACTGCTGACTGGGCATTCCTGTAACAGAAATTCATTTTTTTAGTTGTTTTCAAAAACAAATAGAATGTGATTCCAGGAGCATCCAAAGTCGGATTTTAGGGAAACGAGTTGCGTTGGATTTAGAGCGATGACTTCTATGCTTTGACATTGGTTTAAAGATGATTCACTAATTTTTAATTTTGAGCATTTTCTTTATCCACGGGATCTTGGACAAGGGTGGAGCGCTAGAGAAAAAAGAAGAAATGTAGTCACAGACTTATACTTTCATAAAAACTTGCAAATATTAAAAACCCAACTGTAATACTTGACAAACCACCATCCGAGTCTAAATGCAAGTTGTAAAAATGACAAGGCAATGCAACGATCTAGTTTTTTAGTAGTTGCAGAATCGACACAATTCAGTAGCTTATGAAAATTTGATTTATGGTCTATTGATGAAGAATTAAGTGTGTGGAGAATAGATCTCAAGCTCAAATTTGGTTAGAAACACAATGAAGAAGTCACCAACAAAACAATAACACGTGATCCATGGTACCGCTTTTCAATCAAGTAAAAGTGAATTTAATTTTTCATCCTTGAATTTATTTTATTAGTATTATTTCTGAGTTTTTTTTGTATATACATCTAATAAAGAGGGACTAATCACCTCTCTCTTTTGATAATCTTACATTTTATTGCAGAAATTGCTAAGTTTTTGTAGGTTCCAGGACAATGAAGGAAGATGAAACTATATGCACGAGTACCTTTTTAAAGACGAACTTTCTTTCAAAAGAGGATGATCATTCAATATAAAATCAGATCCACTACACAATTGCTACTAAACATATACCAATTTTACCATTACTACACATTTTAAGCCTACGGTCAATCCATAATTGCCCATCTCCTTACTACCAAAAACTCATTTCCTTTTGCAATCTTCATACTTTCCTGCCTCATTTTCACTCACCTTTAACTCACAAATAAAGTCATTCAACTCCCTTACAAAGTTGAGTCACCCCATTTTTCCTTTTCCTTTCTGTCAAATAAACCTTGCTTCAATGCAAAATTTAGATCTATAGTCCTTCAAATTATTATTTCATACTCGTATTAGATGATGGAGGATTAATTAAGGCCTCCCTTCTAACAAGTTTTGTCCCATCAACTCCGACACATCATCTGGGATCAAAACTATAGATCTTTCAAGTACATTGAGGCTTGCATGCCTTAATGGCAATATCTCTCACCAATAAACAATGACAATACATCAATGTCCCCTATTTGTTGGATCTTCTAGGTGACTCAACTACAACACATCTATTCGTACCTTGTAATATGTACTTAGGCTTCTTGACTCTCATTGACATCTATGGTGAGTAGTCTCATGTTGGTTAATGGCATTCATTAATGGCCATTAATCTGACAATTTATTCTCTATGTTCGACATCGACACATTTATTCACATAGATAATAATTATGCCACTGAGTGGGAATGAATGAAGACTACATGATTTCAGCAGTTTGTAGCAAGACTCAATCCAGAATTCAACAATCATAGCAATAAATATTCCAATCTCATCCTCAATTCATACAACCAAGAGAAGGAAGAAGCAAGATTAGATTATTATACTTCATATTCCATGATCCAGCAGCAACAACCACACTATTCTATATACATAGCTTGTCCACTTTTCAGGTAGGTGAAGGTATGTAATTTTCTAATCTTTAATCATGTAATTCCTTAAATGTTACAATTGTGATTTTGGAAAATTCCTCACCTAATTTATATTCCTTTCTCATTTGCCAAAAACTGAAAACACCTTTAGTTGGGGGGAAGGGATATCAATTCATATTCACATTTCATGCCACATGTCATATTTCATTTCATCCTAACCAACATATTTTTCCAATCAACTATTATTGCATTTTGATTCCAAAAGTTTATATGTTTTGAAATGACCAATTGATGAGCACATTAAATGGCTGACAGTCACTATGAGACTTAAAAAAATATTTCTCAATGTTTTCAAGTATTTTGATGCAACAAAAATAACAAAAGTATTGTTACACAAGAACCAATACTCATAAAATTTTGGTTGTCACACAAGAACCAAGCATAAAAATATATGTTGCAATTAAATTTCAAAGTGCACTTTGAAAAAAGAATAAAATTGTCAAATGATATGATTATGCAAAGTTAAAAGAGAATCAATGTAAATCCAAATCTCATATAGAAGTAAAACATTTCTAGAAGGTCAACTTATGATTAAGTGAATCAATGCAATAGTTACATGACGACATGCAACATCTTCAGTTGGGAATATTTTGAGACTCCAAAATTTCATCCACTTTTACCCACATTTCCATCATTTTATCCTCATTCCATGACTCTATAGCCCCATAACCTTACATTAAGTAACCATTATCATAATCACATGGGTTTATCATTATTGATTTTCCAAGTCATTTTAAGCATTTTAAGAGAAGGGTCCTACTTGGCCACCCAACCACAAATTCGAATTTCAAATTCCAACCCATGAAGATTTGTGGAATAATTGTAGAAGATGTGGATCATTAATTATGCACATTCAAAGGAGAAGAATCATGGATGAGAGAATTTTGAGAGGATTGGTATCTTACATTTTTAGGAGATTGGTTGTAACTACAAGAGATAAATGTGGATTTAGGAGAGATCTAAGGATCTATATTTATTGAATAGTTATCCTTAATTTTTGTATAAATAGGAGTGCACCCTTTATACAAAGGGTTATTAGCTAGTGGTTATAGGTTATAGGTGGCTAGCTGTTAGTTGCTTCTATGGAGGTTCCAAGTTCCATCCAAGATGTGATTTGTAAGGTGAGGATAAAGAATTCTTGTAATATCTTGTAACTTATTTTATGAAAGACATACTACTACTTTGATGTCCAAGACGTGATATATTTTTAGTGTGCTTGCTGAGGAATGGAGGCCCCCCATCAACCACAGTTTACACACCTTTGTACATATTGGTAAGAGAGTGTAGTTGTTTTATTTCATTTATTTTCAGCAAGTGTATTTTCCTTTTATGCAAGTGTTATTTTCCTTTTAGCAAGTGTGATTTCATTTTATCAGGTGTGAGTGTGATTTCCTTTCAGCAAGTGTTATTTCAATTATGAAAGTGTGATTTCATTTATGCAAGTGTGGTGTGATTTCATTTCTGCAAGTGTTATTTCAATTATACAAGTGTGATGTGACTTCAATTATGCAAGCATGGTGTGATTTTCATTTATGCAAGTGTGATATGATTTCAATTCTGCAAGTGTGATTTTAATTCTGCAAGTGTGATTTCATTTATGTAAGCGTGGTGTGATTTTAATTATGCAAGTGTTATTTCCTTTATGCAAGTGTGATTTCAATTTCTTTATGTTTGGTTTGGTTTAGATTAGATTGATTATGATAAATAACCATCTCGTACATATAGTACAGGTATACCTCGTCAGTTCTACGAACCCCAAGTTGACAATTAATGACAGGGATTTAACTTACGATTAAATCGCCCTACAATCTCTGGTCTAGCATCTTTATTTCCTTCCACTGCCTCTAGCCTGCCTGGAAAATCCAGGATACTATCAGACAATGCTCTCATAACCTATGACTTTTCCATGAGATTTGCCTATGCAGTGGAAAACCTTTCATAGAGTTCTTCATCCCGCTTGATGCCCTCCACATTCATCATTGTCAATTTACACCCAGTTGTCATAGCTGCCATGGTAGGTAGCCCCAAAGGTTCATCATCCCATCCATCATAAATGTATAACTTCTTCATATGTGGCACCTCATATTGCTTCAAAAATTCCATACCCAATACTGCTTCGTAGTCATCCATCCGCACAATCATGAAGTCAATCTTCCCAGACCACTCACCAATGTTCACATCCACATTCTCTGTCATGCTGATGACTTCATCTGGTGGGGAATTCACTGCTTTAAGACAATCTTGGGTTGGTGAGAACTTCAACCCAACCTTCCTCACAGCTTCCTCCTTGATGAAGTTATGGGTCGCACCACTGTCCACCATAGTGAGTAAAGTGTCTTGGCCAACCTTCATGCTAACATACTCCAATTTGTTCCTCTCAAGATCGTGCCTTGGGACAACCTCCATCATTGTTGCAACTCCCAAAATATGCATCACCCCAACCATTGGTTCCTCCTTTTTCTTCTTTGCATCGATTTGTGATGTTGCTACCACCATTGGTCTAGAAGGACAATTCGTCACCATTTGGTTCTCTCCACACAAACAATATTTTAGAGGTTTCTTCGTCTTCGACTTGTCATTTGATCTAGAATTCTCCTCTTTTGTGGTCTTCTCCTTCGGTTTATCAAACTTCTTCTTTCTCTCTTCATTGCCTTCATCATAATGTTGTACCATCATATCAAATGTATCAAATGCTTCTTCCATAGTTTTGATCTTCTTTCTCTTAACCTCATTGTGTGCCCAAGGTTTCAATTCTATAATGAAGTTGAAAACCTTTTATTTCTCCATCATATCAGATAGTTCCAAGGCCACACTCAAAAATTCCCGTTGATATGCCTATAGACTCCATGTCTACTTAATATACTTAATCTTCATCCTTGCATCCCAAGTCACATATTGTATCCTAAAATGAGTCCACAAATACTTCTTCATATCGTCCCAAGTAGATATGTCATCAACATCACCATTGGCAATTTGATCCAACTTTTGTTGCTCAGGGAGATCCTTCTTTAGACAACAGTTAGGCTCAAGACACTATGACCAATGTATCTTCCATTCCAAGTTTGATGTTGGTCTCTCATTTATAACCCTTGTTAGTGGCATCTCCACCACTGGCTATGGCATGGGATGCTCCAGCTCTGGTATTCACCTCTGATCCTGGTAATTTTCTTCCTCTTTCTCTACAAAATATACATATTAGTTCTTGTATGGATTATTTGACTATTGGTCTTCCTTTAAGTTTGAGTTTGGTTTCTGAAACAAAGTCTATTTTTGTTATCCTTCCCTCTTTGAAAAAATCCCCTTATACTTTTCCCTTTGGGTCAACGGAAAATACATCCACGCATGCCTATGTGATATCGATTTTTTCTAGGGAGTTAGCTGAGGGAAATATCCTACACAACTTGCGACCTGGGTTTGTGATCTCGGGATCTTGGGGTCCTCCTGGTGGTTTGGGTCTCATATCTTTGTCGGAATCCTTAGGTCAAGGGCGAGGGAGGAAATAAAGAATTTCTTTAGAAAAGAAAAATGCGTGTGTGGAATTGGTGTCGAGTTAGCAACCATTAATGGATGGTGCACTAGAGAAATGAAGGACCTTCAAGGGGTTCCCTTATGAAAATCAATTCCTTTAATTTTTGTGGGTTGGCCAGTGTGCCCAAAACACTGGCTCTAAAGTGATTTTTCTCTCTAGAATTCCTTGATGTGATGTTTCAATAGGAAACCCTTGGGGCTGGGGATGGTGTTGTTCATTTTTTAGAGTCCTTATTTCCCTCCTAGAATTGGGTTGGGAGTCCTGGGAGAATCAACCTCAAATTTTCTGGAGTATCCAACCTAGCCTAGGTTGGTGGGTTACTCTTCGAAGTTGGATCGATTTTTCACCTTTGTCAATTTTATGGGTTGCATGATGATCGGGATGCCTTCTCGAGCTCTTTGTTTGGGATTTCCTATTTGAAATCTACTAATATTCTCCAGGGTGGTGACTTAAACTTCTCATTGGGTGATGTAGAGTTGTGGGGTTCTCAAGCAAGGATGGATGTCGTGACTGAATAATTTTCTCTTAAACACAATATTTGTCCATTGATTGATGTGCCTCCCATTTAGCTGAAACCTACCTGGAACAACCCACGGGGGCTTCACCGTGGGGAAATACCATATCACGTGCATTCATATTAGGGGATATTTATTGAAGAAAAAATGACATAATATATTGGGAGATATATAGGGGGTAAAGGGTTTTTATATTGGCAGGTATAAAAAATGGAGCTCACATTTAATGAAAAAATATAAAAGGGTATAAAAAATGTTAATTAAAAAATGGATACCTAAAATATCTAGTGAAAGTAGGGGCTTTTTAATTTGGGAAGGTGTATTGGGTTTATATTGGTAGGGGGTTAAATAATGTGACTTTTAGAGGTATTTTCCAATATGTAGTCAAATTAAGGGTATTGTTTAATATTCCGTGAACGCACGTGATATGTCAGAGGTTCATTGAGTGAAACCCCTGTGGAACAACCAAAGAATGGGGGTGGATCAAGAAGCCAAGAGGCTTGATCAATTTTTGGTTGTTTGATCTGCATTGCATAACTTTCCTCTTATCCATCAATGGGTGGGTTTTGATGGATTTTTTTTTTATCATAGTCCTGTATGTCTAGAGATCAACGAGATACTTCATAAACTAGCCAATACTTTTAAAATGATTTCTCATTAGTTAAAATATGATGCTTTTAATGAGCTAGTTAAGTAAAATTAGAGTCCTTTTGATGGTCGAATGGGTGTCTCTGTTGTAGGACAATTTTCCCACAATCTAAAACATATCAAAGTCGTGGTTAAATATTAGGCAGTGTCTATGACGAGGGAGGAGGAAAATCTACTGGAGGTTAAAAAGAATATTGAGGATTTTTTTTGAGGTGTGGGTTGATGGTTTTCGATCACATGAGTTGAGTGATTCTTATCACAGACTTGTGACCAAGCAAAAGGATATATTGGTGATGAAGGAAGAGTCTTGGAGGCTCAAATGTAGAGCCATTTGGTTGGACAATGGAAATGAAAACACAAAGTTTTTCCATGACTATGAAAAAGGTAAGAAATTACAAAATACCATCTCGAGGATGCTAAATGGGGAGGGGAGTGAGGTATCAACCTTTGAGGGGCTTGATGATACAGGGCTGAATCACTTCAAGGGTATCATTTTAGGAGCCCCAGGGGGTTAATATTATTGATATTATTAGGGTGGCATAACTCTTTTTGCGCTTTATGGATGATTCTAATAACCAGGAGTTGATGGGGGATGTTTTAGAAGATGAGATAAAAGAGGTCCTTTCTAGCTTTTAGAAAGACGAGAGACTAGGTCTGGATGCTTGGGATACGTAATTTTTTACTTCTTTCATTGAATTGATCATGCATGACCTCCTCTAGGTTGTGAATGATTCATGCTAGGATGGATGAATCCTCCCCACATTTAACTTGACTTTCATTGCCCATGTCCCTATGTAATTTTGTTTATAAGGTCATCTCAAAGGTCATTCTCTAAAGGATCAAGCCTTTTCTCTCAAAGGTTATATCTCAAGAACGGTTCAGGTTTTTGGAAGGGAGTCAAATTCATGAGGCCATTAGAGTGGTCCAAGAGGAATTACATAGTATAAAGTTGTTGAAATTGAAGGGTGTTTTTTCAATATTGATTTATCTAAAGTATAATAGGGCTAATTGGTCCTTTATTCGACAACTTCTTACATAGGTGGGATTTGATATTCATTTCATAAATTGGATTATGGATGCTTAACCTTTGTCTCCTTTGTAGTCCTGATCAATGGCTTTGCCTCTCAATTTTTTCAAGCATAGTGTGGTCTTCGCCAGGGGTGCCCTTTATCCCTGTTATTAGTTATTCTTATTGTTAAGGGCCTGAGTCTTATGATTAAGGATGTGGTTTCTTGAAGGGAATTTTAGGGTGTGTTTGTTGCTCAGCTAATGTCCATCATACACCTTCTATTTGTTGATGAGATCCTTATTTTCTACAATGGATTGGGTTGTGATATAATTAAATTGGCTAAGATTCTCAGATTATTCGGTGTTGATATGGGGAGGGTGATGAATGTTAGAAATTCCTCCATTGTTGTTCATTGTTTGGAGGAGAAAATTATTATTTATATTTTATCCATTTTCCCTTATGAAATATTAGAGCTTGATTATGGGCACGGAAAATTTTAATAACCCCCCCTAAATTTATAAATATAATAAATGGGCGAATCTCCATGGTATATAGGAAAAATGGAAGGCGATTTTATCAATAATATAATATGTATATATAATTTTTTGGCGAATCTCTCACCAGGCATGGCGAATATTTTACTCAATTATAAAATCTTGTAAGATCTTGGCGAGTCTTTCACTAAATAATAAAACTTTGTAAAGTCCTAGTGAATCTTAGCATTGTGAACTCTTAGAGAAGAGTAAAAATGGATCTATGCTGGTTTAATTCCCCCATTTAAATAGGCCACATTCCAGGTGAATACCATGGGTCAATACCATGTGCCATTTTTATTTTTATTAATTCTAATATTAGGGTTAATAATGGTTTTTTGCATGGTATTAATAGTAATCTAGTCCATGGTATTTGTCCCATAGTATTTTGCCCATAGGTTTCACCTAAATATAACCCATTTCTTGAGTGTTCGTAAATATAAGGTGACTTATGCAGTAAATATAAAAAAATGTTTTATTTGTTTACCATACCTCTCGTTTATTTATATTTTTATTAATTTACCATACCTCTGTTACAAATATGGTATTTGGCCCATAGGATTCACTTAAATAAAACCTTTTTCTTGAGCCTTCATAAATAGAACGAGGGTTATGGACTAAATATAAAAAGAGGTTTTATTTATTTACAATACGTCTAGTTTATTTATATTTTTATTTATTTACCATACTTTTTGAGTAAGTATAAAAAGACGTTTTATTTATTTACCATACCTCCACTTTACTTATATTTTTATTTGTTTACACCAGGTGACTTATGGAGTAAATATAAAAAATGTTTTATTTATTTACCGTACCTCTCATTTATTTATATTTTTATTAATTTACCATACCTCTTTTATAAATATGGTATTTTGCCCATAGGATTCACTTAAATAAAACCTATTCTTGAAAATGGGCTAGTGGATTCACTTAAATAAAACCTATTCTTGAAAATGGGCGAATGGAAGGTTGTAACTCCTAATTTCAAGGGCTAAATTTACCTTTTTTACCCTCTCCCTAAAAATAAGGTGGGCTATTTGAGGTGATTTGTAAAAATGTACTATGATACAAAATATTCGCCCACTAAAAATTTAAAACCCCTTAATTTCGCCAAAGGGCGAACATTCGCCCCTAAAATTATCCTTGATTATGGGTTCAAGAATCTAGACTTCTACTTAAAGCCAAACCATTATCTTAAAGTTGATTGGAATTGGCTATTAGATAAGTTGGATAAAAGGCTCAATTTTTTGTGTTTTCAGTGGTTGTCTAGGGCAGGCAGACTAGTACTAGTTAAATCGGTTCTGGAAGTAATTTCCATTTATTGGATGTCCCTAGCTTGGATTCCTAGGGGTATCTTGGAGAAAATCCAGAGGCTGTGTTTCAAATATTTGTGGGTGGGCTCGATGGATCAAATTTTCTTACCTTGGGTTCATTAGAGCAGGTTGATTGTTCCAAAAATCCTTGGGGGATGGGGACTCAAAAATATTTTCTTATTCTCAAAATCCCTTACTGTAAAAAGAACATGGAGATTTCTATCCACCTAGAGTCTTTGGACACAAGCGATTATTCAAAATATGTTTCTCCTTTGTCATTGGAAGACTAGGTGATCTAGTGGGAACTGCTCCACTCTTTTGATCTCGTGGCTTCTGGTTTAGCATGGTAGGTTGGTAATGACTATTGTTTCTTGATTGGTTATGACTCATGGCGTGGTTGTTTGGAGGAACACATTATTTCTCCACCTCTTATAGATCTTTTGTGTGATCGAGGTATTATAGGCCTAGCACATATTGATGCCCTTGATCGCACTACTTTGTGGAAACAGAGATGGAAAGGTGGAAGGTATCTATTCTTACCTATAATTATCAAGGAGGAATGGATGTGCTATATTGTTGCATTGTGTTTTGCATACATCTGGCTCAGTGATAAAGTGGATGAGCTTGTGTGGTCATATGCTTCATGTGGTATATATCTTTGAAAATTGGATATCTATGTATTAGTTCGGAAGTACAAAAATAGGCTATGGACTGATGATGGGGATTTTTTTTTAAGTCCAGGTGCCTGACAAAATCTAAATTATTTGTTTGGGCTATCATGGCAGGAAAGTTGCCTATGTGGGATGTAATGCAACACTAGTATAAAATTGGGTCAGGTTGGTGTGCCTTAGTAATGGCTAGTGGGGAATTAATTGAACATTTGTTCATATACAACCCCTTTATTGTTCGGGTTTGGGATACATGCAATTATGATTAGTTAGAAACTAGCTTTCACGTTGTAGTTGTTATGATCATCAATAAGCTTATTCGGGCCTGAATTATCTGTGGTCTGGTATATCATTTTCAATTTCCTGACGACTATGGATGGCATACATGAATACAAAATTCTTTCGTGCTCTCCCTTTGATCCTTAACTGGGATATTTGGGTAGCATGCAATAAGACGATTTTCTCATATCTTCCTTCATACCCAGGAAAACAATTGCAGTCGATGGTCTCACTATTCTTTCTCATTTTCACAGGCATGACTTTCCAAAATCATTAGGCATATTATCATTAAAGATTTTGACCCATCCATTAGGGGAATTTGAGGTCTAAAATGGGCCTCCCGAGGAAATTATAAAATAATAGTGGAAATTATAAAATAAAATTATATTACATCATTAAATGTTAGAGGGAAAAAAGAAAAACTATTTTTTCAACTCATATTTTCAACTTATCTCCCTATGGGTTTACTCAAATTTCAAGTAACAATGCTCATTGGATGCATAATTTGATTCCTCATCCAAGGAGTAGCCATGTTGCATACTTTCGATGGACCCTACTACATGAAGAATGAAAAATACATGAGAAACATGATTGCAATAACATTTTTTCATTATTTATCATGTTTTGGGTAACAGGGTCCATCAAAAGTATGCACCATGAATACTCTTTGGATGAGGAATTAAATTTTGCATCCAACGAGTACTCCTGCTCGAAATTTGAGTAAAACCTTAGGGAGATACGTTGAAAATACGAGTTGAAGAAGTAGTTTTATTATTTTATTAATTTTTAATCTTTTTACCTTTTTACTCCAAAAATGGTGAATCATACCCCATGGTTGACATCATCATATTGAATCCTATTGGTTCTTATAAAGTTTATTTTGGTTGTACATTTTTCTTGCGAGGGCCATTTTAGACCTCAAAATTCCCCTAATGAAGGCCATGGGGTTTTTTCAACGATGCATCTCATCGGGGTGAACTCGCTTGTGGTGGGGGTTTTGTTCTCCACCTAAATGAAAAGAATTCCTTTCGTTTAATGATAGGTTTGGGTCGAGGGTCAAACAATTGGAATAGGGTTCATGCTTGTCATGCTCTTATTACGTTCATTGTTGAAAAATAAGTTACACACCTTCATTGATTTGGGGACGCTTTGGTTGTTGTTAACTCGCTAAAAAACTTAATTATGTAGAAATGTATTGCTTGATGATATTTTGGAGGACAATTAGCATATCATATTATTTTTCACATATTTCACATGCTGCCATGTTTACAAGAAGAGGAACTAGCTTTTTAAAGAGGGTCTGCCCATGGATCATGGATTGTGGCTTGTGACAGAGTTCCATGGTGCTAAGAAGTTCTATTATTTCCATAAACCCTATGTTGATGGGAACCTTTTTTAATTTATGCATATATTTATATCTATGTTGTTGCTCATTAGCCATTTTGTATAGCTTATATTATAGACTTATGTTTGGGTTTTTTTTTTCATGGCCCAGTGATTGTTTAAAACAAGAATTTGTTTTCTTGTTATATTTTGATGAATTAGACTGATAGTATACTTTGGAATACACTCATATGATTATTTTTGTATTGATATGGCCTCTGGTAATGTGAGCACTTGTGCAGAGCAGAGGTGATGCTTCAACTTGGAAAATTCCTTCTATTGGGATTCAGACCAAAAGAAATTTGCTTTCACTCGACCCTTGGTGACTTGACTCAAAGACCATTTGATATGATAGAAGTCAACTTTTATAATCCAGATAAGGACTAATAAAGGTCTCTTCCAAGGACTTTCCATTTTTTAATAGTATGAGGGAGAACTAAAAAATGGACACTTATTTATCATGAGCTCCTTTTTCCACCTAGGAAAATAATTTTTAATTATTAAAGAATTTATAAAGAATTTTTTTTGTTGGGTGAACACCCATCGGTGGTATATTACAATGCAATGCCAACAAAACAACCATTCATTGTCAGTTCAAAGCGCAATAGGAAATATATAAAAAAGTAGTCTTTAAGTATGATTTTTTTGAAAGTTTTCAGGTTTCTTTTATGATCTAATTTGTCTAGAATCGGACAGTGATTCATTGAAATCACAAGTTTGACAAGTGAACTCTTCACAATCAAAGTGCCCCAAAGGTTTAAGGGTGTTGAATCCATATATGCAATCAAAAAACCAGTTTATACAACACAAATCAAGATTTGGCCACAATTTTTTTTCACCAGATTCCGACCAAAAATCTATGAGAAACTCAAAACATTTGCACGTAAAAACTACTCCATATATAAAAAATAGTAATCCTAATTATCTTATAAAATTAAAATCAATAATAAAACAAATAAGATGGTACAAATTCAAAGATAATATTGAATTAAATAAATAATTGTTCTTATTATTAAATATAATATTGAATTAGATAAATAACTATCTTCATTATTGCGCCGAGAGGGCAATCTGCATCCAGTCTGACCCTAATGTGTAAGTATGTCTGTGCTTAAAGTTTTAGGTAATGGGACGATCTTGTTAAAACTCCTTCAGAAACTGTGATCGCTAATCTAGCGGACCCGCCGGGATTACAAACCTCAATGCATAAAACATCGCATCTGGGGCCTTATCTCTACCAGAACTCAACGCTCATTAGAATTGACACTTTCCTTGGGCAAATTCCAAAGTCCATACACTCCAATATCAGTGGACTCGTCGGGGTTATAAAATATAGCGTATAACAGTATGTCATCCAGACAGTCTATCACATTTTTCAATGTTAACGGCGGAATGTTGTGTGATGCGATATCGACGGACCTGATGGGGACTTAAACTGTGACATATAAAATCCTACGTCCCAGGTCTCATCGCAATCGGCGTTAATCCATGTATCATCTATATACATATTGGCAGGTACAAGGTGCGATATGCAATTGCAATATATCCCATCGCAACCCTCTGTGCTAGTGGTCGATTCTTTAGCATCACACCTAAGCTCTGTTGGGTCCGATTCTTTACCCAAACCACTTGCCACTATGATATGTGATATGTGAAAACCAATGGCGGGCTCCCACTTGGTACCTCCTCATTCACTAAAGGGTTATGCCATGTCATCCAATCCTGCCATGTCATCAAGTCAACCCTGAACTTTGACTTTCTCTAACTTTTGCATATGAGCTCGTATTTGAGTTTAGTTCACACCATTAGATTCATAATGACAATATCTTCGATCTGAAGCTAATATTATCAAGATTCTGACACTTTGAATTTTTGGCAAATTTTGAGCTCTTGATCAGGTGATGTAGAAAGACAAAAGAGAGAGAGGGAGATAGAGATATAGACGAAAGGTGAAGAGAGGGAAGAGAGAGATAGAGAGTGAGAGATAGATATATATGGAGAGAGAGATCACGTGTTTTTTTCTAATAGTATGAGGGAAAACTAAAATATGTACACTTATTTATCATGACCTCCTTTTTCCACCTGGGAAAATATTTTTTAATTATTAAAGAATTTATAAAGAAATTATTTTGTTGGGTGAACACCCATCAATGGTATATTCAAATGTAGTGCATTAACAGAACACCCATTCACTGTCAGTTCAAAGCACAATAGGAAATATATAAACAAGTAGTCTTTAAGTATGATTTTTTGGAAAATTTTCAGGGTTATTTTATGATCTAATTTGTCTAGAATCCTACAAGTTTGACAAGTGAACTATTCACAATCAAAGTGCCCCAGAGTATTTTAAGGGTGGTGAATCCATATATGCAGTCAAAAAACCAGTTTATACAACACAAATCAAGATTTGGCCACAATTTTTTTTTGCTAGATTCTGACCAAAAATCTATGAGAAACTCCAAAAAGTTGCATTAAAAAATACTCCATATATAAAAAATAATAATCCTAATTATCTTATAAAAATAAAATCAATAATAAAACAAATAAGATGGTACAAATTCAAAGATAATATTGAATTAAATAAATAATTGTTATTATTATTAAATATAATATTGAATTAAATAATTAACTATCTTCATTATTGCGCCGAGAGCGCAATCTACAGCCAGTATGACCCCAATGTGTAAGTATTTATGTGCTTAAAGTTAAATTTTAGGTAATGTTTGCCAACATAAAAATAAAAAATTAGAATTCTAAATAATGTTTATGTTCGTCTCTCTAATAAATAATAATAAGGAAAATAGAAAAAATTAATGTTGGCAAGAAACAAAAATGAAAATAACGATATAGATAAAAAAAAACAAAAAATAAATAAAAAATAAACTACAACACAATTACCTCATGTGCTTATATAAATAAAATTACAATACTATTATCTCATGTGTTTAGTAGTTCTTTTATCATATACCTTGAATTTGAATGGATCATAAATTTACCTTCAACAAAAAAAATTACCACATTAAAATTCCAAATTAGATAAAATTTTAAACATCTTTACTCTTTACTAAAGCCACTACCATTTCTTAAATCAAAGTAAAAAGGTTAATTCAACACCAAGAATCCAAAATCTTGCCCTAACCTTAAAATCTTTTAATATTTCTTTTAATTAATTATTTGTAAAATGAATATTAAAAAGGAAAACCATATCATATGCATATATTAAAATCTCTATACACATAAATATTTTCACATCCAAGTTGTAATATTCATATTAATATATTATAATATTAATATTTTTCAACTTAATAAGTTTTAATTAATACAATATTAAATTTAATACAAAGACATAGAGTGATAGAGATGGAGAGGTAGAGGCAGCGAGAGAAAAGAGGAGGGTGGGAGGGATGGAGGGATGGAGAGATGGAGTTGGAAGGAGAGGAAGAGAGGGAAGAAGAAAGACATAGAGAGAAAAAAGTGGAGAGAGAGAGAGGGAGTGACAAGGAAGAGATGGAGAGAAAATGCTTATGCTTGGGAGTGAGAGAGAAACAAAGGAGAGATGGAGAAAAGGGGGGGACAGAAGGGCAGAGGAGGAGAGAGGAAGGGAGATAGTGATAGATTTGGAGGGAAAATAGAGAGAGAGAGAGTTGAGGGGGAGAGATAGAGGGAGGTGGGAGAGAAAGGGAGAGAGAGGAAGGAAGAGTGTGAGTATGTGAGAGACAGAAGGAGAGAGGAATGGATAGAGAGAGAGTAAGGTAAGTAGAAATACACACACAGAGAAAGGCGGAGAGAGTGAGAGGGAGTGACAATGGATATGGAGAGAGAGGGAGAGAGGAGAGCAGGAGGGAAGAAAGATAGATGGGGGTATAAAGGGAGAGAAAGGGAAGAGAGAAAGTGAGGGAGAGGAAGAGGGAGGGAAAAATAGATAGATATGGAGAAAGAATGTGTATGTTTTGGGGGTGATGATGTGAATTGGGGAATATTAGTAATGTTGTGCTAATTCTCCTCATCAAAATATAAAAATGTGCTTGAGGTTTGTATTTAAAAATAGCAAGTAAAAGCATGAATTTTATGTGTTTTTACTTAAGTTAGTTTCATGAAGAAAACTTAAAACATGAAACCAAAACACTGAATGGAAGCATGTATCAAACAATAATACACCAACCATTGATAAATGAGTTCACCCCTCTTGGGCTACATCTCCTTGGATCAACTCTAAAGGCTTGACCCTTTCTCATTATGCTCAATTCTTCAATGATAAAGAGTACATAAATGTGCTAAAAAAGAGTGGCTAGTTTCCCCTTCAAGGAAACATTCTTCTGCAAAGAATTATCACTCTAAACACATGACAACCTATAGTTAGTCATGAAACAATAAGCAATCTAAGGGCTCTCAAATCAAGACCCCATACTCCAACTACCAAGAGCATAAACAATGACAACAATAAACATGAAGTACTTAAGCAAGTCTCTTTCTCCATACACATATAGAGCAAAGAAGAAATAAAGCTACACCACTGCTTTAATGGTTGCTGCAGAAAGCACATGGAGGCTGGAAGACCCCTGTAAGGTCATCTCCACCTTCATACTCCTCCATAAACTGAATCAACACTTTGGTTGAATAGGGCTCCCATAGGCTTCACTTTTCAAAAAGCCTATCCAAAAGTTCTCCTTTGACTCTAAAACTTCTTCTAATTAGTTTAGAATGCCCAAAAATTACTATCTATACTCTTTTTGCATCCCCTTTGGTCGAAAATTGCCTTAGTTATGACTATCAGTCTCCCCACATTTTTCTCCTCCCAATCTGGCATACTGCCAGTTAAATTCAATATCCTTAGTCAAAACTGGCAGTCCCACCAAAATCAGCAGTTCCACCATCATTCTTGCCTATCTCGTGGTTAAGGGTCGAGTGATCACATGTGGAGTGGTGGGCTGGAGATTAAGGCGACGATTTCGCAGCCCGTCGGATATCGCAATCGCAATCAGCGATCGGCAGAGGGACGGTCTTAGTAACACTCCTTCAGAAACTGTGATCGCCAATCTAGCAGACCTGCCAAGATTATAAACCTCAATGCATAAAACATCGCATCTGGAGTCTTATCGCTCATCACTATCACCACATTCCCTCAGCAGATATCAAAGTCCATACACTGTGATATCAGTGGACTTGTCGAGGTTATAAAATACTGCGTATAACAATATTGCATATGGGCAGTCTATCACATTTTTCAATGTTAACGGCGAAATGTTGTGGGATGTGATATCGTTGGACCGATGGGGACTAAAACTATGACATATAAAATCTTGCGTTCGACGACTCATCGCAATCAGCGCATCCATGTATCATCTATTGTTATGAAACCAGCTCACAAAAAGATAGAAAAGATAGATGAACGCCTTAGAAATAAGCCTCTTCGAGGGGGAAACCTCCTCTACATTACACAAATGAACAATTCTTGGATGATACAAATGACAAGACCTCCTTTCTATATATAGGAGTCTAAGGGGTCATAATATAATTAGAGCAGACATAACAATAATAATGTAAGGGCACAATAATAACAATAGTGGGCTTCTATGGGGCACAATAATAACAATATGGGGACCACATGGGCACAACAATATAATAAGGGGGTTGTACTAATAACAATAAGGGGTTACACTAGTAGTATAGGGACCTAACATCTATATACATATTGGTAGGTACCGAGTGCGATATGTGATCACAATATATCGCGTCACAACCCTCTACACTGGGGGGAAATTCTTTAGCATCGTACCTAAGCAATGTCGGGGGTCGATTCTTTACCTGAACAACTTGCAGCTGCGATATGAGATATGCAAGGTCCAATGGCAGGCTGCCACTTGGCGCCTCCTCATTCGCTAAAGGGCTATGCCATGTCATCAAAACATGCAATGTCATCATGTCAACCCTAAACTTTGAATTTCTCTAAGTTTGAATTGCTCTAAGAATGATGAGCTCTTCGATTTGAAGCTAAGATTATCAAGATTCTAACACTCTGAATTTTTGGAAAATTTTGAGTTCTTGATCACTCTTCCCCACTGAAAATTTTTTGGTCTCCATAAGTTTAAACAGTCTGCAACTACTCTGTACTGGGTTTGCACTACAACTGTCCTACCGTTCATGCTTCCTTCTCCTTAACCTTTGTTCTTTAGAGCCATAAGCGATGAGCCGACACCTATCCATGTCACTATGGCCATCCATAACAACATCCTTCCCAAGAAGAATTCCAAGAGAATGAGCACCTTGGAATTGCTTATTTGAAAAATCCTTATCAAGGATAAGATCCTAAAATACTTTTCCAAATGAACCCAAACAAGCTTCACATAGTGAATACTTATATAACTTGAGTGCTACACACATTTGGAACATACTAAATGTGCTGCAACTACTCATACAACAGTTTTAAAATGATTTCTCAAGCTACAAGTAGAAATGCGTTTTACAAAATGGAATAAATTTGACTCCCAAATTTCTCCATTCAAATTGACTATCAACAAGCCAAACTAGCATTGTAATTTCTTAAAGAAAACATTGTTGCATATAAGTGATTTATTTATGAACCTCACCTTTACAAATTACCCAACTATGGGGATATGCAACTGGTGAAAAATAGAAATTTACAAACTTCAGTTGGACAAATAGTCCACCCATTTCTTACCCAACCATGTAAATGAGCCCTTTATTTGAACTTTCTCTTCTTCTGAAGCTACTTCAGGGATGGTGCATCTTGTGCCACTTTTTGTCGCTTCCTCTTCTGGTGCTTGCATGATTTGCTTGCCCTTACCAAGATGAAGTTGTGTAAAAAATTTCCAACACTTCTCGACCCAATGTCCATTGATATTGTAGTGAGTACATATGTTCTTTTGAGCTCCTCTCGATTCACTTGCCTTTAATCTTGGTTGACATTTTCTCTTTTCGGTCTCAATTTCGGTAGACATAAACATCTTCCTGATGAATACTTTCCTTTTATCGTACTTATCTACACAATGGTTAGATGAAAGGCAAAAGGTGCATGGAAATATTTTCCTCAACATGTTATTCAAATCTTCATGTTGTTTTCCATCATGAACAACATTCGAATTAACAAAACGATTATACCTCTATTTCTTTTCCTTTGGCTTATGCTGACTGCATGAGGAACTTATGTGGCAAGAATAACTCGACTTTTCTTCTTCTTCAGCTTTTACATCACTCTTTGAAGACGTTATGCACTGCAAGTCCTTCTTACACTTGAGGAAACAAGTGGGAACTAGTTCTGGATGCAACTCCCAATATCTTTCTTCCTTGTGTCCTTTATTACAACAAAAGGAACATAATATCCATGAACTATCACTAGAAGACCACTCTTATTTTGCAGCATAGCCTAAGCCTTCATATTTAGGCCTCTCCTTGGCTTCAATTGGATTTTTATTGCCTTGCTAGTTTACTCCAAGGCCTCCTCCCATATAACCCATCTTGTTCAAGAGCTTGGATCTAATGCCTTTACTGTGTTTTTCAAAGACTCCAAATGAATTTACATCAACACTTTCACATAAGGAAGAAGCATTTAAATTCTTACCATTTGCTTCGTCTTTCGATTGACACATGAAGATTTTTTCAATTTCCCTTTTGATTCAAGATATTTCCTCTTCGAGTCTTCATCTCTCTTCTTTCATCTCCTCGGATTTGGGTGCTGATAGAACCTCATCTTCCACATCATGTGGACAAAAGGTACAAACTTGTCCATCTACCTTCTCGGAGGGACTTTCTACACTATCATCTTGCATAATAGTTGTAGAAAAACATGAATATTGTGGAGAAGATGGTGGTTTATCACCATTCTTGTTACTTTCTTCCCTTGGAGAACATTCTCCTCTTGGAGGTCTAGAGCTTTCACCTTGCAATTTGGTATTCCTCTCTTCATAGAGGACTTTCACCATTTCTGCAATGTCTGAGAAAGACTTTCTAAAAGCCTTCACATCCTCTAACATTCTTGCAGGCTCTCCTCCTTGGGAGATGATTTGCTTGAAGCTTCTACTACAATTTGACGTAGAACTTGGTGGTAGAGATTATAACAATCTTGCTATCCTTTCCAAAACCTTCTCCTCAATGAGCTTCAAAACACATTCACTTGCAAACAACAATCAATTCCTCCTTGCACAAGGCAAACCTGGCTCTGATACCATCCTAATCTGAATTGGGGCAGATTAGTAATGTTGTGCTAATTCCCCTCATCAGAATATAAAAATGTGCTTGAGGTTTGTACTAAAAAATAACAAGTAAAAGCATGAATTTTATGTGTTTTTACTTAAGTTAGTTTCATGAATAAAACTTAAAACATGAAACCAAAACACTGAATGGAAGCATGTATCAAACAATAATACACCATCCATTGATAAAGGAGTTCACCCCTCTTGGGCTACATCTCCTTGGATTAGCTCTAAAGGCTTGACCCTTTATCATTATGCTCAATTCTTCAATGATAAAGATTACATAAATGTGTTGAAAGAAAGAATGGCTAGTTTCTCCTTTAAGGAAACATTCTTCTATAAAGAATTCTCACTCTAAACGCATGATAACCTACATTTAGTCATGAAAAAATTAGAAATCTAAGGTCTCTCAAATCAATACCCCATACTCCAACTACCCAAAGCATAAACCATTACAACAATCCACTTGAAGTACTTAAACAAGTCTCTTTCTCCATACGCATATAGAGAAAAGAAGAAATAAGGCTAAAATGATGTTGTAATGGCTGCTGCAGAAAGGACATGGAAGATGGAAGACCCCTGCAAGGTCATCTCCACCTTCATACTCCTCCACAAACTAAATCAACACTCTGGTTGAACCTATTCCAATTGGTTTAGAATGCCCAAAAATGGATATCTAGCCTATTTTTTCATCCCCTTTGGTCGAAAATTGCCTTAGTTATGACTTCTGTCAGTCTCCCCTCAGTTTTCTCCTCCAAATCTAGCTTATTTCCAGTTAAATTCAATATCTGCAGTCAAAACTGGCAGTTCCGCCGAAATCAGCAGTCCCACCATCATTCCCACCTATCTCGTGGTTAAGGGACAAGTGATCACATGCGGAATGGTGATCTAACGTTTAAGGCGACGGTTTCACAGCCTATCGGGTATCGCAATAGAAATTAGCTATCAACGGAGGGACGACCTTGTTAACACTCCTTCAGAAAATGTGATCGCGGATCTAGCAGACCTGCCAAGATTATAAACCTCAATGCATAAAACATCGCATCTGAGGTTTTATCGCTACCGGAATTCATCACTCATCGCAATCGTCACTTTCTCTCGGCGGATATCAAAGTCTATACACTGCGATATCAGCGGACCTGCCGGGGTTATAAAATACAGTGTATAATAATATCGCATCCGGATAGTCTATCACATTTTGCAATGTTAACGGAGCAATGTTGTGCGATGTAATATTGGCGAACCTGACGGGGACTTAAACTATGAAATGTAAAATCTCGCATCCAGGGTCTCATGGTAATCGGTGTTAATCCAGGTACTGGGTGCGATATATGATTGTAATATATCGCATCATAACCCTCTGCATCAAAGGAAAATTCTTTAGCATCGCAACTAAGCTCTGTCGGGGGATGATTCTTTACCCAAACCACTTGCCAATGCAACATGCGATTTGCGAGGGCCAATGGTGGGCTTCCACTTGGTACCTCCTCATTCGCTGAAGGGCTATGCCATGTCATCCATTCCTGGCATGTCATCAAGTAAACCCTAAACTTTGACTTGCTCTAACTTCTGCATACGAGATCGTATTGGAGTTTTTTTTAACCCATTGGATTCAGAATGACGATCTCTTCGATTTGAAGCTAATATTATTAAGATTCTGACACTTTAATGTTTTGGAAAATTTTGAGCTCATGATCAGGTGATGTATAAAGATAAAAGAGAGAGAGAGAGGGAGATAAAGATATAGATGAAAGGTGAAGAGAGAGATTTAACAATTAGTCGGGCTGACAATTAATGACAGAGATTTAACTTATGATTAAATCACCCAACGTTTTGGCGTTGTTGCGGGGAGGTATACATAGGTGTTTATTTTGAAATTTTAGACAACTCATTATAGTTTCATTCATTCTTATATGCATGGTTAAAATCATATTAAAATCATTTAGGATGCATATTAGATTTCAATAAAATTTCAAAACTTTGTACTAATTTGTGTGCACGACAGGAATTATCAACCAGTTGGACTAATTCACAGACAATTAAGAATTTGAAGTATGTTCTTCCAAGAGATTTCCCGAATCTTAGCAACAACTTGGATATCTTCCTCTCAGAAAGAGTATATTTTAACTGCATGTAGAAAATTGTCTATCTCTCCACCTCCACAAGAAGATCTTCAAGTTTCTTTTGATTCCTCTTGTAAATAGGTGGAAGAGACTAAAGAATCATGCAATACTTTTGATGGGGAGAAACCACTAGAATATAATATTGAGGAATGTATAATAAAGGAGGATATTCAATGTGATCTAAAGAAAGAAAGGAATCAGGAATTTCATGACCTTATTGAAAGATGGTTCCAATCAAGGATCAAGTCACATCACTCTTCCATTCTTCCTTACTTCTTAATTGTATTATCAAAACAACTAGTTTTTCATGCTTTCATGTGTTTTAATGCATATTTTTCAAAATTAAGAATGAATATAGTTTTACTCCTATTACACACATGGTTACAATGGAAATATGCATACACTTGAAACATCTTTTCTATTTCCAGTAGAGTAAAGTAGGATAGAATCAATGAATAAAACCAAGTATGGTGATGTGTTTTTTTCTAACTTTTTAAGTTAGATTTCATTTTATTTATTGGTGGTGCAATAAGAGTCACCTAGCTCACTAATAATTTGCAGGAAGATGTAGAAAGAGAAGGAATATTTGAGAAGAAGGACAACAAATATAGCTTTGAGAGCCACAATTTGGGTGCTAATAGAACCTCATCTTCCACATCATGTGGACAAAAGGTACAAAATTTTTCATTTACCTTCTTGGAGGGACGTTCTACACTAGCATATTGCATAATAATTTTAGAAAAACATGAAGATTGTGGAGAAGACGGTGGTTTACCACCATTATTTTTACCTTCTTCCCTTGGAGAACATTCTACTCTTGGAGGTCTAGAGCTTTTACCATGGAATTTGGTATTCCTCTCTTCATAGAGGACTTTCACCATTTCTGCCATGTCTAAGAAAGACTTTCTAAAATACTTCACATCCTCTAACATTCTTGCAGGCTCTCCTCCTTGGGACATGCTTTGCTTGAAGCTTCTACTTCAATTTGAGGTAGAACTTGGTGATAGAGATTATAACAATATTGCTCTCCTTTCCAAAACCTTCTCCCCAATGAGCTTCAAAACACATTCACTTGCAAACAACAAGCAATTCCTCCTTACACAAAGAAAACCTAGCTCCGATACCAACCTGATTTGAATTGAGGCAGATTAGTAATGTTGTGCTAATTCCCCTCATCAGAATATACAAATGTGCTTGAGGTTTGTACTCCAAAATAGCAAGTAAAAGCATGAATTTTATGTGTTTTTACTTAAGTTATTTTCATGAATAAAACTTAAAAAATGAAACCAAAACACTGAATGGAAGCATGTATCAAACAACAATACACCATCCATTGATAAAGGAGTTCACCCCTCCTGGGCTACATCTCCTTGTATTAGCTCTAAAGGCTTGAACCTTTCTCATTATGCTCAATTCTTCAATGATAAAGAGTACATAAATGTGCTGACAAAAAGAGTGCCTAGTTTCCCCTTCAAGGAAACATTCTTTTGTAAAGAATTCTCTCTAAACACATGACAACTTACAGTTAGTCATGAAACAATCAAAAAGCTAAGGGATGTCAAATCAAGACCCCATACTACAACTACCAAGAGAATAAACAAGTACAACAATCCACTTGAAGTACTTAAACAAGTCTCTTTCTCCATACACATATAGAGCAAAGAAGAAATAAAGCTACAACATTGTTGTAATGGCTGCTACAAAAAGAACATGGAGGATGGAAGACCACTACAAGGTCATCTTCACCTTCATACTCCTCCATAAACTTAATCAACACTCTGGTTGAACAGGGCACCCACAGGATTCACTTTTCAAAAATCTTATCCAGAAGTGCTCCTTTGACTCTAAAATCTATTCCAATTGGTTCAAAATGCCCAAAAATGGCTATCTAGCCTCTTTTTGCATCCCCTTTGGTTGAAAATTGCCTTACATATGACTTATGTGGTTCGCCATCATTATTGCCTAGTATCTCGCAGTTAAGAGATGAGCGATCACATGTGGAGTGGTGGTCTGGTGGTTAAGGCGACGGTTTCGCAGCCTGTTAGACATTGCAATCACATTCGATTATCGACGAAGGGATGGTCTTGTTAACACTCCTTCATAAACTATGATCGCCAATCTAGTGGACTCGCCGGGATTATAAACCTCAATGCATAAAACATCACATCTGGGGCCTTATCGCTACTGGAACTCATCGCTCATCTGAATCGACACTTTCCCTCGGCGGGTACCAAATTCCATAGACTCCAATATCAGTAGACTCACCGGGGTTATAAAATATAACATATAACAATATGTCATCCAGACAGTCTATCACATTTTGCAATGTTAACGGCGGAATGTTGTGTGATGCGATATCGATGGACTCGACAGGGACTTAAACTGTGACATATAAAATCCTATGTCCGGGGTATCATCACAACCAACATTAATCCATGTATCATCTATATACATATCGGCAGGTACAAGGTGCGATATGCGATTGCAATATATTGAATCGCAACCCTCTGTGCCAGGGGCCGATTCTTTAGCATCACACCTAAGCTCCGCCGGGTTGGATTCTTTAACCGAACCACTTGCCACTATGATATGCGATATGTGAAGACCAATGGCGGGCTTCCACTTGGTGCCTCCTCATTCGCTAAAGGACTATGCCATGTCATCCAATCTTGCCATGTCATCAAGTCAACCCTGAACTTTGACTTCCTCTAACTTCTGCATACGAGCTCGTATTTGAGTTTCGTTAGCACCATTGGATTCATAATGACGATATCTTAGATCTGAAGCTAAGATTATCAAGATTCTGACACTTTAAGTTTTTGGCAAATTTTGAGATCCTAATAAGGTGATGTAGAAAGACAAAAGAGAGAGAGAGGGAGATAGAGATATAGATGAAAGGTGAAGAGAGGGAAGAGAGAGATAAAGAGAGCAAGAGATAGATATATACGGAGAGAGAGATCACATGTTTTTTTTTTGGGCAAGGGTGAGATAGAGAGACAAAGGAGGAGAGATGAAGGAAGATATAGATATAGATGGAGGGGGGGAGAGGGAAGAATATTTCTTGCACTATATGTGTTTATTTCAGTGTAGATGATGATTTTTAATCTTATTTGATTGCTTTCAGTGAATGAGATAAACTAAATTAGAGGGGAGAGGAGGAATGACGAGAGAGAGAAGGAGAGGAGTGAGATAGGGAGAGAATTCTAAGAGAGAGAGAGGGAGAGGTAAAGATGGAGGGGGAGAGAGAGAAGTAGAGAGGAAGGGATAAAGTTACAAGGTTGGAGGGAAAAGAGAGAGAGAGAGAGTAAGGGGGGGGAGAGAAAGGGAAAGAGAGGAAGGATGTGAGAGAGGAGGAGAGAGGGAGGGACAAAGAGATGGAGTTGGAAGGGGAAAGAGAGAAGGACAAAGAGATGGATTTGGAAGGGGAAAGAGGGAGGGAAGAAGAAAGACATAGAGAGGGAGAAGTGGGAGAGAGAGGGAGTGACAAGGGAGAGATGGGGAGAGCGTGTGTATGTTTATGGGTGAGATAGAGAGACAAAAGGAGAGATGGAGGGAGATATAGATATAGATGGAGGGGGAGAGAAGGAAGAATATTTCTTCCACAATATGCATTGATTTTAACATACATGGTGATTTTTAATACTATTTGATTGCTTGCACTATATGCATTGATTTTAGTGTAGATGTTGATTTTTAATGATATATGATTTCCTTTACTAGATGCATTGGTTTCAGTGTAGATGTTGATTTTTAATCCTATTTGATTGTTTGCACTAGATGCATTGATTTTAGTGTAGATGTTTTCTAATTCTATTTTATTGCTTGCACTAGATGCATTGATTTCAGTGTAGATGATTATTTGTAATCCTATTTGATTGCTTGCGCTAGATGCATTGATTTCTGTGTAAATGTGATTTCTAATTCTATTTGATTTCTTGATTTCAATGTAGATGTTTTTTTTATCATATTTGATTGTTTGCTTTAGATGCATTGATTTTAGTGTAGATGTTGATTTATGGATGTATGATGGTACATTAATTTTAAAGTGATTGGATTAACAGTGTCATTGATTTTAATGCAAGCACAAAAAAATTATTGACAATGTACATTGAATTTTGTGTTATAGTAATTCAACTTATTCATATTGGAGAGAAATAAAGAAAAGATAAGATGTTTACTACAACTGATCGAGTTAAAGATTTGAATGGTTTAAAATTAAAACACAACAAAATTAAATAATTATAATGGTGTGGTGAAATAGTGACACTTTGAAAAAATACATTTTCCATATAAAAAAAAGTAACCCTCTAAAGCATGCAATAATGAATTAGCAGCACCTTATCAAACCACTTGTTACCTAATGTGTACTGAAATGTCTTAAAATATTGTATACGTTTGCTCACAAGTTTATATGTTTTTTCTCTTTCATATTAACTATTGCTTCAGGTTATATATTTTTACTATCTAAATGAATAAACGCTACCCTTTACACAAAGAAGTGCTATTGGTAAATGGCTGTCTTACTGAATCTTAACATGTACATTAATTCTTGGTCCAAAAAGGTTTTCATATTCTAAATTCATTTTGCAAGCGTCCTGGTGAGATGTAAATCTATTTTGATGGGTATGACGTGAATTAACCTTTCATAAACTATCGGAAAATTTCTCATAAGATCATTCTCTTTTCTAGTAGAACAAGTTCATTAAGTTCATTATCATCTAAAGTAAATTTAGTGTCTCTCTTTTCTAGTAGAACAAGTTCATTAAGTTCACTCATTAATAAAGTTGATTCTTTAGTTTTTTTAACATCTTTTAAAGTAAATTTAGGGAGTCATCTAACGAGGCGGAGGAATTGCCCAGACGGTCAAAAGTGGTCGGAATCCGGGCAAAAAAGTTTCAAAAAATCTTGTAGAGGCAGTTTTTGAATCGTATTTTTGATGGTGGAAATAGATTTAGCACCATCAAAAATGTTTAGGACACCTAAAATTTTGAAGTTTAACAACTATAACTTGGATTTACAAAAATCCTTGCTAGATTTTCTCTAAATATAACCGGAATTTCCATAACTTTCCAGACAACTCCTCCGCCTTATTAAATTACGCATAAAGATATGTCTTCTAAAAAAGAAATGTTTAGTATGTCTAAGTAAATGTTCCTATGTATTATAAATTTCAAAATTACCAATTAATGTGGCCATATTTCAAAATTTAAAATGTCTAGTTGTCTATTGGATTTTTAGAATCTTCTAAGATATTTTTATGTGAAATCTTGTTTTTAAAATCTTCTAACATATTTTATGTAAAAGCTTGTTTGTATGTCAACATATTTAAAATATTTTATTTTAATCTAATTTTATAAAATTAACTTAAATCTAAAAGGAAAAAGGTACTAGTTAATCCTTGATATTCATTTTCATTTTACTTGATCTTAATTTATAAAAGAAAATTTAACAAACAAAAATTAATAAGTTGGATAAATATAAAGTACAAAACCATTAGCCATAACCAAACCATGGACAATTACACTTTTCAAAAACTACTTTAATACAATTAAATTGAACAACTAAACATGAATTGTTTAGTAAATTATTGTAAGTTATAAACTCAAGTAATAAATTTATTATACAAAATATATGGCAGTCCATTAAACAGATTCCACCTGGGGAAGAAAATATAAACACATTTAAGCTATTGACACAGCATTGTCTTTTTTCATAATTACATATAGTTATAAAGGTTACAAATATGTTAAATGAGTAATTTACAAGGAAATTTATTCTTATAAATAGAAGGAAATTTATTCTTATAAATAGAAGGAAATTTATACATTATACATCATTAATAGTTTGTCATGGACTCATCACTTCATGTTCAAATCTAGCTCTCGAACACCTCTCCTCTATAAATAGAAATGTGCTTCGTGTCATTTTCTAATGATTGGATTGGGAGAGGAATCGCTTAACAACTCTAGAATTTATAAAATAACAATAAAAATTATGAAACTGAAAATAAAGAATATACAGAATTTATAAATAACAATGGCGCATTAAAATCTGCAGTTTATATTCAATTCTAAAACTCAGAGTTGATCTTAGCCATGTGGCACAAACCCTGTTTCATATCCACCGTTTTGTTCTGCGTAACGAGCGTGGCTGCCATTTGACTGTCCATTGTCAACTTCAGCTGCCCCATACTGACTTATGCTCCCACTCCCTCCATATCCAACAGAACTATCTGTGCTTCCATAAACTATGGGAGTAGGAACCCCATAGCTAACGGGGAATCCAGCATAACTGCCACTCCCACTCCTTCTGCCTCCATATCCAACAGAGCTATCTGTGCTTCCATAAACCATGGTTGTAGGGACCCCATAGCTAATGGGAACTCCAACATAGCTACGATTATTGTCCATAAAAGTAGTGTTATCATAGTTACCTCCATTGAAGGCAGCTCCATATCCTGCACCACTTCCATAGTTAGAAGTATTGTACCCAGTATGTCCATACGAAGAGTAACCATAAGTACTGTTCACTGGAGGAACAAGAGTTGAATTGAAGCCGTGAGCATTGCTGGCACCGAAATTACCTTCTCTACCATTAGGGAACACCTTGGGAATTGCTTGTTTGACTTCAACCATCTTTCCATTGAGCTGATGAAAGGGATTTTGTAGAACTAAATCCACAGCATTTTCTGAGTCATAGATGATGAAGCCAAACTCTTTAGAGGCTTGAGTTATGGGATCAAACATTACAGTTGCATGGATAATTGTGCCAAACTGCTGAAAATAATTTCTAATGTCATTCTCAGTGACAGTAGGTGCTAAGCCACCCACAAATATCTTCTTTGTCCTACTTTGGCCACGGCTACCATTACCAACTGTATTGCTCCTATGCTGCTCATCTCTGGAAATTGCTTTTTTAACCTCAACCTATGTTTTTGATAAGAAACAAAAAAAAAAATGTGAACAAAGTCATCATTTGTAAAACCTCTTCAAACTGATCAAGAGAACAAAACAGAAAAGCAAGTTACCGTTTGGCCATCAATGTTGTGCTTTTCTAAGAGAACTGTGGTTGCCACAGTTGGATCTGCAAAAACAATAAATCCAACCCCCACAGCCTGCCTGTGATCCTGTCCTTCTTAATCTCTGCTTCAAATACATCTCCAAAGTTGCTGAAATAATCTTTCAATCGTTCCTCTGTTGTGTCCGATGATATCCCACCAATGAAGAGCTTCCCCTACTCTGAATCCATATTAAAGCACTGCCTACACACAATCCATGTCATGAAAACATAAAATCTGAATTATACAAAAACACATACGCAAATAATCGCAGTAAGAGAGTAATAGAGAAAGCGACCTACCGACCGTATTAAAGATACAAATACAGAACTGGTAATAGCTAAAGTAGTCCTGATTTGACTAGTCTTGAATCAGCCAGAGCCCCTGTGGCTGGTGCGAGGCCTCTTTGGATAGTTGATCAGAAATTTGATTGTGTTCCGTGTATATATGATGACAAGAGATATAGTCAAATTATGTTTTCGGCATCATAGTTTCATCCAAAATATGTCGGAGTGTGTGAATGTGAGATGCAGATTGATGATTAAACCAGTTTATGATTAGTTTAGAGTCACCAAAACTCTGTAATCGATGACAACCTTTCTCAAGTGCAAAATATAATAAATGACAGAGAGAAATAATGCCCCTGCCACACTAATGGTGCTGTGTCGAGTCATCAAAATATGCCCATGGTGTATTCCTGTCAATAATCTCAGCAGAGATGTTGCGCACTATGGGGGCTCGGTCTTCCTCCTGGATACAATGATATAAAGAGATAAGGTGAGCAGAAACATGCGGCCAATGAGGTAAGGTGCCAGAGAATATGATTTTATTCCTTTGTAGCCAAATACTCCAGCAAATCAGTATGGGAAGATTTTGGATCTTGTGTGTTTGAGTTGTTGACCACCACAAATGCCAAGCCTCCAATATATCCTCCCCTTGCCATCTAGATTGAAGATGAAGAAGTGTAAGTACTTCTTGTCAGAAGGCAGTGGTAATAGGGCAAGTAAGAAATAGGTGGTCAATAGTTTTTGAGCCTTGTTTGCATAGAGAACACCAGGATGGGCCATGATAGGTTCGCTTTTGGACATTGTCCCCAGTAGGAACCTTGTTTCGGAGAATGCACCACATAAATAACTTGGCTTTGGGTGTTGCCTTAAATTTCCGGAGAACATTCCATCACCAAGCAGGGATAGGGGGCTTATGATCTGAAAAAATATGAAGGTAACCATACTTTGGGGAGTATTTTCCATTCAGTGAGTGAGCCCAAATAAGCTCATCCTCCCCCTCAGTGATCCAGACATGAGATTATGAAAGAGAATTGGTATAAGATTTCCAGTAGTTTTGCCAGATGGGAGGGATGCCCAACAATTTAGAAGATTTCCAGACTTGTCTGAAGATAGAAGAGTTTCCCTGATAAAAAATATGGGCAATTCTAGTAAAACTAGTATTGGTGGGGTAGTGAAGCAGTTCCTAAGGTAATTAAAAGACATTCCCGCATCCAATCGATGGGTCCAAACCAATACAAACTAAGTTTCCATTTCCAATCTTCTAGGTCAATCCATCTCTGATATATGCAAGCGAGTTAAGGACCACCCTCCAAATTGTAGAAATGTTTGATTTGTCCCAAGTAGGTTGTCGGATTCAATTGAGGGGATGGAGTGGGGATATATACTTCTGGGAGACCACCTCTGCCCAAAGCTTCTTGGAGGTAAGAACAATCCACCCTAATTTGACTGCTAGAGAATTAGCAAATACTTCTAAATTTTTCATGCCCCATCCTCCCCATTTTTTGGGGAGGGAAAGAATATCCCATCTAGCCCAAGAAAAAATGTGCCCTTCTTGTTTGCCCTTCCATATGAATCTACAACACAACTATTGTATTATATGTAATATACCCCTCAAAATCCAAGCAAATGACATCCAGTACATCAGAGTAGCTTCCAAAACAGATTTGATGAGGACAAGTCTGCCAGCCCTGGAAAGCCATCTATGATGCCAAATATTCAGTCGCCTTTCGATCTTAGCCACAAGCCAAACCCAATCAACAATATTGTATTTAACAGGCTTGAGCCGAAATCCCAAATATTTGAGCCCTTCATCAAAGGGGAGAAAGGTGTATGGGAATTGTTGTTGTGCTAAGTGGATTTCATTTTGAGTGCATCCAATATTAGTCAATGTAGATTTGAGATGATTGCATTACATTCCTGTAGAAAAATAGAATGATTGAAAAACAAAAGAGAATGCAGTAACATCCCCAATTGATCCATTAAGAAATATGAGTACATCGTCAACAAATAGGAGATGGGTAAGGATGCAAGTATTTGTGATATTGATGCCCATCAGTTTGCCTTGTCTTTTTTCCTCTGATATATATCGACTCAACCCTTCCATGACAAGAAAGAAGAGAAGAGGTGAGAGGAGGCAGCCTTGTCTGAGGCCTCACTCAGCATGAAGGAAATATGAGGCAGAGCCATTGACAAGAACACTATAAGAGACATTAGTAATACAAAACATAATCCATTGAATGAAAGATAAAGGAAAGCCCAAATGAGTCAATAACAACCTCATATAGAGCCAACTAGTGTGGTCAAAGGCCTTAGCCAGATCAATCTTGAGGAGAATACATTTTAGCCTCTTTGTTTTGATGGAGTGTAAGACCTCTTGTGCAGTGCCAAGTGCTTCATGGATCTGCTTGTGGTCAAGAAAAGGAAATTGTTTCGGAGATATAAACTCAAATAAGATGGCCTTGAGGTGATTTGATATGATCTTTGCAATGATCTTATATATGCAGTTGCAGAGCGAAATAGGTCGAAAATCATTGAAAGTTTGAGGAACATCTATTTTGGGTATAAGTGCAATAAATGTAGAGTTGAATGCATCATACATTCGGCCCCCCATCCTGCATTCTTCAATGACCTGAAGGAGATCATTTCCCAATACATCGAAAAATGCAAGATAAAATTCAATTGGTCAGCCATCCAGTCCAGGGATTTTGTCCTTCTTAAACCATTTAAGTGTGCCTTCCAGTTCCCCCAAAGTAACAGGAAAATCAAGGTCCTCAACCAATTCTTGATTAAAAAACCTAGGGAAAAATCCAGCCACCTTGATGATCTCTGTGAGATTGGCATCCTGTGAAGCTCTGAATAGCTGACTAAAATGAGAAGTACTGGGGAAGCCAATTGGTGGAAGGACTTTACCTATTGGTCGACATCATCCACCAGATGCCAGATGGTGTTGGTAGCCCGTCGTCCATTTGCAAAATGATGGTAAAACTTTGTATTATCATCTCCCGACTGTAGCCAAATGGCATGACTCTGAAGCCTCCATGTTTCCTCTCTCTCCTTCAAAATTTTGTTTCGGTCCATTTAAATTTTTGTAAGTCACATTTTGGCTTCAATGGTGACAAACCCACACCCATCCCTGTCCACCAGCTTAGCAAGTTCCACTTCAATGCATTTTAGAGTCTGATCATCCTTGTGTCTTTTATCCCTGGCCCAATCAATGGATTTTTGCTTGAGATAGAGCATCTTTTTGGCAAAATCTTCAGAAACAGATTGACCAGGTGTAAGAGGGTGAGCCTTCTAATAATTAGTGACCATTTTCATGTAACCCTCATCATTGATCCAGGTGGAATTGAATTTGTAGGGGGCTTTAGGCTTACGATCAACACGAGAAAATTCTAGGTAAATGGGTGAGTGATCAGACAATCCACCAGATCCCACCCATTGCAGATATAAAGAAAGGAGGTCCAAAAGAGGGTCCTTCATAAGGAATTTTTCCAACCTTCTGGCAATCGAAGCATCTCCATTCGTCCAATTACACTAGGTAGGTTGCAACCGTGCCATGGGAATATAAAAAAGGTTATGATCCTCCAACAAAGAGCTAATATGATCAGATAGAGGGTCAAGTTGTGCATTATGTCCCCAGGATCATGCATGGCCAATAGAGAAATTAGATCACCCCCAAGGATGATATTGTCAGCTTGCATATATGAATGATCTAGGATCTTGTCCCAAAAATGAGCCTGGTTGATGCAGGGAACATATACATTAATAAGTTTCAGCTCCTTCCCAAATTTAGAGGAAAATATATCAACGCCAATGATACCCTCCCCCCCCACCCCAAATATTCAACAGTTTGACAACCCAAGGATTCAATACCAGAGCCAGGCCACCAGATCACCCACGAACATCCAATGCATTAAAGTGACATCCTGGGATGTGGGCCTCAAGGGTGGGGATGATCAAAGAACAAGGAGAAAGTGTTTCTTGAAGAAAAATGATGTCCACCATCTCTGTCTTAATCAAACGTCGAAAGTCTAGTTTCTCTGCGGGACTAGCCAACCCACGACAATTGAAGGATAGCTAGTTCATGGGGAACCAAGGGGAGGAGAGGTCAATTCTATAAGGACCTTGTCAATAGGAGGTTTTCGACCATGAGCCATGTCCAGTCCCGCCTAGAATATATCCTTGGACATATTGGAGTGTCAGCTCCGAGCATTTTTAGAGGTTGTGTGGGGAGGGACAACACTGATGCCACAACGATCACCAGGAGAAGACTTGGTAAGGGAACATCGATTATAATGGTGAATCTTACTAGAGTCAATGGAAGGCTCAAATGATGGGACAGAGCCAGGGACATCAGGTATAGTAGGGGGCTTAGAGGTAAAAATAGGCAGAGAGGGCACTAGAGAACACGAAATAGAGGAGGGGATAAATGCAGGTGCAGTGTTGCAATGAGAAATGGATATACTATGAAAGCAATCAGATAAATAATCATAATTAAGGGAGGGTGCAATGGAAGAAATAGACACATTAGAGGCAGTCATTTTTGTAGCCGCACGAGATCTGGTAATACGCAGGGATGGGGGGCGAACAATCTCCATGCAAGCTCCACGGTTTGGCTGAGCATACATTGATGGGAAGCCATCAGCCTGAGAAAGACGCTTGCCCCGCATTTCAGTGGGATTATCATCTACAACATATTTTGGATGAGCCACTGAGGCAAAGCTAGATGCAAGAAGAGGGTAGTCCTTGTATAAGTGCCCAATTTTGTGGCATCGTCGGCAGCGATAGGGCACCCCCTCATAATCAAGAATTTGTATTCAGAAAATATTTCTCTAGTGAATTTGTAGGTTCTCCTCTAACCCCTCTCTTGTATCCAAATGCAACAGAATGTGTGTCATAGCCATGTTCCTAGTAACAATATAGGATTTGTCATAATCCAAGTAGGTGCCCAGAGCATTACCAATTCTCTTGAAGACATCTTCCAACCAAAAGTGAAGTGGTAATCCAGGCAGTCGAACCCAAATAGGACCAACCCCCAAATGTTCACGCTCCAGATAAAAAAGAGGACTCCATCTTTTGAGCAAAACTAGAGAAAACTCAATATGCCAATACTTTGATAAGACCCATGGGATGAATTTAGAGCACTAGAAGTGAAGTGCAAACCAGCCATGTGAAAGAGTTACCACAGATGGTAATTCATTGATCACCTGACCCAAAATTTCCAATATCCACTGTCGTAGATGTGCAGTCGAATATGATATTCCACGAACTCGCCCAACCAGTACCTGATTGGAGGTATCAATCACATCACCCATATGGAGATCTTCGCCAAAGGTGAGAGAGATCTTCCTGGTCCTAACCTTGACTCCTTTGTACTTCTTCGTAGGCCTGCCCAACTTTCCAATGGGGGAATATCAGATGGAGTGGGAGGAGGACCAGTACCAGAACCAACCTAAGGACCCCCATCCAAATCCAGAGGAGGGAGAGAGATACCAACGAAATAACCCGAGGTGGGAGGGTTTGAAATCAGGGGGAGCGAGGACAGAAGATGATGGATAGGATGAAGGGGGAGTTGAGAGTCTTGTTCTGTAGTAAGGGGAGGAAAAAGGTTCATAATGGAGGGGAAAACAGGGGGCTTGGATGAGAATGAGGTAGTGGAGAGTTCTAGGCAAGTCACTAGGAACTAGAGTGAAGCCAAGGAGGGCGGGGAGAAATCTGTGCCGAGAGAGATAAAGGCATCATCAAGGGTCCTAGAATTTGGCAACGATGATTTAGACGGACCGGTCGATGGGAGGAATGGTTGAGCTGGGAGAGAAAAAGAATGATAATCTGGAACTGTATAAACCCTAGGATCACCGGCCAACGAAGAGGGGAGATGCAGTGATATGTTGGTAGTGGTGACCGGTAGTTGTGGGCGTGAGATCATCCAAATCAGCACCGAAGCATATGGATCCTCATAATAATCGACCATGTCTTCCTCCATCCTAATCGACAACCTGTGGGAGAAAAGAAACCCAGAAAAATGTGTCAATAGATAGATGCCCAAATAGTAACCGATGACCCCGATGCCAGAATAACAGAAAGAAAACTGCAATAGGAGATAGGGGTCAACTGGGTGGGGAGTGTGGAAAACTAGATCGAGTCACAAGAAGAAGGTAATCCCAAAGAGAGTGTGCCAGAACCATCTCTTAGGGTTTGCAGGAGCTCCATCACCATTTTTCCTCCATATCCGATCTTTCGGTTATTATTACTTAAAGTTTAGTAAGGATTTGTTGGAATAAGTTTAATCTATGTATTCTCCACAATCTTGCTTTACATTTTTTTACAGCGTTGAATCCATTTATGCATTCAAAAGCTCAATTTAAACAATAAAAAAATCACAATATTTCCAAGAATTGTATCACTAGATTATGACAAAAAAATTCAAAACATAGAATAGTAATTCTTTGCCTCCTATAAATGCTTCAAGATCCTGAAATTTCTCTTAGCAAGTCCAATTGAATAGAGTTTTAGATATCAACACTAGCTTGGAATTTACTTTAATGAGTAAGTCATTCCAGAATATAAATGGAGTACTCGATATTCATTAAAAGGACTAGTTATCTCAATAGGTCGTTGATGGAAAACTCCTAAATGTGCGTTGATAGGTTTGGTGGGAGCCCAAGTGTATCTTGATGGTTTATTGATGACAAGCTCATAGATGCATGTCAATAGGTCAATGATGGCAACCCAACAGATTATAGACCATAATATAAGGGAAGGTCAAATTTCTATATGCATGTACAGTTTGAGTGGGTTTAATGGTTAAGAACATGTGTTTTGTTCTAAAAGGTCATAAGTTCAAGTCCAAGGGGGTTAGAGCATGTACATCTTTGTAAAAATGTAAACATTAAAATATGGAAAACTGGTAACACATTGGAGTAATCTAGCTGAGGCCCACAATAAAAACACCAAGAATATATCCAAAAGAGTACAAGCTAATATATCAATAACATATGACTTAGAAAGAGGCATCACTTATGATGCATAACTTATGACTAAAGAGTCGATACATCAATAGATGAGTAGGGAACCTATTGTTCAAGCCTTATCACAACATGCCCAAATGTCCCTCTATGGAAATTGATCCTAGGTGGAGGGGAAAACAAACCATTTTCCCAACCACCCAAGCCACCATTGTGATTTTGTTTTTAACAATGGTGAATAGGTTACATGTTGCAGTATTCTAAGTGAGGCCTAGTACCCAATCCTCGAGCTACCACTATAACACCAAGAGTATAACCAACATCTTGCAAGCCATCAAATACACCAATAACCTATGACTTAGAAATAGTCAATAAGTTGGGTGGGTTGGGAGGCTATTTTTCAAGCCTTATCACAACATTCCCAACATGTCCCTTGGAATTGAACACGAGTGGATGGGAGAACAAACCATCCTCCCAACCACTCGAACTAACAACCAAGGCCAAACTTGTAACTTTTAGCAAGGGGGCACCTACTCTTCAAGACTTATCACAACAAACAAAACATGTCCCTTGGAATTTAACTCGGATGGATTGGAGAACAAACCATGCTCCCAACCACTTGAGCTAACAACCTAGGCCACATTTACAAATTTTAGCAATCAAATCATTAAATTGAAGTATCATACACCAATTTGATGTATTATTATATAAATATAACATTTTTACTTTTATAAATCCTAGTACCGATAAAAATATTGTAAAACATTGATACCGACCTAGATCAATCTAACTCTAGATCTATCATGCCCCAAGAGGTATCAAATCTGTCAAGGTGCAAACCTTCCTTTTAGCGTGTAAAATATTATTATTTATTTATTATAACTCATAAATTAATATTTATATTAATTAACTTATTATTATTATTTTATAATATTATTAAATTAATAATAATATTCATTTATATTTATTTATAATAATATTAAATTAATATTTATATTCATACGTTATAATCAACTAATTATTATTTAATTATTATAAGCCCATGGGGCATAGAGTAGACATGACAGGGTGTTCTATTAAGGCACTACATGGTGTAAAGGTCACCTGTTCGAAACTTTGAGGGAAAAATTCCAGCCATGCCAGCCATGTTAAGAGTTGGTGTGGCATAGGTTGAGTGCAATTCCCATGTGATTTTGATGGCTTAGATGCCCCTGAGTCGCGTCTACTCAAGCCACATGTTAGGCATGTCAGTCATCTCAGGACTCACATTACCTAGCAAAAAAAAAAAATCTAAATTAATCAGTATTTAATAATAATTTTTTTCCTTAATTAATGTTAATAATAACATTAATAATTAATACTTATTTATTTATCAATTTATTAATTATTTTCTTAACTAATTTTATTATTAATACTAATCTTAATAATTATTTAACATTAATTATTTTAAATTATAATGATAATAATAACATGATTGAGGGGTCATATTCCAGCCTAAGATCCATAATAACTCTGGATATTAAATACTAATGAAAGATAAAACAAAAATAACATTATTTTTAAAGAACTAAAACCATGTAGCCCACGGGGCATAGAGAATATGGTGACATGGTATTTTGTTAAGGCACTATGTGGTGTAAAAGTCACTGGTTTCGAAACTCTGTGGGAAAAAAATTATCCATGCTAAGAGTTGGTGTGTCCCAGGTCGGGTGTGATCCTTAGGCGATTTTGATGATTTATATGCCCCTGGGTCATGGACACTCGAGCCACAAGTCATTTGTGTGAGTCATCTCATGACTCACATAAACTAGCAAACAAAAAAAGTAGAATTAAAATCATGTAAATTTCAAATGGTTAATTATGAAAAATAAAGTATTAAAAAATAAATAATTATTTTCATAGTGACATATGATTCATTTCACTCCAACCCACTCCCCTTTAGACTTAAACCTATGACATCTAACATGGAAGCACATGATCTTAACCATTAGGCTCACTCAATCTATACAACATTTATAAAAGAGTTACACTACAACATTACATATAAATATTTTATTTTGATTCTAAAGTTGTGATGAAAGAAGTTGTTCATAAAACATACAATTGTACATATCATTGTTGTTTATGAAATTATTTAACTATAAAATGTTTATTGAAAATACATATCATAGTCAATATTTTTTTTGTAATTCGGGTTGACCTTGTAATAGTTGATCAAAATGAAAACATTACAAATCTATGCATATTTGTTTTCCACTAGGGAAACCAAAGTAGTAGCATAGATAATAAGTCTGAAATCACAAAATTAATGCCAATTGTTTTATAATATTGCTATAAGTAGAATAATTTGCATTTATATAAAACAATGGAAATAAAACGTAATAGAAACTAAAAACAATGTAGGATTGCTTGCAAAATCTCCTATAACTCTAAAATGATATAACATAGACCATGATTAACCTATAGGAGAAATCACTTGGGTGGGAGTTGGAGCTTTTTCATCATCCTCACTATTGTAGAAGTCCATATTGACAATTTTCTCTGCCAACATTGAATCTTTGTTGTCTAATATGTTGTTGTAGGGCATCCTTGCAAAGAAGTATTTCATCTTGGGATTTACTTTGCTCCTCCAAGACTTTTCCCATCATAGTCTTCATCTACCAATATAAGTCAATTGTTTGCATGTATTAGGTTTTTCTAGATTGTGTATTTCTTGTATCATGAATCAACTCTCCAAAATTCTCCTCCACCTCAATATCCAACAGGAACTTGCATTCTACTCGAGCCTCACATTCTACTAAATCCATCTCTTCCTAAGTAGAATGGGAGGTACATTCTCAATAGTAATGAACTGAATCCTCCACAGTGGCCTGAGATATGGTTTGAGGAGTCTCCTCTCTTCTATTATGGCCATGACCATAAAACGAATTATCACTATGAGGCATGACTTATATAGAAGATATGGAAGGGAAGGGGACTAAGGGAAAGGTGAGTGGGGAAGAGCAGGACCAAGACCAATAGAAAAATAGTGGATAATTCCAACTCAATGAGAAAAAAAAATCCACAAAGGTTGAGGACTAAGCATGGGATATAAGGAGAGAAGGTGAGGAAATATAGGCCAAGAGAGGAACAGACTAGAGGAAGTGGACAACTAGATGTCTAAAAGAGAAAGGAGGATAAAAAATCCACTCAAAAAAATAATGAGATGAGAAAAACCATAGAAAAACCAATAATACAAAGGGAAACTTTCCCAAATTATGCCCCAAGCAAGGTAACCACCATTGATTGTGGAAAATACCCATTCCCTTAATGTTTTATTAAGGATATGGAGTATCCAGTCCCTATCTCCAACAATATAAACTACATCCCAATCTATACCCTAGACACAAAGTTATTCCCCCTAGAATATTTCCCTCCACTGGCCACTTAAAAAATCATAATATGCCACTTGGTAGGCATGTGGTGGTCCTTATCCACATGTCACTACCATGAATTTCCACGTCAACTATCACATCATCACTTCCAATCCATAGGATGTCATATTTTTTGACCAACCCCCCAAGTGAAATATCACTAGTATAGGTTGGCTTCCAATTACTTTATCTCAATTTGATTTGAATAACAAATCCTTAATTAAGAGGAATCCATCTTCCCATCAGTTTATGTTTCCATCTAATGGGTCACTAGGCCCCCTAGCCACTAGGCAGTATAACACAATATTTTTTGAAATTCAACTTAATCCAATAATGGACGTCAGTTGATGGAATGATATCTATAAAATGATAAACTTATCGAGATTCATCAATATCGAGGGTTTGTGGTATAAGTTATACAATGTAATACCTAACTCCTAATAGTCCTACATCCCAATATCGTGAATTCCATGTCACCTCTACCTCGAGTGCCACCTTAGCACTTTAGTCCAAATCATGCCACATCTTATCACCATGTTAACATGCCATGTCATCCTAGAGATGTTTTGTGCCACATCATCATGACACATCAACATTTCATGTCATTATCTCACCAACATTCCATGGAGTCATCTCATCAACATGCCATGTCACCGTCATATGACACCAAGACTACTTTGTTGGTTGCCACCTCTACACTTTATTGGGCCCATCGATGTTAGGAGGAAGCACCAATAATTGGTGCTTTGACCTCTTGGTACCTAATCTCTCGACTCCCAATAGTCTATACCCCATTACATAAAAATCCAATAACAAACGTCTTGATAGCAAATATTAACCAATGTAAATATATATATTATTCAATATACATACAAGGTAAATCAATATCAGGGTTTTGTGCTAACCGATGTTTCAAATATGGTTCAATAGATGAAACTTAATATGTCAACATTCCAATATCGAATCTTTGAAAATTGATAACCACAGTCATTTGATTGTAAATTCCTATTATTTAATGGTCGTGTTAGGATTTATCAATATCAGGTATTTATGTAGTATCATGCACATCACAACATCTTGAAATCCAATATCCCCAACACCCAATAATAGGAAATAAATATCATATATTATCCCCTTTAGCTAACATATGTTTAGGATCTCTCTATATCGTGGTAAAAACTTGCCAGTTGATATCTCAATCTCTGAATGCCTAATAATTGAAGGATCGATACCCTGATATCCAATTCTCTATCTCTTGTCCTTTTAAATTTGGACCCCTCTTGCACCTAGCTCTAACCCATAGTTGTTATGCAACCAGCTCACAAAATAGAAGAAAATATAGATCAATGACTTAAACATTATCCTCTTCGTGGGGGAAACCTCCTTTACATTACATAAATGAACAATTCTTAGATTATTCAAATGATAAGGCCCCCTTGGTATATATAGGAGTCTAAGGGGTCACAATATAATCAAAGCCTACATAACAATAATAAAGTAAGGGAACAACAATAACAATAGTGGGATTCTATTAGGCACAACAATAACAACATGGGGGATACATGGGAATAACAATAACAATAGGGGTCTACACTAAAAATAAAAATAAGTGGAATACACTCGTATTATAGGGACCTAACATGCCCTACGTGTGGAATATTTAACGGGTAAGTTCTTCCACTCAATGAGATACTGTGAAATTAATCGATTTTGTAGTTGTCATGTTATTGTTTTCGTGACTGCTTCAGGTTCAAATATGATTTTTCCTTCTTCGTCAAGTTCTGGTAACATTTTTTGAACTGGGATCTTGCTACTGCTAACCTTATTTAAGCATGAAACATGGAAAACTAACTGTACTCTAGAAGATGCAGGCAACTCCAATTTGTATGCCATAGTACCAATATTTTGTAACACCTTGTAGAGACCATAGTACTTGGGTGATAATTTATTATCCTTCTCAGCTTGCTTGAGGGACATTTGTTTGTATGGTTGTAGCCGTAAAAATATCAAGTCGCCTACATAAAAATTTCTTTCATTATGATATTGATTTTCTTATTGTTTCATTTGATTATGCGTCAGAGTGAGGTTATCCTTTAGGAGTTGGAGAACTGTTATTGATGCTCAATGTGATCTTCCAATGCTTGAACCTTATATTTTCTTTTAAATATGATGTGATGGATGGTGGATGATGTCCATAAAGTTCCATAAATGGGGTCATTTTTTTTGCAGTATGGAAGGAAGTGTTATACCACCATTTAGCTAGAGGTAACCACTTGAACCATTGTGTTTTTTATCAGATACAAAGAAATAAATATATCCTTCCAAACTTTTTTTTATTATCTCAATTTTCCCGTTATATTTAGGATGATAAGATGAGTTATGAGCTAATTGTGTACCAAGACAAGAAAATAATTTCGTCCAAAAATTTCTAGTGAAAATGGGATCTTTGTCACTTACAATAATCTTTTGGTTTCCATGTAGCTTTTGAATTATTTCCATAAATTCAGTAGCAACTATATTGGCTTTAAAAGGATGAGATAATGCACAAAAGTGTGCATACTTGGTAATTCTATCAACTACCACCATGATCACACTCTTTCCTTTAGACTTGGGTAAACTTGTGATAAAATCCATTGAGACCTCCTCCCAATGCTGACTTGGAATGGCTAAAGGTTGTAATAGACCCAAGGTCTTAATTGTCTTAACTTTACTTTTTTGGAAAACCAAACATTCTACCACAAACTTCTGAATATCAAATTTAAGTCCATCCCAAAAAAATTCCTTCTTGACTATGTGGTAAGTTTTTAAAAATATTGAGTGCCCTACTAAAGGAGAGGTGTGCAATTCCAAAATAATATTTTTCTTGAGTTGGGAATTCTTACAAAGATATAAGCAATCTTTGTACCATAATGAGTCATTTTTCTAGCTAAATGTCTTGGATGTACTAGGATCTAGCTACAGCTTTTGAATGAGTGTCCACACCTCTTCATCACTCTTCCATTCATCCCTTGGTTCGGTTATCCAATCAGGGTTGATAATAGAAATGGAACAAAGTGATTCTTCCACATCCTCATCCTTTCTTGAGAGTGCATGTACAACAACATTTTTCTTCCCTTTTTTGTATATGATTTCAAAGTGCATCTGCAACAACATATTTGTGACCCATTTTTGTTACTCTTTTGAAGATAATCTTTGTTCCAAAAAGTATTTAAGATTATCATGATATTTTTTTACCTTGAAGTGTCTTCCCAATAAGTAAGGTCGTCATTTCTTTAGTGCATGTAGTATTTCAAACATTTCCTTTTCATAAATAGGTTTTTGTAAATACTTTCCTATGATTGGATGACTTTCAAAAGAAATGGGTCTTCCTTCTTGCATTAATACAACACCAATTCCATTTCCTAAGGCATCACATTCCACGATAATAGTTTTTGTGAAATCTTGCGTTGCCAACACTGATGCTTGACCTTCTGGAGTCCAAGAAAATGCATCTTTCTTCAGCAATGTTGATAGAGGTGCTGCTATTCTCCCATAATTCTTAACAAACTCGCAATAATACCCTATCAACCTGAGAAATCCTCGAAACTAATTTATGGTTGTGGGGATTTTCCATTCCTTAATGGATTTAATTTTGTTAGGGTCCACCTTAACACCCTCAGATACAATATGACCCAAATATTCCACCTCATGTACTCCAAATAAACATTTGGAGGTTTTTGCATATAATTATTTCTCCTCCAATAGTTTGAGCACCCTGTCAACATGTTGAACATGATCCTTCCAAGTCTTGTTGTAGATTAGTATATCATCAAAAAATACTAACAAAAATTTTCTAAGGAAGGGTTTGAAAAATGGAATTCATCAAACCTTGAAATGTGGAAGGTGCATTAGTAAGACCAAAAGGCATGGCCAAAGATTAATAATGGCCCTCATGAATTTTGAATGTTGTTTTTGGAATGTCTTAAATCTTCATTCTAATTTTTTGATATCCTGAACGAAGATCCAACTTGGTGAAATAAATTTCTCCACGTAATTTATCCAACAATTCATCAATGATAGGAATATGAAATGTATCTTTAATCGTGATCGTGTTGATATCCCTATAATCCTGACACATACACCATGATCCATCCTTCTTGTGCACCAATACTACTAGAGCAGAGAAAGAAATTTGACTAAGTTGAATTATACCAGCTTCTAACATTTCTACAACCATACGTTCAATTTCACTCTTTTGGGCATATGGATATCTGTAAGGTCTGACAATTGGAGGAACACTTTCTGGAATCAAATGAATAGCATGATCATTATCATGAATAGGTGGGAGTCCTTTGGGAGTCTCAAATACCTTGAAATGATTGTCCAATACTTTTTGGAGATCTGGAGAAATAGATGATTTTGATGTTTAAACCTCTAGTGAGCATAATTGTGCAATTACACCATGTTTTTCTTTCTTCAAAATATTTGTCATGCCATTATATTTGATTATCGTTCCTGGTTTACCTACGATACCCCTTAATTCAACTTCCTTTCCTTCCCAAAAAATATTCAAGAAAATTTCTTGAAAATTAAAAGTTATTTCCCCCAAAGATTGTAACCATTGGACTCCTTGTACAACATCAACACCACCCATTGGAATGGAAATCTTGGACTATTCAATACATATTACCCCATGGTTAGCTTGATATATCATATTATGTCACTTTCTAGAGCAATTTATAGTTCCTCCATTTACAACTATCACTTGACACTCTGGTGCTGGATATAGGAAGTAATTCAATTCCTTGGCTATGTTACAATGAATGAAATTATGGCTACTACCCGAATCAATCAGCACAATTACCTTTTTCTTTTTGATATATCATTTTATATTGAGAGTTTAAGGAGTGGTAATTCCTACCAATGCATTACAAGATATGGTCAGATTAATTTCTTCTTTCTCTGTGGTTGGTTCCTGGTATATATCCTCCTCTTTTGATGTTTCTTTTTCCTTTTCTTCCTCCTCTTCACAATCTATCTAGAATAATTTATTCTCATCACACTTATGACCTTTAATGCATTTGATATAAAAAGATATAACAAATCCCTTTCAGTCTTTTTCCTCCAATTTTTGTGGTGTCAACCTTGCAGGTTATGGAAGGCCAGGAACAACAACACTTCCATCTTTGTAGTTGTGAGTGGTAGATTTCCTTGTTTCCATAATTTTTGCTTTCAACTTTTCTTGCCACCCTGAATGCCTTCTCCAATGAATCAAGTTCCCAAAGGAGATCCTCATGTTGGATGTTATCCTTCAAAGTCCCTATGAATACATTAATCTTATGCTCCTTTGGAATATCAGTTACCTTGATATTCAATTTTTGGAAGTCCTCAATGTGCTTCGTCATTGAACCCTTTTGTTTGAGATTTATCAATTGGCAAAAGAAGGTGTTTCTCTTTGTATCCTCATAATGTTCTAACATTTCCTCTGTTGAAATTGACCAAGTGGAAAGTGGTTTATGGGAACAAAACCATCGATACTACAAAAATTGATTGGGTTCTAAATATAAAGTTGCAACGTGTACCTTTTGTGTGTGTTTCACATCATGAAGATCAAAATATTCCTCCATTTGTAGTATCCATGTTACTGGATTCTTCCCATCAAACTTCCTCATATCAATATTTGGAATGTGGTGGGCCTTAAACCCAACACTAGAGTCTCTAAAATCATAATTCATACTCCTTTTTCCCTCATCATGATGTTCATGGATTATCTTGTCACCATTCGGAAGCCTTTCTTGCAGCAACTTTGTCAATCCTTCCATCTTGACATTCCTCATTGCTTCCATGTCTGCTTTTAAACCATACTTCAAATATTCCATGTATGCTTTTAAACCATCCTTAAAAATTTCCATGTCCCTTTTAAAGTCATCCATGTCCCTTTTTATTCATCTTTGTTTTCTCTTTGTGAGAGCGAAATTTGTTGCACTTGGTTGCATAATTTTGATATATCATGTTACAATTCTTCTTGTTCATGAGTCATAGTAGAGATCTATAAGGGCTTAATGGGTGTAAAATTATTTTATTTCAGAGGAATTTGAGAACCAAATACTGATATCTATGCTTCAATATTCCCTTTTAATCACTTCAAACTTATTTTTCAAACAAAAGTTATGCAAAATTTAAAAAAATACACACTTTTTTCTTGCTTTTTAGGAGCTCAATATTGAAGTTGTTGTACCATTTTAATTTAGGATCTCCAAATTTTGAAATTTCATCTTGTGGTAGCCCTATGAGTATTATTTCTATTGCCACAAGTCATACCGAGATTGGATTCTTCAAGATAAATTTATACCAAATCTCCCACAATGACCTAATTATGTAATGTTTCACTAGAGCGAACTTGTACGAAATTCCTTGTGTCATTGTTTCAGCCTTCATCTTTAAAATTGATACATGTGACACTACTTTCCATTATGTTTCTTTCACTTTTTTCAAAATTCTAATCTGATGCTTGAAGAAAAAGTTATGACGTTTTCCCTCTGTCACCTGTTTGAGACTGAATTCTGGAGCATGAAGAAACCCTAACTTCTTTGGACCATATCTCTGAAAATATAGCGAACAAAGTTATGAAATTTTGGAAATAAGTTCACCAAGATTTCAACTCCATGTGGTCATAATTTTAGCTTCTGAAAATTGGTATAAAAAAGGTTATAATGAAAATTTCACAATGTATTTATTGAATTAGCGAAACCCTAGAATCCAAAGCTTTGATACCAAATGTTATGAAACCAAATCACAAAATAGAGGAAAAGATAGATCAATGACTTAAAAATTATCCTCTTCAAGGGGTAAGCCTCCTTTGAATTACAAAAATGAACAATTCTTGGATGATTCAAATGATAATACGTCCTTGGTATATGTAAGAGTCTAAGGGGTCACAATATGATCAGAGCTTGCCATTAGGGGAATTTTGAGGTCTAAAATGGGCCTCCTAAGTAAATTATAAAATAATAGTGGAAATAATAAAATAAGATTAGATTACATCATCAAATTTTCAAGGGAAAAAGAAAAACCTATTTTTTCAACTCATATTTTCAACTTATCTTTCTATGGGTTTACTCAAATTTTGAGAGGAAACACTTGTTGGATGCAAAATTTGATTCCTCATCCAAGGAATACCCATGTTGCATACTTTCGATGGACGCTACTGTTAGTTCTAGTCTTCGCGGCCTGTCATTAGGGATCAACATGAGCTCTTACTATGTCTGGTTTTGTCAGATGTTTTGCACATGATAATCAGCACAAAACATATCATAAGTTTATTTGTCAGGAGCAGCTCGGAAAGAGATTTCCAATGGTATATTACAATCCAAAAACCAGCTCCCGAATCAAAAGATATGACCGAATGAGTGATTGGCTCAAAGATCTCCCGCGCAATAGTTCAAATATTGAATGATCCAGAAAAAGCTAGGAAATGTCAGTGGCTGGTCTTCTGGTTAGATTGTGATGGAGAAGGAGAGAATATAGCATTTGAAGGCCTATTATCATGCTGCTAATCTTCATCAACATGGCGAGCTCGTTTCTCTGCTTTGATTGAAAGAGGTATCCTGTGCAGAGGGCACAGTACATTGTTGACGGGGATATTGCTGGTGAAAATTTTACAGCTGCTGGTCTCATGGTTCTAGAAAGGAATTACTTGAAGATTTATAGATGTTCATTCAGTATTTGATGTCATCCTTACTTACATCTTTTCCAAGCTTGACAATTCATCAACTTGTGTCTCTCTGCCTACCTAAAATGCTTCAGCAACACAGTTTTTATTTGAGCAACATGATCTAGAGTGAAAGGCTTTCATAGGGCCTTGTTAACGCTGAATAATGAAATGCCTTAAGGGGTTTTACAGTGAAATTTTACTTAAAGACATATGCAATGACTCAAAACATAGTGAGATGGTTGCAGAGGAGCAAGTTTGTTGTATCTGTGGGTGTGAGGACAATGAAGATCACGAGGCAATGATTCATCCTTGCACCTCCAACGGAGGCTCAATTGTTGCACATCCTGGTTGTGTTGATGCTTCTCGAGCAATTTCTAGGTTTTGTAGGTTGCAAGAAAAAGGAGTAAAGCTTCATTTACTATTCATCACAGACCTATGATTGGTTAAGCGCAAGCTAGTTGTTAGGGTTTTCTACCTACATTGGATGTCTGTGGGTTGTATGTGAGAAAGGCAATCCCAAAACGTTGTGCTGCCATATTAATTTCTGCTGCTTCAACAATTGGAAACGCTGAAGATTATCATAGTTTTGAACATGGAAATTGTGATACCTAAGTGTGACATCGTTAGTGAACCAAAACAACTCATAGATGCAAATGCAAGTGCTCAGCAGCAGAAGAGGGCTACAATTGCAATGCAATCTGCTCCTCAGGCTCAACCTCCACCACAAGCCCAAGCAGTGCAGTCTTATGGAAGTTCTCTCAACACAGGTCCTAGATCACCACAGGCCCAACCAAGGTAGTCGTATGGAATTTATTTCAATCCAGGACCAAGAATGGTGCCAAATATAAATGTGGAGGCTCAACCAGTAAATGGAGTGTATCAAAGGAATGAGCCCAGTGCTGCAGTACCCGTGCCCTCACATATGTCTGGAGCTGGAACTGGCTCATATACAAGGCCTGCACCGCCACTTCATCAAATGCAAATCCCAGCAGTTAGGGGAGTAGGTGGATCAATTTAGAGGAATGAATGATGCCTCCAATCCATATGGTCATCCAACTGTTGCCCCTTCCTATCAACCACCTCCCATGTATTCTAGCAGAGGATCGATTTCTAGAAATGAGGCTCCTGCAAGAATTATTCCTATTGCAGTATTGAATCCTTATCAGGGCCAATGGACAATAAAGGCTAGAGTCACTTCTAAAGGAGAACTTTGTTGCTATAATAATGCAAAAGGAGATGGAAAAGTATTTAGTTTTGATCTACTAGACTATGATGGTGGGGAAATATGAATAACATGTTTTAATGTTGTTGCTGATCACTTTTATAATCAGATAGAAAGTGGGAAAGTTTATATAATCTCAATGGGAAGTTTAAAACCCACAAAAAAAATATTCAATCATCTAAAGAATGATTGGGAAATTTTCTTGGAGTCTACGTCAACAATAGAACCATGTTTGGAGGATGACAACTCAATACCAAAGCAGCATTTCAATTTTATACCAATAAGTGAAGTTGAGAACATGGAGAACAATTCTATGGCAGATGTCATTGGTGTTGTAATCTTAATCAATCCATCGAGTATAATAATGAGAAAAAATGGCACGGAGACTCAGAAAAGGTCTCTTCAAATGAAGGACATGTCAGGTCACAATGTGGAGTTCACTATGTGCGGTGCCTTCTGCAATAAGGAGGGTCAGCAGATTCAAGAGCTATGTGATTCTAGATCCTTCTCCATCCTGGCTGTGAAAGCTGGATGGATTAGTGATTTTAGTGGGAAATCTGTGGGTACAATTTCCACAACCCAACTTGTTATAAACCCAAACCTTCCAGAGGCTCGTCGATTGAGAGACTGGTTTGAGAGAGAGGGGAAGAGAACTGCTTCTCAGTCTATTACTAGAGAATTGACATCCGGGGAAGAGTGGACATGTGTAAGATGGTTTCTCAAATTAAGGATGAAGGACTTGGTAGATCTGAGAAGCGTAACTAGATTTCAGTAAAAGCGACCGTATCTTTTATAAAGACAGACAACTTTTGCTATACAACTTGCCCTTTATTCATTGGAGAAAGGCAGTGCCACAAGAAAGTTAGCAAATATGAGGATGGAACCTGGTATTGTGAAAGATGTGATCGAAATGTTCCTGAGTGTGGCACTGCGCTCCTGGGTTTGGCGTTGTGCTTCTGGAAGTGTGGCCCTACGCACAATGCTCATACTTGGGTAATAAATAGAAACAACAATCGCATCATCTCTCGAGAAGGGCACAACTTCCTTGAGCAACTCTTCCTTGATTGCATCTCATGATTACCAATCTACCAATTTATTGGCAATGGTATAAGACAAGGCAATATTCTGTGGGTTTAAGTGTAAGGGGAGGCCATGCTATTAGTCATATAGATGGTCTATGGGAGGCTGTGAAGGAAAAAGGGATTCTTACATCTCAATTTGTTGTGCATACTGGTTCTCAAAACATTGCCGTGAAGCGCAATCCTGATAAACCATCTCTCCTGATAAGTCAGAGAGCACTTGCCAGTACTCTTATCTCTGAATTGAGGAACCGCTATCCAAAGGATCAGTTAGAGCTTTTAGAGGCCTACCCAAGTGAAAAAAGCTTCTATATCTTTGACAGATTCACTTTGAGAAGCATTGTGTTTGAGCAGATTTCGATGCCCATACTATGACATTTGGCAGAAGAAATGAAGAGCCTATCCAATACAATTTGCTTGTTGGAGTTGATGGAGTCAGATCCATGGTTCGACAGGAATTCATCAAGCAACATGATTTCAACTATCAACAAATCAACATGCCTTACACATTCAAAGTTATTCATGTGTCAAAGCCTCCAGTTTTGACTCCAAATGCAGTACATACCTTCAGACGGTCAAAAAATGAAGTGGAGGGACAACATAGTTGGTTCAATTTTCTTAATTTATTGGGTCACGCTAAGGGTTCATCTATTAGATATGGTTGTTTCCTGCACCAGGTGATGAGATGTCTGTATTGATTGAGTGGACACCATCTTCAAACTCCAGATGATTTGTTAAAAATAACTTCTCCAACAGAGCTTAAAGAATTCATTGAGAAGTACATGCCACCCTTGAAAGTTTCTTTGGAGGCAGTAGAAGCTTTCATTAAGCAGCGGCCAACAACTTCCATGAAGGAAACAATTGAATAGATGAGGAGGAACAAATTTTAGCCAGTAAAATTTCTCTAGCAATAGAAAAAAAAAATGAATTGGAACCAATGAAAATCGTTGGAGGAAAATGATTTATTAAAACAAAGAGGAGCATTAGATTCATATGTTTCTATGTGTCAGAGACAGGCTCTGTCTCCTGCTGATCCATTTCCTGTGAGGAATGAGTTGTTATCTGATATTGATTATCATGGGATAGATCCAGGGCTTGAATATTTACACCATGAGGGAGCAGGAGAACGTGTTTTAGACCAGAATTATGTCAATTATGTGCTAAGAGAAGCTGACCACGCTGATGCTGCCCTTCCTAGAGCTGACTTCACATGACCTCCTGGTGTTCATGTTTTCTAGGAATAGATGACAAGTGTTTTAGCCATGAGATCAACAACATCGAGTTTTTAAAGGAGAGCTGGCAGTATTTGAAACACTCAATGAACAAATGGCAAAGATTTTAGGAACCCAAGGCATCTACAGAGTGCAGGTGGAGGGTGATTTAATCATCCCAAATTATCCCTGATTTCTAGCGATGTTCCAAAACAGAATTTGGCAATTCGACTTGTGGCAACAAATTAATTGTTCCTTTTTTATTTTTGAGATTTAATTAGTTATTTTGTTATAATTTAATTTAGGTAATTTGACCGCATAAAAACATATTTAGGTTTTTGTTTGTTTTTTCTATTTTAATTATTTTGATTCCTATGTTTAGGAATCAATAATTAATATGTAATATTATATATAGGATTATTTTTAAAAGATAGAGGTTCGATTTTTGCAACAGGAAGAAGCATTTGGACTGTGTAAAGTTTTATAGAATATCATAATAAAGTAGTTTTTTCCCTTTAGGCCTGGGATTCATCACAATGCTTAAATGTTCAGTATGTTTTTTCTCCTGTAATTCATTTACACATTATGTTTTTCTCCTTTGTTTCAGCATTATCTAAGTGATATGTTAGGAATTCATCCATAATGATGCTCCTTTCATGATGATTTTGTTGTTAGTTGTAATGGTAGTTTTAGCAAAATTCATTTGTTGCTAGATGCTCTGTTGAGCAACCTAGTTATTCTCTTTCATCTAAAGTTGTTGCTGCAGATCCATCCTTTGTTTGATGCCTGCAATGCAGCGGCTTTCTCCCTTATACTTCTCACATTTACAATCTTCACTTGGCTGAACATGGCACATAATTTTCCCCAATTTTGCCAGCAGAAACTGGCATCAACTCCATATCCTAATCATCCTTTCTTTTGATGTTTCAACCCAAAACATTCAAACAAAATCCCCGCACTCTATACCTAGCCTAAAATTCATATTTAATTCAGTCATCTCAATTGAGATTTATAAGGAGAGAGCCCTCTCCCGACCTGGTAGGGCTAGCTACCAGGTTAAGCTTGGTTTGTGGTTACCTCAGAGTTGCCTTTCCTCAGCCTTGAGGTTAATTCTGAGTGATAACAACACGAAAAAAAAGGAAATACATGAAAAATGTGATTGCAATCACATTTTTCCATGTATTCCTCATTTTTCATGTAGCAAGGTCCATCGAAAGTATGCAACATGGGTACTTCTTGGATGAGGAATTAAATTTTGCATCTAACGAGTACTCCCGCTCGAAATTTGAATAAAACCTTAGAGAGATAAGTTGAAAATATGAGTTGAAAAAGTAGTTTTATTATTTATTATTTTTATTTTTTACTCCAAAAATGGTGAATCATCCTCCATGGTTGACATCATCATCTTGAATCCTATTGGTTCTTATAAAGTTTATTTTGGTTGTACATTTTTCTTAGGAGGCCCATTATAGACCTCGAAATTCCCATAATAATAATAGTGTAAGGGCACAATAATAACAATAGTGGTCTTATATGGGGTACAACATAAAACAACATAGGGGATACATGGGAACAACAATAACAATAGGAGGATACACTGACAATAACAATAAGGGGAATACACTAGTATTATAAGGACCTAACAATAACTCTCCATCAATCCATGTGACTAGGGACTAAGGTTAAATTTCTAATCCCCAAATTTTCAAAATTGTTAAAACCAGGTGATCAATCCCCAAAATTATTCAAGGAAAAGTAGGCTTATAGAGGGATTTTCTCATCCTTTTGTGAGGGTTGAAAAGGGAATTGAAAAGGAAATTGTTTATATAAAGAAACATGAGATTGAGAACTTCTTCACTAACCATGAAGATGTCCAAAATTATCCTTCTTGTGATTGCCTATCAAGCGTTTCTTTGAGGATTCAAAGAGGCCATTGTTCAAATCATAACCCCATTTTAAGCCTTCATACATTTTCATCCCAACCGGTTCAAGATTTCTTTATTGAACTCTATAACACTTTTCCTTAGATGTTCCAAGAAGGCCCCTTCCCTTGAGCATGCACCTTGCAATCAAGGTTTTGACTCTTACATCTAAATATGTACCTTCAAAAAACCTTATAATCTTCATATTATACTTGGGGCTTCTCTTGCCTTAACAATAAAGGACTAGGTTCCTGATTAATGCTCACTAAGAGCTTTCCATAACCAACCAACCATCATAGCCCTCCAATAGACTAAGGAGGCTAACCTTCCTTGTATACATATTCATAAATTATTATATAAGAAAGACCTAAAACAATCAAGAACATTAGCAATAACCAACACTAAAGTCTAATAGTCTTATTCTCCTAAAAACACATCGTTAGGGCACATGAAGATCCAAAAGTAGGCATATGAATGTTATACATCCATTGCATCCATATTTACCCTTTAATATTATAAGTAAACATCCCATATACCATATTTTCCATTTAGGATACAAGAACATAAATATACACATTTCATCTATTGGACATAATCATTCAAGATTTTTGACCATGTAAATAATAAAATTGTAAATATTCAAGAAGAAGATGAAGATGAATTGAATCTCATATAATGAATCAATAATTAATAAGAGTTGTTTAAGTTTGATTAATATCTAATGGAAAATAAATCACTTGGGATTTACCTCTGACATGGTATCAAAACTAGTCGAACTCTTTTCCCACTCAAAAACATCCCTAGTCTCTAGCCTATCAAGTTTTCCATTCTAGTATGTTAGCTTTGTCCATGAGGTAGATCCATTGTGAAATATAGTTCTAATTTTGTAAATACATTTCATTTCTTCTTATGCCAATTACTCTATAGTTTCTGCATTGTCCTTCATTTTTACAATTTTTAGTAGGTGACATTTAAAACCCCAGGCTCACTCTCATGTGTATCCATCTACTGGTTTGATTTGGTAGTTGTCTCAAGGGTTCAATTCGTTAATCTACACATTCAAACCATGGTCGTTACTCCATCCCTCGTAATGTTTTTTTCCTCATTCACATCCTACCTCACTCATGTAGAGAAAACTTTTATCCCTTCTCATGAATATGTAGTCAAACCTAAAAATGAATCCCTCGTTAAAATCATGCCCCCAAATGATGGTAATGGATGAAAAATTCAATTCCATGATAGTTTTCATGCGTTTATTGTATATGAGGTTGAGGATATGAGATCAAGTCTCTCTATTTTTTTAAATTTAGAAACCCATTGGGAATCTATTCCCCTGGAAAGGAATTTCTCATCATTTTTGGTGATAAGAGTATAGGCAAGGTCGACATGGCCCGAGCCACTTTATTGCTAGCCCATTTTTTCAAGCATTGGCATAGAACAATAATGTTATTTGAAATTTTTTGGAAATGGATGTATCTAGGCATTGTATAAGGCGTTTTTCTATTTGTATTGTCAAGCATGGAATTTTAAATTTTTTTATGTAAATTTTATTGCATGGATTTCATATTTCCATTAGATTGCAAAGCTTAGGAGAAGATTGTTGCTAGACCATATTTTCATTTGCAATACAGTTTCTACCATTGGATTTATAATCAATGTTGAGTACTTTGAAAAGCACATGATACACACCTATTAGAATGTTATGGCCCCCCTCCATTACCTTTGCTATTATATTTTTGTCTCTTGGTACATCCACTTTCATTGCATGCCCATTGAGTATGAGAGTGTTGATAACAGTTTAAATATACTTATTTTTTGTAAAGTTATATTAGATTTATTTTACCATATATTATTGTTGCATATATTTTGTTATGTTTGAATATACATTCCCTTATCTCCATTATTGGCATAGTTCTCAGTGGAAAGGACAACTATCGATAAGGTTCAAAAAGATCAAGCACACAATCATTTTTAATGACTTGTGAAAAGGTATATATAAAGGAGAAGAAGACAGTGCACCTACCAAGCCCACATTAGATAAGGAGTTATTTATTTGGGAGAACAATGATAAAAAATCTTATGTCCTGATTGTTGCTTCTAGAAGTGAAGAGGTGTGTTGCCACATTGTTTCCATTACAAATTCTTATGGTGCATTAAAGAAATTAAAGAATCTATATGACTCACACTCATAATTGCAACTTGTTCAAATGATGGTCAAACTCTTCAACCTTAAGTTAAAAGATGATGATCCCTTGGCCTTAGCTTATGAAATCAAAGCCATACTTCATGATATAAATGCCACTGGAGTGAATATAGACATTTCTTTTGGAACATTCGTTAATATTCTCTACCTTTCATACTCTCTCTCTATTGAATCCATGCAAGCTAGTGACCAACTCAAGTCCATTACTTTTGACACTCTGATGGAGAAAGTTGTAGAATAAGAGAAAATTTTTGGGAAGAGGAAGACAACAACTCATTCCCATGAAGAAGAATTCTACCTTGCTAAGAAAGGGAAGAATCAATCACACGATTCTCCTAAAGGAAGTGGTAGTAGAAGAGTACATGGAAGAAATAATTTTATAGGGGGGGGGGGGGGGGGGTGTGGTGTAAAAACCATCAAGAAGAAATATCCAATATTCACCACATTGGTTGTGGAAGAGATGGATGTGATGCATCAATATGAAAAATCCCTAGGAGAGAATCAAAGACAATAGAAACCAGAAAGAAGATAAATATAAAACACTAGATCCAACTAAAGGTAAATCACCTAAATCTATTGATTATATTGTTTCCCATTGAAATATTGTAGTAAATGAATATTTATTTCACACTTAATTTTCTTCTTTGAGAAAGGCACGTGTAACATCCCTAGTGAAAATTTCATGTAATAAAAATTAATAAAGGCAAAATAAGACCAAAGTTAAGGGACACTTATTCCAAGTTGAATATTGGGTAAATATATTCTAGTGGGCATCACTATATGTGTTTTTTGGCTAAGGAAATTGGCAAAGGCTAAGGAAAAGGCATTAAAAGGAAAAAAGGCATTTTTGGCACATTTATTGATGAAAATAAAGGAAATTAGGAGAAAATTAAGGTGAAAGGTCACAAGTTGAATGTGAGGAGGAAAATGAAGGAAAATAATGGAAAATGAAGAAAATAGAGGTCTCATTAATAAAAAGGCTTATGAGAATCAGTTGGTAACCTTTTTTCAGTTCAAGTTTTGGAGCTCTCTCATTATTCTCTCTCTCTTTGGCACTCTTGGTCACTTAGACTTTTCTTGGAGCACTCTAGTTTTGGATCAAGGAAGGAAAAGAAAGCAAGGGGAAAGGAAGGGAAGCAAGGATCAAGGAAGGAAGAGTAGGATCAAGCAGCTTCAGGTGGAATACTTGCAGGTAACATATTGCATGTGTAATTTCCTAGTTGGTTTTGACATGCATGGATATGCATGTTGGTGTATCGTTCTCTTGCTGTCGGTGGCATGGTTTTGTCGGGTTATGATAGTGGTTTTCAGCCTAGCCTTGCCTTTCTCTAGATTCCATGGTATGTTGGGAAGTTTATCTCAGTTTTGAGCTTTGGTTTGTCAGATGGATTTCAGAATCTAGGGTGGAGGTGGTCTCAAGGTTCATTCCCAAAGGCCTAGGAATCCCTTGACCAATTTTGGTGGGATACATGATAAATTCTGAGGCAAAAGTCTCAGTTTAGGGCCTAGTGATTTGGGTTTGGATTGCAGTAAAGCCTAAGAGACTAGTCTTGGTTTAAGGCCTAGTGATCTAGGATGGGATTACGTTAAATCCTGAGAGACAAGGTGATGGAAAATTCCTCAAGGATAGTGATGGATTTCGGATGGCATTCTAAGTTCGGTTTGGTTTTGATCGGAGCACCGGTTTTGGTGTGATCACGGTTTGGTGAGGGTGGAGGTGGTTTAACCTCTGGATTCCCTTGTTTTTTTGGATTGGTTTACCCATTAGATCCCACATTCATGCTTGGAATATGGTGCAGGGTGACTGGCTGAAAGAAAGATTTGGTTCAGACATGTCTACGGTCGGGTGGCACATGGAAGTCCCAAACCTAGTAGGATTTGCCTATGATTAATGAAAGCTAAGTTATCTTGATTTGGAACTTGTTTTTATGTGGATTTAATGGTTGTTATATCTCTGTTATTTACATGGTTTTATGTTGGTTATAAGCTTAGCTAAGTGACTGGTACATGTCATGGTTATCTCATGTATTTACTTGTAATTGTTAAATTGATGGATGCAAGACCTAATTGATGTTATAAAAGTTCAATGGTGAAGGTGGTGATCCTTATTGTCATGTTTCATAAGAGTTTTCAGTCATTCATGCCATGTCTTGTATCCTAGACCTGTAGGTTGCATTGATGCCAAGTGTTTGATGAAATGTCAATGCTGGTTTGGGATGGTCAGGCCTAGTTGTGAGTTTTGTTTTTGGTTTAGAAGTCTTTTCATCATGTATTTGATGGATTCTGAAAATTATAACAATTTATGGGCAATGGATGGAATTTCGGGCTAGAAAATTGCCTTGAATTCCATGGATGTTGGCATAGGTCTGCTGGGAAAAGTCCTTGGACATTGGCTTGCATACCTGTGAGAGCATCCAGAGATCCCTGGATGCTGGAATTCCTATAGCATGAGAGTGTCCAGAGGTCAAGAGGTATAAAATATCAGTGGGACCCAAGGGCAAGATGTCTGAGTGGCTGAGATGTCTCCTGGGGATGTTGTTGTTGATGTGGAAGGCACGGTTAAAGTGTTCCGTCAATTCCATTTCCTTAAGGTCAACAAGGAGGTTGAATCCCTACATGGTGACTTATCTTGTCGCAGGTTTACCTCGGTTGGTTAGTTACCTAGGTAGATGTGGGAAGAGCATGGTTATAGATTGGTATTAGAGTGTAGTAATTGTGCTCTCCTTGGGTGAATGTGTTTGTCATGCATTCATTTCAGTTGTACATGTGTCTGTCATCCTTGTGGTCTATGTGCTTATTTCATATGCATGGTGTTGGTTACAATCGTAGTGATGTCACCATGGGGATAAGAATGTCGTTATGTGAAGCATGTTGTCATGAGTGTATGACTTGCTACATGTTTTTCTATGTCACTTACATGTATCATTCTTGTAGTTTTGGTTACAAGTATCATCGTTCATGCTTGATTATATGTGTTCATGTGGATGTGTGGTCAATTACGCATTGCTTATGCATGTTAATGTTTGCATCTCTTCAAGTATACAATGGTGTTATGGTTTTTATTTTCATGTATGTAGTCATGGTATGTGTGTAGTTGATATGGTCGTGCATTGATGACTACACTCTAGCTAGACTAATGGTTACATGGTTATGTGCTTATGTATCATATGTCTATATGTTGTTATGATTATGTTATACATGTATCACATTGATTTGATGATCTTGTGGATGAGATATCCTCCCCGAACTATGCTAAGGTATGTTGGCTTATTTTGATTTGGTTTAGCTAACACAGTATGCCTTGTAGGAAAGAGATCAAATGGCTAGCAAGATGGTAGACTATAAATACTCTCCCTATGAATAAAATGAGTAGTGTGGTGTTGGTCTCTCTTCTGATTTTGCATATACGATGAGAAGCTTGAAGGAAGAAATAAGGAGTTGTAAGGTAGACAATGACAAAATCATGCAGGGACAAGAGAAGGAAAGGAGAGGTTAATGTAATACTACTTTAGAGTTTGTTAGAATTACAGTGACATGGATCACTTCGGATCAGCCATGAGCAGGAGGACAGAATTAATGGGGCATATGGTCATCATAGTTTGGACAGTGACAACATGATCAAATATGGCAGGTTTTTGGACACTTCGGATAGGAGAGGTGATGGACACAAGTATTATTCTAGTTCTGGTTCAAACATGCATCACGACCATCATCATTATCATCCTTACAGGAGGAGCGATAGGGGATACTTGTTGAATGAGTTTAGGAAAGAAAAGTCACCTACCTTTGATGAAAAGATGAAGAAATCACACGATGTAGAGGCATGATTTCTCTGTATGAGTAAGTTCTTCAGATTGCATGACTATTCAGAAAACATCAAAGAAAAGATAGCCACTTTCAGTCTCAAAGGTAAAGAAAATATTTGGTGGGAACATGTGAAGAATGTTAAAGGTATACATGAGTATGATTTGACTTGGCATGAGTTTGAGAGGCTCTTCAAGAAGAAGTATTTGTCGGAAATATACTTTGATGACAGAGTTAAGGAATTTTATGATTTGTGGATAGGTTCCATGACATATGATGAGCATACTAGCAGGTTGTTGGAGATGTTGAGATATGTGCCTTACCTCAAGGAGGAGAAGGCCAAGGTTCATAGATTCATTAGTGGACTGCCAGTATCATACAGAGACTGGATTGAGTTTAATGAATCTCGATCACTAGAGGAGGCCATCCAAAAGTTGAAACATTGTTATGAGTAGTCGAAGCGCAAAGTTGAGCCTAAGCATGACTTGAAAAGAAATGAGAAAGCTAAAGGAAAATGGCCACCAAAGCAAGGAAGAACTCAAGATGAAAGTGAGAAATAAAATGCATTTCCTTACAAGAGGTTCAATACAACTGAGAAAGGACATGGAGAGCAACATGCTAGAGGCGGTGGTAGAAAACCATTACAATGTTGGATGTTTGGTAAGGATCTTCGTAAGAGGGATTTTCCCCAGTATCAGAGTGGTGGTAGACCCCATATCTACAGTGACTAGGAGGCTCATACAATTGGTGATGTTGGTCATATAATTCCTCGTATTTATTCAGTTGTGGACAACATGCAGGTGGATCATCAAGAATCTATCATTGAGATGGACAGTAAGCTTTATGATCAAGTTGTTTCTATTTTGATTGATCCTGGATCGAACTATAGTTATGTAAATCTAGACCTGGTGGATAAGTGTGTTTTGAGAAAAGAAGTGCATGCAAAATCTTGTTTGGTGCAGTTGGCTACATGTACAAAGAAGAGAGTTCATCATTGGGTGAGAACTTATGCATTTGAGTTAAATGGTATGCCTATAGCAACACATTTGAATGTATTACCATTGGGTTTGTATAGTATGATTTTGGGTATGGATTGGTTGTACCTTCACAAGACCAAAGTGGATTGCTTCAACAAGGCCATTGAGTGTGTGGATGATAGTGGGGAAAAGATAACTTTGCAGGGGAAGAAGAAGCCTACATTAGTGAGCATGGTTACTGCTATGCGAGCTAAGCGTAGCTGTAGAAAAGGTTGTGTGATATTTGTAGTGCACATTTCTAGTGACAAAGGTAAGTAAGTTGGGAATGTAGATGTTTTGAGAAGATACCCAGTTCTACAACAGTTTGAGGATGTATTTCCTGAGGACATTACAGAGTTTCCACCTCACAAGAGGTAGAATTTTCTATTGAGTTGGTGCCAGGGGAAGCTCTGACATCAAAGGTGCCTTACTGAATGAGCAAACCTAAGTTGTTAGATTTGTAGTTGTAGTTAAAGGAGATACTTGACAAGGGATACATTAGGCAAAGTGTATTGCCTTGGGGTGGACCAGTGTTGTTCGTAAAGAAGAAAGATGGTACTCTCAAATTTTTTATTGACTACAGGTAGCTGAACAAGGTAATGATCAAGAACATGTACCCATTTCCAAGGATCGATGATTTGTTTGATCAGTTGAAGGGAGAAGCAGTTTTCTCTAAGATCAACTTGAGATCGAGATACCATCAGGTACACATCAAGGAAGAGGATATCTTCAAGACTGCATTCAGGACGAGTTATGGGCATTATGAGTTTGTTGTAGTTCCATTCGATTTGACTACTGCTCCAACTATATTTATGTGTTTGATTAATAGTGTGTTGCGTACTTATTTGGACAAGATTGTTATTGTATTCATTTATGACATACTAGTATATTCTAAAAATGAGGAAGAACATGCTGAGAATTTAGCAACTGTGTTGATATTTCTAAGAGAGCATCAATTGTATGCTAAGCTTAGCAAGTGAAGCTTATTTCAGACAGAGGTGTGTTACTTGGGACATGCCATTTCCAAGGAAGGCATAACATTAGATCCAAAAAAGATAAGGGCCATCATGGAGTGGGCAGCTCCTAAGAACGTGGATGAGGTGAGATTAGTCATGGGATTGGCAGGCTACTACAGGAGTTTCATCAGGAACTACTCACGCATTGCATATCCTATCACATCATTGCAGAAGAAAGGTAAGAAGTTCAAATGGAGAGAAGAATGTGTAGCTAGTTTTGAGCAGCTCAAGCAGTTTTTGACACATGCACTAGTGCTAAAGATTGCAGATATGGACAAGAAGTTCATAGTGTATATAGATGCTTGCAAGAGAGGACTTGGTGGAGTTCTCATGCAAGAAGGATAGGTAGTGTGCTATGAGTCATGGAAACTGAATGAGCACGAGAAAAATTGTCTGACACATGATCTTGAGTTAGAAACAATCATACATGCATTGGAGATGTGGAGGCACTATCTTCTTGGCAAGAGGTTTGCACTGATGAGCGACCAAAGTGGGTTGAGGTATGTGTTTGACCAGCCAAATATGAATTCCAGGAAAGCTAGATGGTTGACCACCCTCAGTGAGTTCGAATTTGAGATCAGATACATCAAAGGAAAGGAGAATCGGGTTGTAGATGCTCTTATCAGGAAGGTACAGGTAAATCATATAACAACTATGAGATCTTATGGGAGAGAGTTACAAGATAGGATCTTGTAGGTAGGACAACGGGATGACAAGTACATGGAGATCATGCATAGGTTACAACAGAGTACAGGTACATGTGCAAGTTCAGGTATAGGCATAGGTGTAGGTACATGTATTAGTGTAAGTACAGGTATAGGTGATCAGGATGCAAAATATTGTCTCATAGCAAATGGTTTGGTGAGATTTAAGGGCAGGATCTATGTACCAAATTGCAGTGAGCTCAAGAAGCTTATCCTAAGGGAGATTCACGTCAATCCATATTCGAGTCACCTAGGATATCAAAAGACATTGACGACGATGAAGAAGTTCTACTATTCTCTGAATCTGACTAAGGAAGTGGTAGAGTTTGTGGCTAGATGCTTGGATTTTCAACAGGTAAAGGGAGAATGTAAGAATCTAGGTGGTTTACTACAACCTATAGAAATTCCAGAATGGAAATGGGAGGTCATTTCCATGGATTTCATCATAGGTATTCCAAGGATAATGAGACAGAATGATTCTATTATGGTCATGCTCGATACGTAGCTCACTTCATTCTAGTGAAGACTGCATATTCATCCAGTGAGGTAGCACAAGTTTTCATGAGAGAGGTAGTGAGATTACATGGTGTTCCAAAGAAGATTGTTTCGGACATGGATGAAAAGTTCACTTCCATGTTTTGGAAGGAGCTATTTGCAGGTTTGGGTATAGAGTTGGCCTTCAGTTTATCATCCACAGACATATGGACAAACAGAGAGGGTCAAAAAGATATTGGAGGATATGCTAAGGATGTATGTGATGCACCAGTAGAGGAAATGGGAATATTATCTTCCATTGGTTGAGTTTTCATAAAAAAATGGTTATCATGAGTCATTGAGGATGAGTCCTTTCGAGGCAATGTATGGGTGGAGTTGTAATACTCCCATTAGCTAGAGTGATCCAGTGAATAGGGCACTTATTGGACCAAATATTTGGCAGACATGGAGCAAGAAATGCAGGTTATAAATAAGAATCTAAAGGCAACACAAGATAGACAGAAGAGTTATGAAGATCGGCACAGGGTGTTCAAGGAGTTTTAGGTTGGGGAGCATGTGTATTTGTGCATCAAGCCCAAGAATAGATCTTTAAGGATTAGATCATGTGCCAAGTCGGCACCATGGTATTTCGAGGCTTTTGAGATCCTTGAAAGGATTGGACCAGTGGCCTATCAACTTGCACTGCCTCCAATAGTGAAATTCCATGATTTTTTTCCATATTTCATTGCTTAAGAGGTATATAAAGGATGTTGATCATGTTATTGATTGGTCTGTATTGTAGGTGGAGCAAGAAGGAGAGTTCCAAATAGAACCTCAGTTCATATTGCAGTGGAAGCATCTCATGCTCAGGAACATAGCCATAGAGAAAGTTAAAGTGTAATGGAATCACTTTGGGCCTGAAGAAGCTACATGGGAGATGGCAGATCAAATGTGAGCCCTGTATCCTTCATTATTTTCCAGTTGAGGCAAAGCAGTTTTGGTTTGACGTTGGTATATGTTTGGCATATGTTTTTTTGATGGTTTGGTATATGTATATATGTATATATGTATATATGTATATATGTATATATGTATATATGTATATATGTATATGGATGTAAATACTACCATGAGCTAATCCATAAATCTCCAATAAGCAATATGGTTTTTATCTTGTCATGTTGTCATGATGTTTTGCTTTTGAGCAGGTCTTTCATTGTAAATATTGCAATGAGCTAAGTTATAAATCTCCATAGATAGTATGTTTTATTTTCACCCATTTGTTGAGGTCTTAATGTGGTTTAACACCGAGGACGGTGTTCCCCAAAGGGGAGAGTTCTGTAACAACCCTGGTGAAAATTTCATGTAATAAAATTCAATAAATGCAAAATAAGACCACAGTTAAGGGACACTTATTCCAAGCTGAATGTTGGGAAAATATATCCTAGTGGGAATCACTATATGTGTTTTTGTCCAAGGAAATTAGAAAAGACTAAGGCAAAGGCATTAAAAGGAAAAACTGCATTTTTGACACATTTATTTATGAAAATAAAAGAAATTAGGAGAAAATTAAGGTGAAAGGTCACAAGTTGCATGTGAGGAGGAAAATAATGGAAAATGAAGAAAATAGAGGCCTCATTAATAAAAAGGCTTATGATGATCATTTGGTAACCTTTTGTCAGTTCAAGTTTTGGAGCTCTCTCATTATTCTCTCTCCCTTTCACTCTTGGTCACTTAGAGTTTTCTTGGAGCACTCTAGCTTTGGATCAAGGAAGGAAAAGAAAGCAAGGGGAAAGGAAGGGAAGGAAGGATCAAGGAAGGAACAGAAGGATCAGGCAGCTTCAGCAGGAATACTTGTAGGTAACATATTGCATGTGTGATTTTCTAGTTGGTTTTGACATGCATGTATTTGCATGTTGGTGTATGGTTTTCTTGTTGTCGATGACATGGTTTTGCTAGGTTATGATAGTGGTTTTCATCCTAGCCTTGCCTTTTTCAAGATGTCATGGTATGGTGGGATGTTTATCTCGGTTTTGAGCTTTGGTTTTTTAGATGGATTTCGGAATCGAAGGTGGAGGTGGTCTCAAGGTTCTTTCCCAAAGGCTTAGGAATCCGTTGACTAGTTTTGGCAGGATACACGGTAAAGCCTGAGGGATAAGTCTCAATTTTAGGGCCTAGTGATCCGAGTTTGGATTGTAGTAAAGCTTGAGAGACTAGTCTCATTTTAGGGCCTAGTGATCAAAGATTGGATTGCAGTAAAGCCTGAGAGACAAGGAGACGGAAAATTCCTCAAGGATAGTGATGGATCCTGAATGGAATTCCAAGTTCGGTTCAGTTGTGATTATAGGATCGGTTTTGGTGTGATCACTATTTGGTGAGGGTGGATGTGGTTTAACATCTAGATTCCCTTGATTGTTTTTGGATTGGTTTACCCATGAGATCCCACATTCATGCTTGGAATATGGGACGAGGGTGACTGGCTGAAAGAAAGAGTTGGTTCAACCATGTCTATGGTCAGGTGGCACATGGAAGTCCCAAACCTAGTTGAATTTTCCTATGATTAATGAAAGCTAAGTTCTCTTTCTTTTGCACTTATTTATATGTGGATTTAATGGTTTTTATATCTATGTTATTTACATGGTTTTATGTTGGTTATAAGTTGGGTTAATTGACTGGTTCATGTCATGGTTATCTCATTTATTTACTTGTAATTGTTAAATTTATGGATTCAACACCTATTTGATGTTATAATATTTCAATGGAGAAGGTGGTGATCCTTCTAGTCATGTTTCATAACAGTTTTCATCCATTCATGCTTTGTCTTGTATCATAAACATGTAGGTTGCAATGATGTCAAGTATTTGATGAAATGTCAATCCCGGTTTGGGATGGTCAAGCATAGTCCTAAGGTTTATTTTTGGTTTAGAAGTCTTGTCATCATGTCTTCGATGGATTCTGAAAGTTATAACAACTTTGGGGCAGTTGTCGGATTTATGGGCTAGAAAAGTGCCTTGAATTCTATGGACGCTGGCATAGGTCTGCTAGGAAAAGTCCCTAGATGCTGGCTTGCAGGCTTGTGAGAGCATCCATAGGTCCCTAGACGTTGGCATGCTTATAGAATGAGAGTGTCCAGAGGTCAAGAGGTATAAAATATCAATGGGACTCAGGGGCAGGATGTCTGCGTGGCTGAGATGTCTCCTGGGGGTGTTGTTGTTGATGTGGAAGGTATGGTTGATGTGTTCCGTAGATTCCATTTCGTCAAGGTCACCAAGGAGGTTGAATCCATACATAGTGGCCTCCCTCATCGCATGTTTACCATGGTTGTCTAGTTACTTGGGTAAATGTGGGAAGAGGGTGGTTACACATGGATGCTTAATATAGGTTCAACATGCCACATGAGCTTTCTAGATACTTCTATAAATATTTCAATGATAATGTTGATGGAACATTGTGTTTTACATATAAATCAAGTCTTAAGCCCTTAGCTTGGAACCATCAACCTTAAACTACCTAGATTTCCTAATTATATTATACAGCTTGTACTTTATGTTCAAGAGCTGGGAAGAAATATGTTTTCCCCTATTCACATTTGCGAGCAAGGCCACTCTATTCATATATTTTATGGAAAAATAGAAATAAGGAAAGTATCTAAAACATATTTGTTAGAATTAGAGTGGAGAAGGAAAGACTACTAAATTTAAAACGAAAATATGCTCATACACAGAATTATGCATACATCTCAAATAATGATCAAGGTACATTTCCATCCACTCTTCTATGGAATTCTATATTTGGACATATTAATTATGACAACCTTCATTTATTAAAAAAGGACGGTGTCTTTGATTTTCCTTCCTAGGAAACTAAAGCAATGTGATGCCTATATCCTTGGAAAGCATAGAAAAAAACCCTTTCATGATTCCACTTCTAGAGCATATAGAAAAATTGGATTGATACATTCTTATTTGTTTGGCCCTATACATGTTCCTTCTACTAATGGCAATAAATATATGATGAATATTAATTATTACACCAAAATTTGTTGGGTGTATTTGTTGAAAAGTAATCTCAAGCTTTGGAAACTTTCATAAATTTTCATGTGTGGATTGAAAATGAAGCACAATCACATATTGGCTTTCTTCATACTAATAATGGAAGAGAATATACCTCTAATGAATTTGAAACTATATTTTCTAACATGGGGTTCAACATCAAATCAAAGTTCCATAAAATCCTCAACAAAATGGTGTAGTTGAAAGAATGAACAAGACTATATTTTGGGACGATGTTTTGGGTTGATGCAGTTCTATGAGCAGTGTGTGTCAAAAAATGTGTCCAAATTATTCTCTCAAAATCCTTATGATATGTGGTATGGTCACATTCCTTTGTTAAGGCATCTCAAGGTCTTTGATTCCACCTGTTAAACCTTAATTCCCTAGGAACAAAGAAGCAAGATTGATTCTTCAATATTCCAAGACTAATAAGATTGTTGAGCAATAGTTTGATCATTTGGATAATTCACTCATTAAAATACATATCATATATTTGATAATGACATTCAAAATATTGAATAGGGGATCCATATCTTGGATCAATCTCTAGAATTTCCTTCTGAAGCACTACCATCCCCTCATGAAGTTCTAGTAACTTCATCAAATAAAAAATATCATTTGATTGATGTGATTGAGAGTATTGAGAGGCTAAATCTTGATGCAACCCCATCACAATCGATGGAGCAACTTGTAAAATCCTAGAAAGGTCCCCAAAAATGGCCCACCAAAACACTTGAAAGTGTTCATATTGATGAGGTCTGAAAGATAGGGACCATAGATTCCACTAGAAAAGATGGAGGTGATGTAGATAATTCTAATTTAGTTGATGTAATTGATATGGATGTTTCACATGATTTTGAATTGAATTTATCTACTAAATTTAGACCAACTTCCTTTAAATAAGATGCTTCTCATTATGAATGGAAAGAAGCAATGTAGGAGTATGATACTCTCATAAATAAGGCAAAATGGAAGTTGGTGGACCCCCCTTTCGGAACCAAACCAGTTGGATGCAAGTGGGTATACAAGAATAAGTATAAATCATATGGATCACTTAAAAACCACAAATAAAGGCTCATGGAAAAAGGATTTTCACAAAAAGAAGGCATTGATTATGAAAAGAAATTTTCCCCTATAGAAAAATGGGACACCATATGGACTCTCTTTGCCTTGGCAGCTCAGAAAGGATGTGAAGGTTTCTTTCTTGAATGGATATTTGAAAGATAATTTCTTCATGGCTTAACAATTTTTTTGTTTTGAAGGGAGCACAGTATGAAAATTTAATTGAGCATCTTTTGAAAATGAATTTTAAACACTTTAATATTGATGATGCAACACTTTTTGTCAACAAGTTTGGAGAATTTGTTTTATATCTTATTATATATGTGGATAATCTATTGATAATAGGGAACAATGAAAACTATATTGCATACATAAAGAAATAGTTGAAGAAGGTCTTCGAAATAATAGATTTGGGAAATATTCACAACTACTTGGGCATTGAAGTGACTCAACATCCAAGGTATATATTCGTCTCCAAAAATAAGTACATTGGATAATTGTTGAATAGGTTTTTCATGAGTAAATGCAATGTTTCTTTACTCCAATGGAACATAATTTTAATTTTGCATCAAAAGAAGGGAATAAATTTGAGAATGCAATCAAGTACAAACAACTTGTGGAAAACATTATCTACCTCACTACTACTAGACCAGATATTTTAGTTATTGTTGGAATCTATTCCCAATCTATCTAAAAGTCTTGTGAAGGCCAATGGTATCCTATAAAAAGAGTTCTAGATTACTTGAAAGGAACTGAAGACTTTGGACTCAATATTCATGGGTGGATGACTTCATTCTGATTGGAATTCTTATTTCAACCTTGACAAAGACAAAGAAAATTTTGAGTTGACTTCATGCTATCTCATGAGTCTTAGATCAGAAGTTTCATCCTTGAGGTCATGCAAATAATAATTTCTAGAAAATTCCACAATAGAGGAAAAATATGTGGTAGTTTAAAAAGCAATAAGATTATGTGGCTTAAGAACATACTTGAAGATTTGTAGGAGAAACAAGTGAATTCTACTCCTCTTCTGGTTGAAAATACTTATATAATGAAGTTGGATAAGAATCCTAGATTTTGTGATCAAACCAAACACATCAACATAAAGTATCATTTGATTGATATCATGTAGATGCCAAGAATTCATTTAATAAAATATTCTAGAAATGAGCAAATTATAGACATCTTCACTAAAGCGCTTAGAATAGAAAAGTTTAAAATTTTCATAATGATGTTTGGGTTCACAAACACCCTGTCAGCTTAAAGGAGGGAGGTTCAACATAATCCTTTAGGATTTGTGTCCATATAAATAATAAAATTATAAATATTCTAGAAGATGAATATGAATTGACTCTCGCATAGTGAACCGATGAGTTGGATGAGTTTATAAATTTTATTAAGTTCTAAGAGAAAATCAATCATTTGGGAGGTACCTTTTTTTCATGCAAAATCTGGAAATGCTTTGACCTCTAAATATTTGATTCTTCTTTATGCTTTGTAGCCATGAGTTAAGATGGATCTATGTTGATTCTTAGTAATATTGTATATATTTATATAAATTCCATATCTTTATATATAGAGATACTCTTATGTTTATTTTTATTAGAACCATATTACATATATATATGCCACATTTTTCATTGACATATGTCTCATCATCATATGAGTCGCAAGGAATTGAACCTAGGTGAGGGATATAAATTGGATACCACCAATAGTAGGGGGTCTCCCCGGTATGAATTCCCAATAAGACCTCACACCATTTGGGATAGGAGCCCCATCTGGAACAAAGGCCCGACTACCATTTATTCTTAGAGATTTTCCTTGACTGCGATTAACACATACGAGAGTGCACATATACTTTGAGATACACAAGTAAGCCATGTGAAACACACAATTGAAATATGTATAATGTACTTTCATAGATGAGAAAAAAGAAAGTGATCCTTTAGAAGAAAAGTAATATTACGATCCTAATAAATACACACACAATCATAGAAAGAACCATTAACTAACCCGCAAAATAGTTTGCAAAGTAACCACGACCATGAAAGCAAGTAAGAATGCACATTCTTACTTTGGTGGAGCATGCAGATAAATCTAAGCATCACATCTGCATTGAGGAGGCCCAAGTCATTGTTAGGGTTAGTCATTTCCATCATCTTAAATTGAGGGAGGCCCTAGAAATTGAAAAAAGGCCCAATAATTTGAATAGAGATGATGGTTGGAATATTAGTAGAAGTTGGGTCTGTGTCTTGTTCTCCTAGTTTTTTAGGCCTCTTTTTCCTATTTATTTTGTTTGTTTGTTTATCTATGGAGGTATTGACATCCTTTTTATAGTATTTTTTGTTGATTTATTCTTCATTAGTGTTTATTTTCTTGATCCTTCATGTTTTTTTATGTATTTTATCATCATTTTCATTCTTAACTCCTTTTAGTATTTTTTATTTGTTTAATGGGCCTGAGCCCCATATTTTATTCTTGACGCCATTTTATTTATGGATTTTATATATATATATATATATATATATATATATATATATATATATATATATATATATATATATATATATATATATATATTTGTTTCTATTTTTATTTATTTAGTTTTATTTTTATGTTTATTTATTTATATATTTCTTTTGACTTGTGTATATTTTTGTTTTGTTTTATTTATTTTTCCATTAATTATTTTTAATTTAGTTTATTTTATTTCCATTAATCAATTATCAAATTATCTTGTCTCGATTAAGATCTTGACTCAACTTCTTTAAAGGTTTTTTTAATAAATTAATTTAAATATTATTTTTGAAAAACTAGCCATTTAATATAGTCGTTATCTATTAATATTTTTAATAAATTAATGAAATAATATCATTATTTAAATATTTTTTCAAAAACTAGTTGTTTAATATAGTCATTACTGAATAATATTTGTTTTTAATATATTAATAAATTAATATCATAATTTAAATATTATTGTTCAAATATAGTCATTACTTGAAATTATGTCTCTAAATTGCTCTCTATTTAAGCCTTTGCCATGGTCTGCCTCTTCATCTAGTCTTGATGATGAACCACACTTGTTGGTTCGAAACGTGTCGGCCAAAAATTTCTCTTATGTGATTTCTACTGAAAGACTTTGCTTAATTCATTATGGATCACAGAAGCTTGAATACAAAAATTACTACCCTATACAGAAGAGCCATTGCTATTAAATTTCATCACTTTGAACAGTCTCACGTAAGGCTTTCCAAGTTGAAGACAAATCTGTAAAATGATGTAGAGACTCTTCCCTTGTTCCTCCATTTGCTCAGATTAAGCACCCTCTTAATAATTCTAATGGCTGTCATATTTTTCTTAATGCTAGCATGGCATTGGTTTGTTTGGAGATTGGCAGGGTGAGAAAGGTTTTGGATTTCATTTCTCATAGTTTATTGTCTCTCCATTTGGAACTTTCAAATTAGATCCCTGATCCCCTTTGGTTAAGGATTGAGGTATGCTAAGCTCTGAAATCTACTCGTCTGGAAGAAATATGGAAATTAAAGGAGTCCAAGAAGTTTAGTAAGCTCTCGAAGAAATTCATCTCGCAGCCTAATGAGTCTAGTTGCTTTTGTGGTCCTTCTAGAAGAAGAATTAATTCTAATAAAATCTCTGCTCTCCAATCTTGGGTTGACAGTGTTTCTCACCCTCTCGCCATCTAAGGTGAAGCTAGAACTGTCTCGTATTCACCAGGTCAGATTCCCTTAGGTTCATTGTCCGTTAATTCTTCTTTGGTTTCTGTTGGTTTCAAAAATAGTGGAAGTGGTTCTATTAATAATAATATTCAATTGAATAATAATAATAATAATAATAATAATTGGTTTACTAGTAATAATAATAGTGACTGTATTTTCACCTCAGATAGGAATAATAATATTAGGAATAGCAATAATAATTTGTGTTTGGATAATAATAATTTGTATAATAAAAATATCATTGGGCTTAATAATAATATTATTATTAATGAGGTTAGTGACTCTGTTCTCAATTCTGATAATTTGTAATAATAATAGGATTGGTAATAAGAATCTAGGTTTGGATAATATTATATGTTCTAATTTTCTTTCCTCTTCTAGTAATAGGGTTGTCAATCTCTCTAACTTTTCTTTTGATCCCCCTATCTTTAGTCTTTTGGAGAAAGGTTTAAATTTTTCTCTTTCTCCTAGAAATATCCCGGTTGATGATATCATCTGTGACATTGAATATGGTATTAGAGATTTAACAGACGTCACTAAAGATATCATTCATCAAGACTGTGCAATTGTCCTTAGAAAGACAAAACCCCCCAAGAACAACATCAACAAACCTGAGTTTGATGCTCTCAAATCGTTAAACAATAATAAGAATATTGTTGTTCTCAAAGCCGACAAAGGTGGTGTTGTGGTTATTCTTGATAAAGATGATTACCATCAGAAGATGTTGGACCACCTCCATAATAGCGGGAGCTACAGGAAACTCAACAAGGATCCCCTGAAGAAGATTTCCAAAAGTGTGGCTCTTGCTATAAAGGCTAGTAGCTCGATCAGCTCATTTAGTCATAAGCTTATTGAAAGTTTCCCTCTTACCCCTAGAATCTATGGTCTGCCAAAGATTCATAAGGAAGGGGCTCCTCTGAGACCCATTGTCAACACGATAGGAGGGCCAACTTATCTTCTTGCTAAATATTTAGCCCATAAGCTTAAGCCCCTTGTTTGCCATATAGAATCCTTCGTCAAGGACTCTGCATCTTTTCTTAATGAGTTGAAGAGTTTCAACCTTGATCCAGATGACAAGCTTGTGAGCTTCGATGTGGTCTCCCTCTACACTAATATCCTTATCAACGAGACTATTGAAGTTATCAAGTGCATCACAGATCCTGATATGGCTTATTTAGTTGGTATTTGTCTTACTTCTACTTTCTTTTCATTCGATAGGGAATTCTATGAGCAAAATTGTGGTGTCGCCATGGGTTTCCCCTCTCCCCTGTGGTAGCTAATATATTCATGGAGGATTTTGAATCAAAGGCCTTAGCTTCTTCTCGTCTTGTGCCTAATATGTGGAAGAGGTTTGTGGATGACACTTGTGTCATCTGGCCCCTTGGTAAAGAAAAGTTGGAACTGTTTTTCCTCCATCTTAACAATCAATCTAGTTCTATAAAGTTCACCATGGAATTTGAATGTAATGGCAGTCTTCCCTTCCTTGTCATCCTCCTCTCAAGGAATGATGATGGCTCTTTCTCTCATCAGGTATTTCGTAAGAAAAATCATATGGGACAATATCTTCATGCTAATTCTCATCATTTCCCACCTCAAAAGCTTGGTGTTCTCAACACCTTAGTGATTATAGCTTTAAGAGTTTTTTATGAGAACCATCTCAATGAAGAGAAAGCACATCTCCTAAGTGTTTTCTTTAATAATGGGTATAGTAGACACCAATGTATTGAGGCTTTCCTCAGAGCTGAAAAAGGTCCTAGTGCTAAGAAAGATACCAAGGTTCGTTTTTCTAGTGTTCATATTCCTTTCATCTAAGGGACCACTGACAAGATTGCGAGGATCCTAAGGAAGCATAAGGTGGATGCAACCTTTAGGCCTTTAAATACCATCCAGAGCTCCCTTAGATCTGTAAAAGACCCAGTGGATCCCAAGAATATTGTTGGGCGCGAGATCCCCCAAGGCAAGTTTTGGGGCTTAAAGCCCAAGTTTTGACTAAGTCCAATTTAAAGACTCTGTGACTTGTGGGCGCAAAGCGCGAAGTTGTAATTGAGTCAGAGGGTTTTCCGCCCTTACTTTTGTAATATAATGTCAGCTTGAGAGGTCCACCCATGGTCCTTGGATCATGGGATTATATAAATAGAGTAAGGCTCTAAGTTATAAAAGAGACATCTAATGGAAGAATCTAAGATAAGATGAAGCATTGAGTCTAAGTAGAAGTTTAAAGTCGTGTCTTGGGTTGTAGAGTAGGAGAAGGCTCTGCAGCTGAGTGTGCAGAGGCATAGTAGTTCGCAGCTGAGTGTGCAGACCCCTGCAGCTGATTGCGCAGCGTGAGTTCAGTCTGTAATCGATTGAAGAAGTAATAAAGAGATTTTTTATCATTCTGTGTACCTTTTTTCCTATTTTATGCATTGAAGTATATTGGATATGAATTGCAATTTTACTAGTTTATTTGTTGCGCGAACTTATATCAATGTGTTGAGTACGCGAATGTAAGCTAAGTATCTGTTTAAATGAAGTTAACTAATAGTTATAAGAGGATAAGTAAGATCTGCGGTGGAACTTAGGGAAAGAGCGCAGATCGTTGCCTTAACAGCGCAAAATCACCTCAGCCCCTTATTAGGGTTTCGCGAAGGCGATCGTAACAGAGCGCGAAGGCCTCGCATGTCAGGGAAGTGCGCGAAGTGACCTGCACAAAACTATTCCTATTTGGACTAAATCGACCCCTTAGACATATCAAGGGTGTGGAAACTTGGTTCCAGCATCCCCCCATACTTCTTCAGGTGAGACCTTAGCCCACGCTCTGTGGGCTGTTGTCGAAAGGGCCAATAGTACAGGGATTTGTTTGGCTAATTGACTCCAAACTTGGGTCAGGCCCCATCAAGCCAAAAAACATGAAGGGTGTTTACGTTATCCCATGCTCTTGTGGGACTCCCTACATTGGTGAGACTGGTTGCTCGATTAATCAAAGGATTCGTGAGCATGCTGTTGGCATCAAGCATGGAAGGACCCACTCCTCTGCTTTGGCAGAGCATGTAGATAAATATAAGCATCACATCTCCATTGAGGAGGCCCAAGTCGTTGCTAGGGTTAGTCATTTTGAGGCCCTAGAAATTGAAAAAAGACCCCATAATTTGAATAGAGATGATGGTTGGAATATTAGTAGATGTTGAGTCCCTATCTTGTCCTCCTAGTTTTAGAGGCTTCTTTTTGGGATTTATTTTGTTTGTTTGTTTATCTATGGAGGTATTGGCATTCTTTTTATAGTATTTTTTGTTGATTTATTCTTCATTAGAGTTTATATTCTTTATCCTTCGTGTTTTTTTTGTATTTTATCATCCTATTCATTCTTAACTCCTTTTAGTATTTTTTATTTGTTTAATGGGCTTGAGCCCCATATTTTATTGTTGACCCTGTTTTATTTATTGATTATTTTTCTTTGGATATATATATATATATATATATATATATATATATATATATATATATATATATTTGTTTCTATTTTTAGTTATTTAGTTTTATTTTTATGTTTATTTATTTATTTCTTTATATATTTCTTTTGACTTGTGTATATTTTTGTTTTATTTTACTTATTTTTCCATTAATTATTTTTAATTTAGTTTATTTTATTTCCATTACTTGATTATCAAATGATCTTGTCTCAATTAGGATGTTGACTCGTTTTTATAATTTTTAACTCAACTTCTTTAAAGTTTTTTTAATAAATTAATTTAAATATTATTTCTCAGAAACTAGCTGTTTAATATAGCAGTTACTTATTCATATTTTTTTTAATAAAGTAATAAACTAATATCACAATTTAAATATTATTTTTCAAAAACTAGTCGTTTAATATAGTCGTTACATATTAATATTTTTAATAAATTAACATCATTATTTAAATATTATTTTTCAAAACTAGTAATATTTGGTTCTAGTCAATTAATTTAAATATTATTTTTCAAAAACTAGTTGTTTAATGTAGTCGTTACTGAATAATATTTGTTTTTAATATATTAATAAATTAATATCATAATTTAAATAGTATTGTTCAAATATAGCCGTTACTTGAAATTATGTCTCTACATTTATCTCTATTTAAGCCTTTGCCATGGTTTGCCTCTTCATATGGTCCTGATGATGAACCACACTTGTTGGTTCGAAACACATCGGCCAAAAATTTCTCTTATGTGATTTCTACCGAAAGACTTTGCTTAATTCATTATGGATCACAGAAGCTTGAATACAGAAAAAATGCACATTCAATTAGATGTGTACCAAAGCCAAAAAAATAGTTCATTTTATTTAGTACATGAATCTTAGCATACATCATAAATATTAAAAGAATAGTCTTACAAAGTTCATGACACATGCATGAAAGTGCATCGGCTCTGAGAGCTTCAAGACATTAAGTGAAAGTTCCAGGATACACAATTATAATGATGCATCACTAGTCCCAATAGTGGAACATTAAGCCACAACTTTCGCCTCAAAAGAATGATCTTCTTTCCTATGCTAAGCTTGAAAATCCAAGGTGAAAAGTCCAAAATTCCTTTTACTTGAGGCATGAGAGCCTATTTATAACAAATGGGGTGACCTTTCACCTCCCATGTGATTCTTGACCTCCCTCATGACTCTTGAGCTACCATATGAATTTTGAGCTCCTACATGACCATTGGACTTCCTAGTGAATTTTCACATTCCATGTGTGACCCTTGGGCTTCCACACATTTTACATTTTCCAATTTTTGAAATTACATAATTACATTCCACCAATAATGTGGCAAAAATACATAGAACAAAAAAACACTCTTGTGTTCACATTATGAAGCTATAATTTGGCGACTATGACATGAGACTTCATTGTAATGTATTGATGCCAAGTTCTTCTCTTTGTTGCTATGTCTTCAACTCTTCATGATTGATCTGAGATGTGCTTCATCTTCACCCTCCAAAGGGTTTGGATAAGTATTGTAACCTTCTAAGTCAACATGAGTTTCCATCTCTTTGTCGTGGTCCAAGATTCCTTTACTCTTGCATGATAGTATATTTCTATCTCATCTCCAAAAATGTTTTCTTGAAACCTCTCCTTGAACATCATATTTCCATGTTAGGATTATAGCACCTACAAATGAAGTTAATTCATGACAAGAAAATATCAGTCCCAAAATCACCTATTCTATCTTTGTTTTCTCATACAAAATGCCAATTGTGATGGGGCAGTGTGCTAGGACTAAGGGAGAGGCCTTCTTGGGTTAAGAGTGCAGAGTCAAGGGGAAAGGGGTGAAGATATAGGCACTGGAAGTGTGCACTGCACAATGATAAGAGGGAGAGGTAAGTCTTGGGTGCAAACGGAAATTCCAAGAGACAAGGGTGATAGGCTTGAGGCATGAGGATGCGCAGTGCAAAATTACTGAAAGGGAGAGTATAGTTTGAGCACCAGTTTCCATTGCAAGGGTCAATAAATGGCTCTATTTTTTACTGAGAGTTATCAATGTGAAACACAAGGAAAGGTTGATCAAGGCTTTGCACAGTGGGCACGTGTAAGCAGCAAGGGTTGAGTGACAGTGTTCTGAAGATGTGCAATGTGAAATGAAGGGATTTGTCCTCAAGATGGGCATAATGCACAGATTTAGGATACAAGGGTCTCATCACTGAGGCTTAGGAGTGTGCAATGTGCTCATCACTTGGGTAGAATTCAAATGTGCTCATAACATGTGCATGATGTGAGGGAAAGGAATAACTCCAAAATTGACAGTGTGAGATCAGTAAGTTAAGTGAGAGAGAGAGAGAGTAAGAGCATACAAATAGGTCCTAAACATGATCACACACACATACACCATAAGGCACATGACAATAATATGCATAGTGCCCAAAACTATCATGTATACGTTGAAACGACAACAAAGTGACACTTGTTTCCAAGTGTGATAGTTATAATGAAAGTCCTTATGACACAAGTGTTGACTGCAATGAGGAAGTGCGTTATGCTATGTGAGTGTGTCTAGCACATGTTTTTTTTATAGATAGGATTAACTTATGTGAGAAAGTGCATTGGAGCTTCCTATAGAAAGTGTATTAGGGTTGCCTTTCGAAGGTGAGCCAAGGAGTTCTTAACAAGATATGAAAAAGCAAGTGAAAGTGACACATGAAAGAGAGAAAGAAAGAAAAAGTGACACATGAAAAATCAAAATTGAAACATGTAAAGGAAAAAGCTAGCAAAAGTGATAGTCAAGAATCTCACCCAGAAGATGGTGCATTTGCAACTAAGAGTGAGGGATGTTCCTTGTGCTCCAAAAGTGCGTAGAGCTAAAAAAAAGAAAAAGTGTGAAATGGGCTCTAGGTTGAAATCTTTATATAGGGAGAGAAAACATGCAAATATGGATAGGGTTTGTGAGTGCACTCATTGCATATCGAGAAACTAGGAGTCAAGAGTGAATTGGTTGCTACTAGGTAGAGTAAGAGCAATGACTTGAAGAAGTGCACCCTCACTACCAACAAGAATTGTGCAATGGATATCAACAAGGAGTGTGCAATCACTATCTCCAGGAACTACGCAGTAATTGTCTCTTGGAACTTTGCAATATCTATCAACAAAAGGTGTGATTGCTTGAGTTCCAAGAGTGTGCATTGGCTATCAATAGGGAGTGTGCTAGGATTTATTAGAAGAAGTGTGCTATGAAGGCATCACGAGATAGGCATGTGAAAGAAAATAGCTTCTACACTTAGGTTTCCTAAGGAAGGACTTGAACACTTAGAAAATGTGACCGAACATGACATTAATGAATTGAAATGAGAGATGATAGGATCCTAAGGGAGGCTCCAAATTTGAATGTAGGAAAAAATTTGGAGGGTGTTGTAGCAACTACAACACTCAGTGATTCACTAGAAGAACCCCAACATCTTTGTTTAGGTCTAACTTTATGCATAGGTTCTAGCCTTCAGGAAGTATTATCTTAGCCTATAGATCACCTTAACTTCCTTACTTATCCTGGTTATAGATGTAGTTTATCTTGTTCCTCTTGTTGGCTTAACATTTTTCATAAAACTAGTCAAACTTCAACTATTTTGATTAGGGAGAAGGATCATATGAGTTACACGAGTTCAAGATGTTGATAGTTTTAGTGCCATCTATGGTGTTTCTCCACTACTATCAGGTTTATTTAGTACCCTTGAAGAGTCACTTCAAAATATCACAAGCATTACTTCATTGCCAGCAGGCTTGTTCAGTACCTTGGTGAAGTTTCTTGCATCACTTCTCTACCGAGGAAACCTTTCTCTTCTTTCACTACTTATTTATTTTATTACTTTATGCTCACTGGCCTTTCATCGACATTTATTTCGCCAAGGGAGGAAGAGGGATCTCAAATTATTTTATGGGAAAGAGAGGTTTTTCCTTATTTTACGGAGACTCTTATGTATATACCTCTAAAATTAGTTTTCTCACTTAAGTTTCTCCTTGCCCTTCTCTACTAGAATGAGTTGACACATTAACAACAAATCAATATAAATGGTTGATTCAAGGAATGAAGATCCCAAATAAATATGGACACCATAGATCCTCTAAATATTTCATTCATACTGAGTCATATTTTCCATCTACGCATCGTGGACTCTTAAGATATTTAGGCAAAAAAAAGAAGGGGATTAAAATTTAACCAAGCATTTCTAGTCATCACAATTCCCTATTTTAAAACTTTCAGCATATTACTTCAGAGCCAAACGAGACGGATTTCACACAATGTATTTATTCAATACAACTTTTAAAATATATGTGAAAATAAAAACTCAAATGAAAGGAAAATGTAGAATGAAAGGAGATGAATGCAGGGTGCAAAACAAAGGCAAAATGTAACTAAGGTATGGAAATTCTAAGCAAACAATGGAAGGGAGTACAACTACTTTAATAAACAGAAAGAATCATGACTAAACCTAAATTTTAATCTAACTAGAATGTCAAGATCATGTGAAGTCAAATTTCCAATGTATCCATTTAATTTGTTCCTGACCTGCAAGTACAAAAAGATAAGCAGTTAATACCAAGATGAAACAATGTGCATAAATAACAATGTTTACCTGAATAAGTTACACAAGAAATTGAAGGTCTTTCCTACAGCCAGAAAGGTGTGTCATAATAGCTTTCTTTATCCAAGTTGTGCTTCTAACTCAATATACATAATAAGGAGCATGAATATCCTAAAAGAGTCTTGCAGATATACATTCATCCGCATTTTCTATTGCATCAAGCACCAGATAAGATTGAAACTTGTTACTGATAGTAGAGCTTGCTAGACAAGATTTCTCTAGCCAATTGTCGATTCGATATCGATACTCAAAACAACCAATTTTAAAATCCTGAAATTCTTGCAAAGATGAGCTCTCAATTAACACAATCAAATTATAAAGAGAATTTTGTGAGGGAAATTTGAGATGACCTTGTTTAGAAACTTTGTCAAGATCTTGAGGACCTAACATAACCACCAGAAAAATTTCAAGTGCCTGAACTTCTTGATAGGTATCTAAACATTTAGATGATGAATCATAAAGATCAATTAGCTTGATAAGATCAACCGATGTAAAACAACTATCATCAAATTTACCTGTGGGAAAATTATTAATTGAGTGGCAGTTGTTAGAACTAGTGTTATGATCAAATTAGTGGATTGGCATATAATATTCTCAATTCTCCATTAATTCCCCTTGTATCCAATTACATACTAGACCAGCAATATGAGAGCTTGAGTAATTAAAAACAATTATGCATCATAAATTCAGGAAACCAATTAGGATACCAAGGTAACAAAAATGTAGTAGAATGTGTCAAAACAAATATAGTATTCATATCAATATGGGAAATTAGTTTGTCAACATATGGGCTTTGCTCCACCATATGATTCAAGCATTGACTGAAACTCAAGAAGATTGATTGTGCTAGAAAAATGATTAACTTCATAACATACACTAGGGAGGTAAGAAGTTGATCATTCACGTGAGAGTTTGACAGGGAGAAATCTTTCATCTAGTGATAATATGAAAGGCAAGTTTCAAAGTTGTATACATATGTGAGAGATATGCACTCCAAACCTAGATTTAATACAAGAGGTTTGCATGGAGATGAATCATCCAATCAAGAATATTATATCTAATCAGAAACTCTATCTTGAGGACTAAGAAAATTAACTTGAAAGCATTGAAAATCCTTCAAGAGTGAGCTTACATCCAATAAAATCATGTTGAGAAAATAATAATGCAAGAAGATCTAGATCTGACCTAGTTCAGGGATTTCATCAAGATTGTGAGAAACTGAAATAAAGATTAGTGAAAGTTGAAGTGCCTCGATTCTCTGACAATTTCCTGAACTTTCAAATGTTGAATGATTAAAGTTTGATGGTATGGTCATATCGGCATCTTCCTATAGAGAGTTGTCATCAGTTATTTCAACATGATTAATTTTAATTGGGAAACATCTATTGAATTCAACAGTTTCATCTGGCATTTCAACATCACTAAATAAATCACCCAGGTCATAAGTTTCTTCACTATCTATAACCAAAAATGCATAGATCGAAGAGGTTTCATGAACAACCTGAAGTGAAAGACTAAGTCCACCCGAAGCTGGAGAGATTGCAAGCTATGGGAAAGATGATCAATGATTAGATTGTTTTCTTCTTCATCATGTATTACCTCATCACCTTGTGTCAACTCAAAATCCATCTCATTAGATTGTGAATTCGAAGATAATGGCATATTTTCATCATCAGTTGATTCATTGCATATGTCAAGACACAAGGGATAGGAAGAAATCTTTGTGAGAAATTCTTCTATAATCAGATCAAATTCTAAATCTAAACCTTGCAAATCCAAATCTCCTTTGGAAATAAAGATATTGGCTAATAGACTTGAGCATTCATTATATATATTGTTGGAATTATGGTACAAGTCTTGTCCTTGATGCAAACCCACTCACATGTGAGTTCAGATTTGATAAAGGGCATCTCACATTATAACATGTCAATTCAGAGGTAACATGGTAATGGTACAAAAGGACAGGATGATGGAACAAAGGACTATAGATCAGAATCAAGAAATTGAAGAAAAAGAATGTTTTCAGCTGTATTAAGTTGTATATGTTGGTTCACCTAGTCCAAGTAGCGTGATGTAGGAGCATTCAGCTAAGAAATATCCTTGTATTTTAGTAGACCTAGGGGCCCTTGTGTTCTAAGGGAGTTGGTTTCCTGAGTATTAAATTAATGTAATAATTAAGGGTTTTCAAGTAAATTTTTGAGAGATATTTAGAATACAAATTAATTAGATATTGTGAGGAATATTGTAAATGTTCTCAAATGTAGGAGAACACGAGTGATGATGAGTGATTAGTGAGGCTTGAGAGATTTTGAAATATTGTAAATATTAGATTAGGAATTGGTTTCATGATTTCGGGGATTAAAGAGAATCCTTAGGATTTAGTTGAGTGTTGAGATCTCCAAGGGATCATTGAGATATTTTAGGACTTGATGAGTGGATTAAGGATCTGAACCGAAATGGGTTTCAAAACCTTTTGTATAAATGTAAGCCTAAAAGGCATAGAAAGAGTTATTTAGTTAGAGTGTGAATTAGAGTTCAGATATCAGATAGAGTTTGAGTGTAAGCCTACGGGCAGATAGGGGAACAGAGGCCACTGATATTGGAAAGCAGGCTTGAGATAAGAACCTGTGTAAATACTTGTTTACGAATATAGAAATTCGATTTCAAACTTGTGTAGAGTACATATGTGATTAAATTGTAATTATTTATAGACGAAGTGTTTTTGCATAAGATATGTGTGTGCAAACGAAATCGAGATTGTAGACAGTTTTACATGTGAACTAGGCGTGTAAGAAATACACCAAAGAAGCTCAGAAATGGTAGCAGAACAAAGAGTTCAAGAGGGAAATCATGCATGGAATATTAAAGACAAAGGAGAAAAGTGAGAAAAACCCAGGAGAAGATTTGAATTGTCTGATCGACAGATCCAAAAGATCTAATGGATATCGCATGCCAATAAGCACAGAGGTTAATTCCAAAAATGGACGCGATAAATTATAGAACTGAGATAATAGCTCTGTTAATCGTGATTGTCTATTTGAAGGGGTCATATCTGACGGTAATTGCATCGAAATATGCACAGAGTTTAATCCAGATTTCAGATGTGATATGTTATGGACTGTGATTTAATCCAGTTGGATTCCAGATCGATCGTAGTTGTTCATTGTGAAGGGACGAGGTCCAACGAATATTGCTCTGGAAGATGCACATGAATTAATTTAATTTCCGGATGCGATAAGGGTTGAACTGGAATTTAATTTGTCTGGGATCCACGCAAAAGATCAGGGTCAAATAGTTTAATTATCCGGAATTTTATCTGTCGTGCTAGTTAGAGCGCAATATGGTGCAACCATCGTTGGATTGAGACAAGAAAATTAACGGTGGAGATTTGAAGTGCAGGTTGGGCATCGGTAAATGTGCAAAGTCATGTGATTCAGCAGAATGGTAAATTAAATGGTTTATGTGTAATTTCTATTATACAAGAGTTATAATAGAAATAAAGTGCAATAAATATATTATGGTTAATATGCGTGGGTAAATAGAGTTAACCAAAGATATTGAAGGGTCATATAGTTTCTTCTTGAAGGTTGTGAAGGTTTAGACTTTGGATAGTGAAATGAAATGTTTCTGCATAAAGTTTACTTAAGGAGCATTAAACTTGGAATTGTAAAAGTTTTCATCATGGATCAGGTGATTAATCTTGGGACATGAATATGACATGCATTTGTATGCATACTGTGGATATGTGCGGCTAAGGTTGCGTCATTTGGTATCAGAGCGTGGTTACATCTCTTTTTAATTAAAGCAGAATTGTGTAGAATGCAAGTGTGATTGCGAAAGAAGAGGAGATCAGGTTATTTGAATCTGATAAGTAGAAGGCATGACATAAGATGAGAGTAAGTGATACTCTTAAGAAGAGATTGTAGAAGCATAAAGAAAGCACAACAATGTTTGTTTTCTTGAGGAAAATGGTGACTCACTCGAATGTGAAGAGTGGATGGAGACTGCTTATGAAATCATACAGGTATTGTTTTATTTAACTCTGGTTTGAGTTTTTCAGGTTAAAGACAGAGTAAATATTGATAGAAGTAGAAAGACAAGGAAAGATGTATGTGTTCTAAAGAACAAATTGAATGAAAGACTGGAAAAAAAGTGGCAGTGAACCTGAAGAATTCTACTGAAGTTTGGACAAAGAGGACAAGAGTGTTCTCAGAAGGAAGCTGAGCAGAAGAATTTTAAAGTGGCCATAGAAATTTGGTAGCAACAAGATTTTGAAAGCTTGGAATGATATTTGTTTTAAATATCATTGATATGCGGGTAACAACAATTAGTGAAGCATATCAACAAGAAGATCATAGCTTGAAGAGCAGTGATGAAGGAAGCCAGTAAGGGTTTCTATGAGAGAGTGGCCAAAACCTAGTATTTCATTAGGGTTTGAAATACAAGAGAACAATCGTGTTCTCAAAAGTGCAGATGAGTTGAAGTCTAGAGCATGGAGTGCTCATATGGTTCCATAGGAGAGAACCAGAGAGATGCCAAAAGACTGAGCTCAGAGGAGAGAAGCTTAGTGAGGTATCATGCAGCAGGGAGGACTTTCTATTGCAGATACTTTTGCAACTCATAGTGAGTGGGTGAATAACTCATAGAGATGGAGAAGAATATGACTACTGATAGTCATTGTAGAGGTTCAGAGAAAAACCACAAAGCGAAGAAAGAAGATGCCAAAGCAAATGGAATATCGTGATAGATGAATGATGAAGAATATGAGAGGGAGAAGGCTGAGATAATAGTCCATCTTGAATTACTAATGGAACTGTTACAGAGGAATGAGAAAGACCAGAGGTGTGGTTTTCTTATGAGAAGAAAGATAAGGTGGCATAAACTACAGAAGAGGAAAGAGAAAATTATGAATGCTCAACTAAAGGAAGAATTACTCAAAATAAATGAGTATTTGGAGGAAGACTTGAAGATTGAAACTTCAAGTGAGACCAAAAGGTCACATGATTTTAAATCTAATAATTTGTATATGTTTTCAGGTGAAACATGTGAAGAAGGACAATTTGTTGATATTGTCGTAAAGGAGGAAGAAGACATGCAGAATCTAAATTTTGTTCTAAAAGAAGATGAGATAGATAGGTGTCATGTAAATGCATGCACACAGTTGGGAAAAAGTTTTAATTTTCAGCATATTGCCAGGACTGAAAGCAGAGGAAGTATGACTCATGATGATGGCCAAAAGCAAGAAGAAGTAGGGAAGGATATCAAGAAACCAAGTGAAGGGCTTGAGGAAATTGAAGGGAAGATCACCAAAAAATTTATGAGTTATGTAGAGGACTTGGAATAGCAGGAGGACTTGATGATTGAATCATCAAATGAGATCATGAGGTCTTGTGGTTTTAAAACTGGCAAGTTGTCTGTGAATGCAGATATTGCAGAAGACAAACCATCTTATGGAATTGTCTTGAGTGAAGCTAAAGGTTGCCAAGCAAAGTATGATGATGATTGTCTTTCAAATGAAGATCAAGTTGAGTTATTATAGCAGAAGGAGTTCATAAATTCCTTGCTTAGTGAAGGAAATATCTTTAGTAGAGATGGGATAGTTATCTCTTTGATAAGGAATTTGTTATTGGTAAGGACAAAGAGAAATTGATTTTCTTAAATGGCCAAAGGAAGAGTGATGGACAGACACCTAAACCTATCACAAAGATGGAGGATCATAATTTTATTCTGATCGAGAATGAAGAAGTAGTGTCACCAAGAAATTATGCTTGTGACAAAGAATAAGATAGTGAGGATTGTACAGAGCTTTTAGGAGAAATCCCAAGTGAGATGGCAAATTTATGGCATGAGATAAGTCTTTTGGAGAAAAGTCTAGAAAACCAAAGAGTAAGTGTTTAGGTTGTAAAATCAGAGCTGAATGAGAATGAAGAAGTTCACTACAGTGGACAAGAGTAGGAAGACATCATTGAAGTAGATGGTGTGGAGGAGAGACTAGTTGACAGTCTTGTGAATTCTTTTGAGAATTTAAATCAGCATACTGATGTGCTGACAAAGGAGTTAGAGGAAAAATCAGAACATCAAATTGAGAAGTTTCCATAGAAGGAAAAGACAATGAGGCCTTATACTTTTAATTCTGATAATTGGTGTATTGTTGTAGGTTTTGATGAAGATACTGCTACAAATACAAAAAAATATTTGGCATAGGAGAGCAGCCAAGTAAAGAAGAAAAAGGAAGATTCCATGATAGTACTTAGCCCATGGAACGAAAACATTAAATCATTGGAAAGTAAATTTGCAGACAAGGAGTAGAATTAGATGTTGCAGAGGGAGATATATTCAAGGATATTCAGGAAGTTTGGGTGGAGACAATATCTACAGCAGTACCTGGAGCAATCTCAAGAGTAATAGCAGAAGCTGAAGTAGAAAAATCTAAAGAAAGTAATCAGCAGTTTAAATATGAATGGACAACGTGCAGTGAGATGCAGTGGCGGAGTAATAAAAGCAAGATTTTTTATCAGTAGAGAGAAAGAGACAGTGGTAAATGGCATAGTATGTACCAGCCCAAGGATGTGCTAGAGATGGACATTGAATAATTATGGCAGTTGATGATCAAACAATCCAGATTGAGGAAAATGACAACAGGAGGACTGATCAATCAGAATTTGAAACTAATTGATAAGGAGAGGAAGATGAAACAGAAGACAACAAACATACAAACACAACAAAGGAACAGGGAATTCAGACAACTACAAACTAAAGTTTGGGACCCTGGAGGTTTTCTATCAAAATATGAGAACACATGATCAGGAGATCATGAATGTTTTCAACCTTGAGAGTCTGATGCAGGAGAATTCAGTTCAGAAATATCATTGTATTTTAGTAGACATAGGGGGCCTTGTGTTCTAAGGGAGTTGGTTTCCTGAGTATTAAATTAATGTAATAATTAAGGGTTTTCAAGTAAATTTATGAGAGATATTTAGAATACAAATTAATTAGATATTGTGAGGAATATTGTAAATGTTCTCGAATGTAGGAGAACACGAGTGATGATGAGTGATTAGTGAGGCTTGAGAGATTTTGAAATATTGTAAATCTTAGATTAGGAATTGGTTTCATGATTTCGGGGATTAAAGAGAATCCTTAGGATTTATTTGAGTGTTGAGATCTCCAAGGGATCATTGAGAGATTTTAGGACTTGATGAGTGGATTAAGGATATGAACCGAAATGGGTTACAAAACCTTTTGTATAAATGTAAGCCTAAAAGGCATAGAAAGAGTTAGTTAGTTAGAGTGCAAATTAGAGTTCAGAGATCAGATAGAGTTTGATTGTAAGCCTACGAGCAGATAGGGGAATAGAGGCCACTGATATTGGAAATTAGACCTGAGAGAAGAACCTGTGTAAATACTTGCTTACAAATATAGAAATTCGATTTCAAACCTGTGTAGAGTACATATGTGATTAAATTGTAATTATTTATAGACGAAGTGTTTTTGCATAAGATATGTGTGTGCAAACAAAATCGAGACTGTAGACAGTTTTACATGTGAACTGGGTGTGTGAGAAATACACCAAAGAATCTCAGAAATGGTAGCAGAACAAAGAGTTCAAGAGGGAAATCATGCACGGAATATCAAAGACAAAGGAGAAAAGTGAGAAAAACCCAGGAGAAGATTTGAATCGTCCGATCGACAGATCCAAAAGATCTAATGGATATCGCGTGCCAATAAGCATAGAGGTTAATTCCAAAAACGAATGTGATAAATTATAGAACTGAGTTAATAGCTTAGTTAATCGTGATCGTCTGTTTGAAGGGGTCGGATATAATGGTAATTGTGTCGGAAGATGCACGGAGTTTAATCTAGATTTCGGACGCGATATGTTATGGGCTGTGATTTAATCCAATTGGATTCCAGATCGATCGTATCCGTTCATTGTGAAGGGATGAGATCTAATGAATATCACTCCGTAAGATGCACGTGAATTAATTTAATTTCTGGATGCGATAAGGGTTGAACTAGAATTTAATTTATTTGGGATCCATGCAAAAGATGAGTGTCGGATAGTTTAATTGTCTGGAATTTTATCCATCATGCTAGTTAGAGTGCGATATGGCACAATCATCATTGGATTGAGATAAGAGAATTAACGGTGGAGATTTGAAGTGTAGGTTGTGCATCAGTAAATGTGCAAAGTTGTGTGAACCAACAGAATGGTAAATTAAATGGTTTATGTGTAATTTCTATTATACAAGAGTGGTAATAGAAATAAAGCAGAATAAATATATTATGGTTAATATGCGCAGGTAAATAGAGTTAACCAAAGATATTTAAGGGTCATATAGTTTCCGCTCGAAGGTTGATGAAGGTTTAGACTTTGGATAATGAAATGAAATGTTTCCGCATAAAGTTTAATTGAGGAGCATTAAACCTTGAATTGTAAAAGTTTCCACCATCGATCAAGTGATTAATCTTGGGACATGAATATGACATGCACTTGTATCATACCGTGGATATGTGCGGCTAAGGCTGTGTCATAGCGTATACAAGCTAGTTCACTAAACAAAAAGTGTGTATACGTATGCACGCACTTTCACAAGAGTAAAAGCGCGTCGGGATGGAAAATTAAGGCTAAAGAATACCAAGGGTCCATACCATGGTATTAGCCCACAATATTGAGTGGAATAACGATTACTTGATCCAATTTAAGAATACCACAAGTTCTAAGTTTTGTTTTGGTCCGAGGTATAAAGAAAGGCTAAAACTATATAAGGAGGAAAATATCAAAGGGCTAAGTGTGCAAGTGAAAGGGTTTTTCATGAATACTTCTATCTGAAGTATAGTTTATGTTGCAAGGGCTATGGTTACGATATGATTTGAAATATCTTATGCACCTTTGGATACAATGTTGGATCAGGATCATGAGACCTTAAATGACTTATCATTGTATGATCTGATAATGGATGGGCTAGATCTAAATGCTAACACATGTTTTATCCTTTATATGTTATGATTTGGGTATGTTTGAAGTCTGGAATAGCTATGAAGTTATAAGTAAGTATTTGTAGATATATATGTTGGTTTACCTTGGTGAAGGAACATATAAACGCTCGTTCGGCTCTTCTAGGTAGCTTATGCAAAAGAAAATCTTGTTGTTTAGAGATGACTGATCTATCTGATCAGTGTTGTTGTTTTACTACTGTATGTCAATGATGTCTTCATTAGATCTGAAATTAAAAATGATTGTATAAGAATATTGAGTGGTATTGATTGATTGATTGAATGAAAAGGGTGATCTTTACTGCTATCTGTTTATAACATTGTAATTTGACAATAGATCTTCAGAATGTTACTGGTTGGTACAGTTTTTGGTTCAAAGTTTTTATGATTCAGTATTTTTAGAGGTATATGCAGATTGGGCCACATAAAGTAGCATATACATGCAGGTTGGCTTCATTCAAGTAGCATATACATTCTGACATATGATTTTTGAGGTTGTAGTTGGTTATGGTTGTTGATGCAATATTCTGGGTTCAGCTTTGTGTTCTAGTGACAGTGATCTGACTGTTTAGATTGATTGATTGTTGGTAGATACATTTATTGCAGTGGTGATTGATTTTGATCTTCAATGTTACTGATGGGTCCATTATGAAAATTTTGATGAAACTTGGCCTTCATATTGTGTTGTTCTATACCTAGAGTATCCAATCTAAAAATTAATGAAATGTGGTCCCTGGAGGAAGAGTGAAGGTAGTATCCTTCTATAGGTCAGTGCATACGTACTGGTAAACATATCAGCCAGTACAAGAGCTAGGTGGTTGGAGTTCCCTTCCAGTAGAAGCTGGAAAACAAATGAAGGTTGTAGCCTTCATCAGGTAGATGTCTGCGTACTGGAAAATTCTACACCAGTACAAAACTTGTAAACACTTTTTATTATAAGAAGATCGAAGACTAAGGTCACAATAGCGGTGGCTTTTTCCCACATTGGGTTTCCACCTAAAAAATCCTAGTGTTCATGTGTGTTGTTTATGTGTGTTGATTTATTATGTTCTTACTGTATCTATTTACTACTTAATGTGTCACACTCTGATTTAAGACATGAATTAGTTGTTTATTTCATATACGTTGGTTTCATTCTCTATAGTCGTGGACATACGCTAGTTGGTTTGAGTAAAATAGTGTATATTGTTTGAAAAGGAAAATCATAATTATGAAAGTTAAAATATTGATTCATGCCCCCTCTCAACATTTTTCCCAATAATTGGTATCAGAGCCAAGTTCTTCAGAAGAAGCTTGATCGCTTGAAGGGAAATAACCTATCATATTGGAAGATAAGAACCAGAGCCTATCTTTAGTCACTTGGAGTTGATGTTTGGACAGTTGTGGAAGGAGGATACCAATATCCAGCAGTAGTGCCCATAGATCCAACATAAAAGAAAGCATATGAAAACAATTCCAAAGTCGCCAATGCATTATTGGGAAGTCTATCGAAATCAAAATTCATCAAAGTCATGCACCTTAGCACAGCCAAAGAAATATGGGACAAAATCATTCAAAGTTATGAAGGAGACTCCCAGGTAAAACGTGCTAAGCTCCAAACTCTTAGAATTCAATATGAAACTCTCAAGATGCATAGTGATGAAATTATTGCTAGTTACTTTTTGTGAGTAGATGATATGTAAATTGTATGAATAATCTAGGTGAAGAAATAAAGGAGGCTACTTTAGTAAATAAAATTTTAAGATCTCTGTCTTATACATTTGAGTCAAAAGCATCTTCCATTGAAGAGAAGTAGGATCTACAATCTATTACCATTGTTCAACTTCATGGAATTTTAACTACCTTTGAAATGAGGAAAGGAGGTCCATTAGATATCAGAGAAGCCGCTTTCAAATCCTCGACAAAGGGAAAAGAAAAGGAAGATCTCAAGGAATTAGGATATATATCAGAAGAAGATGAGGTAAACTTTGTGAAGAAACTTTAACGGGGTTCCGGAATATTCAGAGGGAAGCTCCCCTTCAAATGTTTTGCTTGTGGTAGAGTTGTTCATTATGCTGCTAAATGTCCTCATAAAGGTAATCATGACAAAGGAAAGGATTCTACAAAAGGAAATAGAAAACATTTTCTTACTAGAAGAAGTTATTATACTCATGAAGATAGTGATGGCTTGTCTAATAGTGATGAAGATGAATCCGAACAAAATATTAAAATACTCATGGCTTATGAAAATGATGATTTTATGGATTCCTTAGAAGAGGAATATTTTCTTGAAGAAATCACTCAACTTAAAATATGTTTGGAAGAAAATAATATGGTCATAAACACTTTGACACACCAACTCAGTGAAAGAGAAAAGAACAATGAAAAGTTAGAATGTGAGGTAGTGGGTCTAAGAAAAGAAATTGAGAAGACAAAATATTTGAATCTTAGATTTGCTAAAGGATTAGAAACCTTAGAGGAAATCATCAAGGTTCAATGTTCTCCTCTTATAAATATTGGTCTTGGATACACTAGAGAAACATCCCAACTAGAAAAGCCTTCAGTCAGCACCAAAAGCTATCTTGATGTAGCAAACCAGTGAACAATGCGTCAATCCTCAGCAAAAGCCTAATGGTACTCCCCACGTAAATCATGCTAATTTTACTCCAAGTGTGATCATCAATGGAAGCACCAATCAAAAGGTGAAAAATACCAAAAGATTTTATGATCACAGAAACTTCTTCTTTAATGGATAATGTTTTTCATGCCATAACTTTGGTCATAAGACTGCTCAATGTGTTTCTTACAAGATTATCATGACTAGAAAAGCAAGAAAACAAAGGAGCGTGATAGGAATCAAGAAAAGATCTTATAATAACTTTTCTCCTCTTGAAAATGAAATGGAATGTTCATTTTGCAATAACTTTGGTCATGAAGAATCTGAATGCAGGTGAAAATTTCAGTCAACAATTCAAAAGGAGAAAACATAATCAAATTCCAAGGTATGGAAAAGGAAGGAATTTAAGTCAGAAAGATGTGGCATAGCTCTGTTTGCAGAAGGACAAGAAAATCAATGGTTCATTGATAGCGGATGCTCTAAACAGATGACGAGTGATAAAGATAAACTCCTTTCTTACAAAGCTTTAGAAAAGGAAAAGAATGTATCTTTTGGAAATGACACACCAATTGTCATTAAGGATAAAGGTTCTGTTTATTTAAAAGAAAAGGTTAAAGCTGGAAATGTTATGTATGTTGATGGTTTAAAGCATAACTTGTTGAGTGTTAGTCAAATGTGTGATCAAGGAAATGAAGTTGTGTTTCGATCAAAAGAATGTATGGTTTGTGAGATTGACACAAGAAAGACCATAATCAAATGTACAAGAAGTCCAATCAATCTATATATACTAAAAGGATGGCAAGAACAATGTTATCTAAGAAAAACAGAAGAGAACTAGTTATGGCACAGAAGATTGGGGCATTCTTTTCTTTTCTCAAATAAGAAAAGCATGCAAGCTCAAGGTGGTTTGTGATCTTCCAGATATCATCATCCCAGAAAATACCATTTGCAAGCCATGTCAATTCGGTAAGAAATTTGGAGTTCAATTCAATGCCAAAGAAGGATCAGTAAGTAAGCCTCTTGAACTCATTCATAATGATTTCTGTGAGCCAACAAGAAAAAATTCACCTCGTGGAGAAGAATGCTACATTTTATTCATTGATTATTTTTCTAGATGTGCTGGATTGGTTTACTAAAGCATAAATATGAAGAATTTGAAACTTTAAAGTCTTCAAAGCTTTAGTTGAAAATGAATTAGATATAAAAATCAAATGTCTCAGATCTAGTTGAGCAGGAGAATTCATATCAGATGATTTTTTTTAATTTTTTGAACAACATGGAATAAAGAGACAATTCTCTATTGCCACAACTCCTCAAAAAAATTGTGTGGTGGAAAGAATGAATAGAATAGTTCAAAAAATGGCTCGAGCTATGCTTGATGAGTCTAGAACTCCTGACAGCTTCTATGGTGAAGCTGCACATACTGCAATAAATATTCTCAACAAAGCTCATGTTCATGTAAATAGTGACTAAACTCCATATGAACTTTGGTATGATTTCCTACTATAAAACACTTCAGAGTTTTTGGGAGCAAATGTTTCATCAAAAGGACTGATGAAAAACTTGGTAAGTTTGAACCCAGAGCAGATGAAGGAATATTCCATGGTTATTCATCTAGAAGTAAAGGATACAAATGCTATAATAAGAGACTTCAAAAAATTGTTGAATGCATTGATGTTTTAATCGATGAAGCATGCATAAATCCGAAATAGGTGACATCAACAAAGGAAGATGATAATGATGAAGACGGTGAATTATTTCCCGTATCAAATCGAAATGATATATATGAAGAAGCCAATGAAGCATCAAAAGAAGATACATTTGACAGGGAAAAGGCTCCATCCAGGTATGTTCAAAAGAATCATCCAGAATCTCAAATTCTAAGAGAAAAAGTGTCTGGAGTACAGACAAGAAGAACTCTTTTAGGAGCTTCTAGTTATCTAGCATTATTATCCTCCATAAAGCCACAAAATGTAAATGAAGCTAGCAGAGATTTATGTTAGGTTAAGTCCATGGATGAAGAACTTTACCAAATTGAAAAGAATTATACTTGGCAATTAGTTCCTAGAACTCATGATAAAAATGTTATTGGAACAAAATGGATATTCAAGAATAAGTTGAATGAAAATGGAGAGGTAATTAGGAATAATGCAAGGCTTGTTTGTAAAGGTATTCTCAACAAGAAGGGATATACTTTGAAGAAACTTTTGCACCTCTTGCTAGAATTGAAGCCATAAGAATGTTTCTTGCTCTTTCAAGTTTTCGAAAATTAAAAGTTTATCAAATGGATGTAAAATCTGTATTTTTTAATGGAGATTTAGAAGAAGAAGTATATATTGAAAAACTAGAAGGACTCATTTTGGGAAATGATGCAAAGCTTGTATGCAAACTCAAAAAGGATTTATATGGACTGAAACAAGATCCAAGGGCATGGTATTCTCATCTTGACAAATATCTTCAAAAACAAGGTTTCACAAAAGGATCTGCAGACAGCAACTTATATACAAAAATTGAGAATGATAAACTGCTAATTATTGTTGTTTATGTTGATGATATCATCTTTGGCAGTAATGAAGAATCTACGAGTCAAAACTTTTCTTTTGTTATGCAGTAAGAATTTTAAATGTCTTTACTTGGAGAATTAAATTATTTTCTTGGTCTACAAGTACAACAAACAAAAGATGGAATCTTTATTTCACAAACTAAATATCTCAAGAAGATTATGAAGAAGTACGGAATGGAAGATTCTTAACCAGTATGTACACCAATGGTAACAGGATGTAGTCTCAATTCTATTGATGAATCTCCTACAGTGAATCAACCAACATACAGATCTATGATTGTAAGTCTACTTTATTTAATAGGTACCAGACCATATATCATGCATGCAGTAGGAATTGTTGGAAGGTTCCAAGTCAATCCAAAGAAATCACATCTTTAGGTTGTAAAAAGAATATTAAAATATCTCCAAGGAACTCAAGACTTTGATCTATGGTATACTAAAGATATAGATCTCACTCTTCATGCATATACAGATGTGGATTGGGCTGGAGATGTTGATGACCGAAAAAGCACTAGTGGAGGTGCATTTTATATCGGATCATGATTAGTATCTTGGTTTAGAAAGAAACAAAGTTTGATTTCCTTATCTACAGCTGAAGTATAATATGTGGTTGTTGCATCTTGATGCACACAACTACTCTGGATGATGCAAACATTACAAGATATTCAAATCACATGTTCTCAACCCATCTCCATTCTATGTGATAATACAAGTGCTATTAGTATTTCCAAAAATCCAGTCATGCACTCCAGACCAAGCACATACCCATTAATTACCACTTTCTACGAGAACAATTGCTTGAACAAAGGCTAAATTGGAGTATGTTCCCTCTAAAGAACAAGTTGCTGACATATTTACCAAACCTCTTCCCAGAGAAGCATTTGAATATCTCATACAAAAGTTGGGAGTTGTTTCTGCCTCATCCTGTTGTTAAAATCAGTTTTTAGAGGAATGTTTTCTATACGCGGATTTCATGAAGAAGAGTCATGTATATATGTGAGTTTTTGTTTCTGCAGTAGTGTATGTGTTTTTCTGATTGAAAAACAATGGGTCAGACTCAAAATTAGTTTTTGACATGGGTGTTCAGTCTGATATTGATGGTTACAGTATGCGGATATGCTTTGTTCATTGTTGTTTATTTGATTGATGAAGATGCATTGACGAATGAATTGTTGAAAATGCACAGGTAGCACAGGTTCAGGGGGATCACTAGCCTTCAAAAACATTATGCATTGTTGGCATCATCGTTGTCGAATTCAACTATGGTCTCAAATATTCATATCATTTGTTGTAAAGGTCATGTAAACACCTATGGTGTAATAATATGTATCTTTCTGTCATAGTCTATTAATGATTCCTTGTGGATATATGATGTAATTTGTACCCCCACTATGCATGGGAAAGATGATGTAATAATTGAAATTTTTCAATCATGTATGAACATTTGGTATATCCCCACTTGGTTGGGTGATTGATGTATGTATGAGTCATTGGTGATAGGAAGGTCATACTCAAATAGTTGAGTTATAGATTCATGTTATTCTTTTGAAAAATATCTTTGCAGACTCTGCATGTACTCAGGAGGAGAATATATTGGTACGCCCTTTCCCCTTGATGTCAAAGGGGGAGAGTATCTTGGTGTTGCTTGATATATCTAATAGGTTCTACAACTTGAAGTAATCAACACCAATATGGTTGCCATCAAGTCCAAAGGGGGATATTGTTGGCTTTATGGTACAAGTCTTGTCCTTGATGTCAACCCAAGTCTCACATGTCAGTTCAAATTTGATAAAGGGCAGTACACATTGTAACAGGTCAATTCATAGGTAACAAGGTAATGGTACAGAAGAATAGGATGATGGAGCAAAAGACTATATATCAGAATCAAGAAATTGAAGAAAAATAATGTTTTCAGTTGTATTAAGTTGTATACGTTGGTTCACCTAGTCCAAGTAGCGTATACAAGTAGGTTCACTGAACCAAAAATGCATATACGTATGCACGCACTTTCACAAGAGTAAAAACACGTATGGGATGGAAAATTAAGGAAAATTAAGGCTAAATAATACCAAGGGTCCATACCATGGTATTAGCCCACAATATAGAGTAGAATAATGGTTACCTGATCCCATCTAAGAATACCGCAAGTTCTAAGTGTTGTTTTGGTCTGAGGTATTGAGAAAGGCTAAAACTATATAAGGAGGAGAAGATCAAAGGGCTAAGTGTGCAAGTGAAAGGGTTTTTCATGAATACTTCTATCTGAAGTATATTTTATGTTGCAAGGGCTATGGTTATGATATGATCTGAAATATCTTGTGCACCTTTGGATACAATGTTGGATCAGGATCATGAGACCTGAAATGAATTATCATTATATGATCTGATAATGGATGGGCTAGATCTAAATGATAACGCATGTTTTATCCTTTATATGTTATGATATGGGTATGTCTAAAATCTGTAATAGCTACGAAGTTATAAGTAAGTATTTGTAGATCTATACACTGGTTCGACTTGGTGAAGGCACTTATACATGTCGGTTCGACTCTTCCAAGTAGCGTATGCAAAATAAAATCTTTTTGTTAAGAGATGACTGATCTATCTAATAAGTGTTGTTGTTTTATTGTTTTCTGTCAATGATGTCTTCATTAGATCTTCAAGTAAAACTGATTGTATAAGCAGATTGAGCCTGATTGATTGATTGATTGATTGAGAAGGGTGATCTTTACTGCTATCTATTTAGAAATCTGTAATTTGACAGTAGATTTTCAAAACATTACTCATCGGTATAGTTTTTGGTTCATATTTTTTATGATTTAGTATTTTTAGAGGTATACGCAGGTAGGGCTACATAAAGTAGCATATACATGCAGGTTGGCTTCCTTGAAGTACTGTATACATTTTGACATATGATTTTTGAGGTTGCAGTTGGTTCTAGTTGTTGATGCAGTATTTTGGGTTCAGCTCTATGTTCTGGTGACAGTGATCTGACTGTTCATATTAGTTGATTGTTGGTAGATGCAGTTATTACAGTGGTGATTAATTTTGAGCTTCAATGTTACTAATGGGTCTAGTATGAAAATTTTGATGAAACGTGGCCTTCATATTGTGTTTTTGTGTACCAAGAGTATCCAGTCTCAAAATTAATCAAACGTGGTCCCTGAAGGAAGAGTGAAGGTAGTAGCCTTCTGTAGGTCGGCACCTACGTACTGGTAAACATAACATCTAGTACAATAGCTAGGGGATTGGAGGTCTCTTCTAGTAGAAGCTAGAAAACGAGTGTAGGTTATAGCCTTCAATGGGTAGATGTCTGCATACTGTAAAAGTCTACACCAATACAAAACTTGCAAAAACTTTTTATTATAAGAAGATTGAAGACTAAGATGACAATAGCGGTGGTTTTTTCCCACACTGGGTTTCCACCTGAAAAATCTTGGTGTTCATGTGTGATGCTTATGTGTGTTGATTTATTTTGTTCTTACTACATCTGTTTACTACATAATGCATCACACTCTGATTTAAGAAAATGAATTAGTTGTTTATTTCATATATGCTGGTTTCATTCTCTATAGCCGCAGACATACTCTGGTTGGTTTCATTAAAATAGTGTATATTGTTTTAAAATGAAAATCATAATTGTGAAAGTTGAAATACTGATTCACCCCCCCTCTCAACTTTTTTCCCAACAATTGGTATCAGAGGTAGGTTCTTCAGAATAAGCTTGATCACTTGAAGGGAGATCTCTCAATATGAAAAATCACAAAGGAATGGGATCTATCAGGCCACCAATATTCAATGGAAATAACGTAGCATATTGGAAGATAAGAACCAGAGCCTATATTCAGCCACTTTGAGCTGATGTTTAGGAAATTGTGGAAGGAGGATACCAATATCCAATAACAGTGCCCACAGACCCTACAGAAAAGAAAGCATATGAAAACAATGCCAAAGTCATCAATGCAGTATTGGGAAGTCTATCAGAATCAGAATTCGTCAAAGTCATGCGCTCAACACATCCAAAGAAATATGGGGAAAAACATTCAAAGCTATGAAGGAGACTCCTAGGTAAAACGTGCTAAGATCCAAACTCTTAGAATTTAATATGAAACTCTCAAGGTTCATAGTGATAAAAGTATTGCTAGTTACTTTTTATGAGTAGATGAGATTGTAAATTATATGAAGAATCTGGGTGAAGAAATAAAGGCGGCTACTTTAGTAGAGAAAATTCTAAGATATTTATCTTCTAAATTTGAGTCAAAAGTATTTTCCATTGAAGAGAAGCAGGATCTACAATCTATTACTAATGTTCAACTTCATGGAATTTTAATTGCCTTTGAAATGAGGAAAGGAGGTCCATCAGATATCAAAGAAGTCGCTTTCAAATCCTTGGAAAAGGGAAAAGAAAAGGAAGATCTCAAGGAATCAACATATATATCATAAGAAGATGAGGTAAAATTTGTGAAGAAACTTCAATGATGTATCGAAAGATACAGTGGTAAGGTCTCCTTCAAATGTTTTTCTTGTGGTAGAGTTGGTCATTATGATGCTAAATGTCCTCATAAAGATAATCATGACAAAGGAAAGGATTTTGCAAAACGAAATAGAAAACAGTTTGTTAATAGAATTTATTATACTCATGAAGATAGTGATGGCTTGTCTAATAGTGATGAAGATGAATCTGAGAAAGATATTAAACTACTCATGGCTTATGAAAATGATGATTTTATGGATGCCTTAGAAGAGGAAGATTTTCTTGAAGAAATCACTCAACTTAAAATCTGTTTTGAAGAAAATAATATGGTCATAGACAATTTGACACATCAACTCACTGAAAGAGAAAAGCACAATGAAAAATTAGAATCTAAGATAGTGGGTCTAAGAAGAGAACAGGAGAAGATAACATCTCTTAATCTTAGATTTGCTAAAGGATCAGAAACCTTAGATGAAATCGTCAAGGTTCAGTGCTCTCCTCTTATAAAGACTGGTCTTGGATACACTGGAGAAACATCCCAACTAGAAAAGCCTTCAGTCAGCACCAGAAGATGCATCAAAAACCAGTGAACAATGCATCAATCTTTAGAAAAAGCCTAAAGGTACTCCTCAAGTAAATCATGCTCATTTTACTCCAAGGGTGAACATCAATAGAAGCAACAATCAAAAGGTGAACAATACCAAAATATTTTATGATCACGGAAACTTCTTCTTTAATGGACAATGTTTTTCATGCCATAACTTTGGTCATAAGGCTACTCAATGTGTTACTTACAAGACTATCAGGACTAGAGAAGCAAGAAAACAAAGGAGCGGAGTGTAATAGAAATCAAGAAAATCAAGGAAAATTTTAAGAACCCCCCCTAAATTTACATGTATAATAAATGGGCGAATCTCCATCGTATATAGGAAAAATGGAAGGCGATTTTATCAATAATATGATATATATATGTAATTTTTTGGCGAATCTCTCACCAGGCATGGCGAATATTTTACTCAATTATAAATCTTGTGTTTATTGAATACACAAATGAAATCATTGCATTTCTTTAAAATATCTTTTGAAATCAAAATTACCGAAATTACATATCAATAACCTAGTGGGTGTAGGATAAAATTCACCCGTGCCATTCACAAAAAGCATGAGAAAAAACATAATACTATATATAAAACCAAGAAAAATTCAAATTCATCACTTCTAGGGACCTCGTAACCACCCTGCCGATACACAAGTATGTTCCTGTTTGCAATTAGAAAAATTACCCAAATTACAATCTGTTTACTCCACCATATGTTGGAAAGTTATAGAAGGATGACTAGTGCAATCAATCCATTCCTTTTAGCCCTGGATTTGTTTCAGTTTAAAACAGAAGTATACAAATATACTTGTCCAATATCTATGCTTTAACCATTCACCTTAAGATGTTTTTACAATATAATTTCCTAAGTCTATTTAATATCTTCATTATCATAAAAACCGACCTATATCGATCTTAACTCCACATCTACCACTCTTAGGGGGATGAAATCTATTTATCCCTCTGAGCACTTGGTAGACCCGGAATTAAGATGGATCTAAGATGATAGAATTTCCCCTTTAAATAGTCTATGCTCACATGAATACCATGGTATTACCATGGGTCGATAACATGGGTTATCATAAACCTAGAGCTTAAAAATTACTATTAGTAATTTATATACAATTAATAGTTGATTTTTATTTTAACCAAGCTAAAATTTTTAACATACATTAGATTACAACATCCATTTTTACTCTTGATCGGATCAAATATTTTTTCACTCTATGCTAGTTTTCATATCACGATATTTGATACCTCTCGGGGGATAGTAGATCTGGCTTAATTCCCCCATTTAAATAGGCTACATTCCAAGTGAATACCATGGGTCAATACCATGTGCCATTTTTATTTTTATTAATACTAATATTAGGGTTAATAATGTTTTTTTTGCATGGTATTAATAACAATCTAGTCCATGGTATTTGTCCCATAGTATTTTGTCCATAGGTTTTACCTAAATATAATGCATTTTTTGAGTGTTCGTAAATATAAGGTGACTTATGGAGTAAATATAAAAAAATGTTTTATTTGTTTACCACGCCTCTCGTTTATTTATATTTTTATTAATTTACCATACCTCTTTTACAAATATGGTATTTGGCCCATAGGATTCACTTAAATAAAACCTATTTCTTGAGCCTTCATGAATAGAACGAGGGTTATGGACTAAATATAAAAAGATGTTTTATTTATTTACCATGCGTCTAGTTTATTTATATTTTTATTTATTTACCATACCTTTTGAGTAAGTATAAAAAGACGTTTTATTTATTTACCATACCTCCATTTTACTTATATTTTTATTTGTTTACACCCTTGCATGTATATAAGGTGACTTATGAAGTAAATATAAAAAATGTTTTATTTATTTACCATGTTAGAGTCGGTCCTTACAGCCCTCCGTCAGAGATCTTTTCGCTTTTGCATATCATTTTTAGGTGTCTCGCTCGTTCCACTTCGTTGCATTTCGCTAGGGGCATGCCATTGACTGACGAGGGGGTCTGGTTGTCTTGTGTTTCCTCATGCTTGTCCCTGCAGGGTTAGTCAAAAATTTCTCAAAAATCACCGAAGTACATGATCATTGCATTCATCGTCATAAAAGATTAGTTTCGTTAAAAAGTCTTTAGTCCTAGAGTCTAGGGTTGTCAGTCCTTTGCATACACATAATAAAAGCCCGCAGGCCATGAGGTTGGTTTCAACTCATTTAATATTTTTCTCAGAAAGCATTTAAAACATTTTTAGTCCAAAACTCCGTTTTGGAACTAAAAATTGTTATTGTAAATAATTGTACTTGTTTCATTTCAAAAAGCTTCAGAGCAAGCCTCTAATCTTCTCCAAAGCCAAAATGTCGGATCCCTACAAAAATCAACAAAATATTGTCAGTCAAAACCTCAGAAAAAGCAAGAGAAAGTCAAAAAGCAGCATTGTATTAAAAGACCAAAGATGTCAAAGTGCCAAACATTATAAAGTGGGTTATTGAATCAATTTAAATCAAATCTGATTTGGTAAGATATTTTGTTCACATATAAAAGGGGAAACAAGTCCATTTGTTCAAAAATTCCCAAGGCAAAATCGTGTTTGAATTTGTGAAGGCCGAAACCGTGTTTGCATACTTGTGGACAACGTTTGGAGGTGTGCGCTACGCGTTGGATCTGTGCGCTACGCACTGGGCCTCACTGGCCAGTGTAAAAATACACAGGCGCTACGCACACAGGTGTGCGCTACGCGTTGGGTTTGGGCGCTACGCACTCAGTCACAGCACCAAAAATGTTTTGTTAATGCGTCCAGATCTTGCCAAATCGACTCCAAAACTTGCAAGTAGGTGTTTCATGGCTGCTCAGTCAATTTTAAATTGTTCGTAGTATGTTTGAGGTGGGAAATTTGATGTATTGGGTGTAGAAAACTGAAACCCTATGCTCATACCAAAATCATTCCTTAGGGTTTTTAAAAAGACATCTGAGTGGCTTTGTGAAGATTTTCCCATTCTCCATTGGTGAAATAACTCATTTGTCAAGTTTATCCAACATCACAAAGGGTGAACTTCACATTTTTGTTCATTTTTCAAAACTGTCCTTGTGATCAAAATAGTGATTTTTTTATGCCAATACACTGAAAACAGAGCTATTACCATTATGGCTTGGTTCTTATGATGCTGTGGTAAACATATGTGGGTTTTGGGTATGCATTGAAATTCTGATTTCACCACCCCTATATCAACATACATATTGCAGACATTGTGTTTTCAAAGCCATGTCAGACACAGATTCAGTTTATGAGCAGGAGAATGATAGTGATTCCACAACAGAGGGTAATGTGCCACGGAGGCCTCGCAGAGGTGGCAAAGGTGGTAAGCATCTCAGGGAAGAGCCCACTTCTTTGGTTCAATTGCAGGCTTTCCCGCTTGCAATGGATTGTTTTGCTATCAGTCATGCTATCACTATTGTGAGCTAATTTCACAAATCTAGCATCATCGTGAACTAGCTCGCTTGTTTGTTCGACATTTACATGATGGCCATGTAAATCTTGCTGGAGTTGATTTCATTTTGTCACCAGAGACTATTGTAGAGGCCACTGGGATACCAAATATTGGAGAGCAGTGGAATAATCGTCAGCAGTTAGAGAAATCCTACTATGAGCCATACATCAAACACGGGTATATGAGGCATTTGAGCAGGGTATTTCCTTTCCAATACCTAAGTGATCAATTTGCACCTTTGATGAAACTCATCATTCGGTATTTTAGTTGTGAGGGCAGATTCTCGCGTCTTTAAGCGTACCATGTCCATTTGTTGATGCATTTCACAAGGGTACGTTTGATGAACATTCCATACTTCATGTTTCGCAACATAGAGAGGATGGTTGTCTTAGTACAAAAGAAGACCCCATCACAGCAGCATAGAAGTATTTATCATTACGCGCTGATCAAGATCATAGTGGTTCATCAGTTGGCACAGTAGGGCATTACTTGGGAGGATTTTATTTCTCGTGACATTTTCACAGTGCCACAACCACCTCCAGAAATAGTTCATGATGAGGGAGAGCCTTCACATCAGTTTGACATTCCTGAGACCGATCATGTCAATGCTCCAGCATATGTGACATATCAGCGAGGCCACAGGGCCTTATTTGCAGCTACACGACGAGTACTATCTCCACATAGTGTGGAAGGGGTCTCACCTTCTTCTTCAGTACAGGTACAGGTTCAGGATAGAGGAAAGAGGTCAATTTATGAGGAAGGCCATTCAGGTGGTCATGATGTTGATGTTGCATTGAGTGATGAGGATAGGAGCTCTCCTAGCTCGAAGCTGAAAGAGATCATCCAAGAACAGAAGGTCGAGATTGACAGCTTGAATGAGAAGCTACTGAAGGCAGAATGTTTGATCAAATACTTGGAGCAGCGCAATAAACAGCTAGAGGATGAGCATACACTTATTGAGCTGTGACAAATCCGTGAAGACCGAAGGTTGGCCCATAAAAGACCTGGTGATTTGACACCTGTTGAGCGGCAATTTTGGCTTGAGAAAGTCAATCGACATCTGGAGGAGTTGTTGGCAATGGTCAATAGAGACAAAGACATGCTTCGTCACATGAAAAATCATTATTGGGCTCGCATGCATGTCAGCAAAGCAAAAATGAAGATTTTGAAAAGGAGGTTGAGCAAAGAATTAAAACGGCGAAAGAGGCTAGATCCACTTCGAGTTTTGGCCAAGGCTTCGCTAGCTGAGCATGACACATGATGGAGGGTCTTTGCTCCAAATTTGAGCAAATTCGGAGAATTTTTTGTCATTTTGAAATTTTTGGTCCCAAAAACAGTTTTTTCCGCTCTATGAGTAGCACGTCGGCGCGCTCGCTTTTGATTGGGACACTTGCTGGAGGAAAACTTTGTATTTTTGGGTTTTTCATGGTAATTTATGCATGCTCAGTTATTGCCGAAGCATTTCATCAAGTTCTGGATGATCAAAAGGCCTAAAAACACCATGAAAACCACCTTGCTGCCACCTTTTGCAACAGCAGGAAGTACTTCTGGGAGAATGCAATTTTGAGGGGGGAAATGAGCTCCAAATTGGGAAATTACACTTGGACTGGATAGTAGACATCCAGAGCTTTCCAACCAGCTATTGTGAGCTTGATTTCGATGTCGGGAAGTACCTCGAAAACAGGCTGAAAGGTGCGTTACGCATAGGAATCAAGGTGCTACGCATAGAGGTTTTTGGTCTAGTTTTCATCCTCCAGCTCAGGAATTCGGCCAGTTTTCACCAGTTTCCCTTCTTCATGTGATTTTTGACCCAAAATGATGTAATTTGATGTGTGTAAGGTAACATGGCACTTATTTACCTTCTTATAGATGATTCATTCACATATTAGCAAGAAATTAATGTAATGAATCAGTTTCCTTCTTTCTAGAGGCAGGTTGTTTTGGTCACCTAGATTCTTGCTCCATGTTTGGAATTTGTTCAAACTGCTCCTAGAAGGAGGAGATCGACCCCTATAGGTTAGGGAATGAGTTGGCTTGATCTATATATGTAAATTTTCAGTCAGTAGCACAGGTTGGACTCTTGGGAAAAGCTTAACACTCTATTGTACATTCACTTCTGCATTTTTGGCAAAGGAAAGACCAGGGTTTTGCAGCACTGTTTGGGATCCTTATGGCTTTGTGTGTTGATATGTGCTTCTTTTTGTAATTGTAAGTTTTCAATGTGTATCATTTTCCTTCTTTCATCTTCTGCAATTGAACAAATGAAGTGTTAAGGTAGAATCCATAGATTGTTATGCTCTGCCTTTAAGTTTGTTTGGTTTTCCATGTTTTCGTTTGTTTAAGGAGAATCCTTGAAAGTTTCTTGCTCTCCTTAGCTTCTCACGAGTCAGATCTAGCCATTCATTATCTTTAAAGCATCAAGACAGTCTCCTACCTCGCCCCAAGTAGACCTCTGTAAAAACTGTGTCTCATCCCCGCACCCAAAATTGCCTTTTCCTTTGATTCAACAACTCAAAAATCAACCTCAAACTCCTTGTACTTCATACCTAGCCTAAGATGAATAGCCAATTTAGCCATCTCGAGCCTCATTGATCACCTTTTGCCGAGATTGACCCGGAGAGAGCCCTCTCCTGTCCTCGTAGGGCTAGCTACGAGGCTGAGCGTGGTTTGATGTGGACCTAGAACCTTGTCTTTTCAGCCTGAGACAAATCTAGGCTCTAACATACCATACCTCTCATTTATTTATATTTTTATTAATTTACCATACCTCTTTTATAAATATGGTATTTGGGCCTTTGGCCCATAGGATTCACTTAAATAAAACCTATTCCTGAAAATGGGTGAATGGATTCACTTAAATAAAACCTATTCTTGAAAATGGGTGAATGGAAGGTTGTAACTCCTAATTTCAAGGGCTAAATTTACCTTTTTTACCCCCTCCCTTAAAATAAGGTGGGCTATTTGAGGTGATTTGTAAAAATGTACTATGATACAAAATATTCACCCACAAAAAATTTAAAACCCCTTAATTTCGCCAAAGGGCAAACATTCGCCCCTAAAATTTTTTATGAAGAAAATCTCTTATAATAACTTATATCCTCTTAAAAATGAAATGGAATGTTAATTTTTCAATAACTTTGGTCATGAAGAATTTGAAGGTAGGAGCAAATTTTGGCCAACAATTCAAAAGGAGCAAACATCATCAAATTCCAAGGTATGGAAAAGGAAGGAATTTCAGTCAAAAAGATGTGGCATAGCTCCATTGTAGAAGGACAAGAAAATCAATGGTACATTGATAGCAGATGCTCTAAACACATGACAGGTGATAAAGATAAACTCCTTTCTTACAAAGCTTTAGAAAAGGAAAAGAATGTCTCTTTTGGAAATGACACACTAGCTATCATTAAGGGTAAAGGTTTTGTTTATTTAAAAGAAAAGGTTAAAACTGGAAATGTTATGTATGTTGATGGTTTAAAGCATAACTTGTTGAGTGTTAGTCAAATGTGTGATCAAGGAAATGAAGTTGTGTTTCGATGAAAAGAATGTGTGGTTCGTGAGCTTGACACAGGAAAGGCCATAATAAAAGGTACAAGAACTCCAAGAAATCTATATATACTAACAGGATGTCAAAAACAATGCTATATAAGGAAAATAGAAGAGAACCGGTTATGGCATAGAATATTGGGGCATCTAAGCTTTTTTCAAATAAGAAAAGCATGCAAGCTCAAGGCAGTTCGCGATCTTCCAGATATCATCATCCCAAAAAATACCATCTGCAAACCATGTCAATTCAGTAAGAAAACTAGAGTTTGATTCAATGAAAAAGAAGGATCAGTAAGTAAGCCTCTTGGACTCATTCATACTAATTTGTTTGGGCCAACAAAGAAAAGGTCACCTCGTGGAGAAGAATACTACATTTTATTCATTGATGATTTTTCTAGAATGCGCTGAATTGGTTTCCTAAAGCATAAAGATGAAGCATTTGAAAAGTTTAAAGTCTTCAAAGATTTAGTTGAAAATGAATTAGATCTAAAAATAAAATGTCTAAGATTTGATCGGGGAGGAGAATTCATATCATATGAATTTTTTGAATTTTGGGAACAACATGGAATAAAGAGATAGTTCTCTATTGCTAGAACTTCTCAACAAAATCATGTGGTGGAAAGAATGAATAGAACAGTTCAACAAATGGCTTAAGCTATGCTTGATGAGTCTGGAACTCTTGATGCCTTATGGGGTGAAGCTACTCATATTGCAGTAAATATTCTCAACAAAGCTCATGTTCGTGTAAACATTGATCAAACTCCATATGAACTTTGGTATGATAAGCCTCCTACTGTAAAACACTTCAGAGTTTTTGGAAGAAAATGTTTCATCAAAAAGACTGAAGAAAAACTTGGTAAGTTTGATCCCAGAGCAGACGAAGAAATATTCCTTAGTTATTCATCTAGAATTAAAGGATACAAATGTTATAATAAGAGACTTCAAAAAATTATTGAATGTATTGATGTTATAATCGATGAAGCATGTAGAAATTCGGAACAGGTGACATCAACAAAGGAAGATGATAATGATTAAGACGGTGAATGATTTTCCGTATCAAATCAAAATGATATAGAGGAAGAAACCAATGAAGCATCAAAAGAAGATATATTCGACAAGGAAAAGGCTCCATCCAGGTATGTTAAAAAAGAATCATCTAGAATATCAAATTCTAGGAGAAAAAGGGTCTGGAGTATAGACAAGAAGAACTCTTGTAGGAGCTTCTAGTTATCTAGAATTATTATCCTCCATAGAGCCACAAAATGTAAATGAAGCTAGCAGAGATGAATGTTGGGCTAAGGCCATGGATGAAGAACATGACCAAATTGAAAGGAATGATACTTGGGAATTAGTTCCTAGACCTCATGATAAAAATGTTATAGGAAAAAAATGGATATTCAAGAATAAGTTGAATGAAAATGGAGAGGTAATTAGGAATAAAGCAAGGCTTGTTTGTAAAGGGTATGCTCAACAAGAGGGGATAGACTTTGAAGAAACTTTTGCACCTATTGCTAGACTTGAAGCCATAAGAATGTTTATCTCTTTCAAGTTTTCAAAAATTCAAAGTTTATCAAATGGATATAAAATCTGCATTTCTTAATGGAGATTTAGAAGAAGTATATATTGAACAAACACAAGGATTCATTCTGGGAAATGATGCAAAGCTTGTATGCAAACTCAAAAAGGATTTATATGGACTGAAACAAGCTCCAAGGGCATGGTATTATCGTCTTGACAAATATCTTCAACAACAAGGTTTCACAAAAGGATTTGCAGACAACAACTTATATACAAAAATTGAGAATGATAAACCGCAAATTATTGTTGTTTATGTTGATGATATCATCTTTGGAAGTAATGAATAATCTATGAGTCAAAAAATTTCTTCTGTTATGCAACAATAATTTGAAATGTCTTTACTTGGAGAACTAACTTATTTTCTTGGTCTACAAGTACAACAAACAAAAGATGGCATCTTTCTTTCACAAATTAAATTTCTCAAGAAGATTCTGAAGAAGTATGGAATGGAAGATTATAAACCAATATGTATACCATTGGCAACAGGATGTAGTCTCAATTCTAATGATGAATCTCCTACAGTGAATCAACCAACATATAGATCTATGATTGGTAGTCTACTTTATTTAATAGGTACTAGACCAGATATCATGCATGCAGTAGGAATTGTTGGAAGGTTCCAACCCAATCCAAAGGATTCACATCTTCAGGTTTTAAAAATAATATTGAAATATCTCCAAGGAACTCAAGACTTTGGTCTATGGCATCCTAAATATATATATCTCACTCTTCATGCATATACAAATGCGGATTGGGCTGGAAATGTTGATGATTGAAAAATAACTAGTGGAGGTGAATTCTATATGGGATCACAATTACTATCTTGGTTCAACAAGAAACAAATTTCGACTGCCTTATCTACAGCTGAAGCAGAATATATGGTTGTTGCATCTTGCTGCATGCAACTACTCTAGATGATGCAAACATTACAAGATATTCAAATCACATGTTCTATACCTATCTCCATTTTGTGTGATAATACCAGTGCTATTAGTATTTCAAAAAATCCAGTAATGCACTCCAAGATCAAGCACATACCCATTAAGTACCACTTTCTATGAGAAAAAGTGCTTGAACAAAAGGTTAAATTGGAGTATATTCCCTCCAAAGAATAGGTTGTTGACATATTTACCAAACCTCTTCCTAGAGAAGCATTTGAATATCTTGGACAAAAGCTCGGAGTTGTTTCTGCCTCATTGTGCTACTAAAATCAGTTTTCATAGGAATGTTTTCTATACGCAGATTTCACGAAGCAGAGTCACGTATATACATGAGTTTCTATGTTTGTAGTAGCATATGTGTTTTTCTGATAGAAAAACAATGGGTCAGACTCAAAATCAGTTTCTAACATGGGTGTTCAATCTGATGTTGATGGTTACAGTCTACTGATATGCTTTGTTCATTTTTGTTTATTTGATTGATGAAGATGCCTTGATGAATGAATTGTTCACAATGCACAGGTAGCACAGGTTTAGGTGGAGCATTAGCCTTCAAAAACTTATGAATTGTTGGAATCATGGTTGCCGAATTCAGCTATGGTCTCAGATATTCATATCATTTGTTGTAAAGGTCATGCAAACACCTATGGTGTAATAATATGTCTCTTTTTGTCATAGTCTATTAATGAGTCCTTGTGAACATATGATGTAATTTGTAGCCCCATTATGCTTGTGAAGGATGATGTAATAATTGCAATTTTTTAGTCATGTATGAACATTTGGTATATCCCCACTTGGTTGGGTGATTGATGTATGTATGATTCATTGGTGATAGGAAGTTAATACTCACATAGTTGAGTTATAAAGTCATGTTATTATTTTGAAAAATGTCTCTACAGAATCTGCATGTACTCAGGAGGAGAATATCTTGGTCTGCCCTTTTCCCTTGATGTCAAAGGGTGAGAGTATCTTGGTGTTGCTTGATATATCTAATAGGTTCTACAAGTTGAAGTAATCAACACCAATATGGTTGTCATCAAGTCCAAAGGGGTATATTTTTGGCATTATGGTATAGGTGTTTCCCTTGATGTCAACCCACTCACAGGTCAGTTCACATTTGATAAAGGGAAGCTCACATTGTAACAGGTCAATTCAGAGGTAACAGGGTAATGGTATAGAAGAAGAGGATGATGGAACAAAGGACTACATATCAGAATCAAGCAATTAAAGAAAAATAATGTTTTCAGTTGTATTAAGTTGTATACATTGGTTCACCTAGTCTAAGTAGCGTATACAAGCGGGTTCACTGAACAAAAAACGTGTATACATATGCACGCACTTTCACCAGAGTAAAAGCGCGTATGGGATGGAAAATTAAGGCTAAAGAATACTAGGGTTCCATACCATGGTATTAGCCCACAATATTGAGTGGAATAACAACTACTTGATCCTGTCTAAGAATACCACAAGCTCTAAGTGTTGTTTTGTTTCGAGGTATCGAGAAAGGCTAAAACTATATAAGGAGGAAAAGGTCAAAGGGCTAAGTGTGCAATTGAAAGGGTTTTTCATGAATACTTCTATTTGAATTATATTTTATGTTGCAAGGGCTATGGTTATGATATGATCTGAAATATATTGTGCACCTTTGGATACAATGTTGGATCAGGATCATGAGACCTGAAATGACTTATCATTATATGATCTGATAATGGATGGGCTAGATCTGAATGCTAATGCATGTTTTATCCTTTATATGTTATGATATGGGTATGTCTGAAGTTTGGAATAGTTGTGAATTTATAAGTAAGTATTTTTAGATCTATACTTTGGTCCGCCTTAGTGAAGGCACGTATACACGTTGGTTCATCTCTTCCAAGTAACATATGCAATAGAAAAGATTTTTGTTCATAGATGACTGGTCTATCTAATCAGTGTTGTTGTTTTACTATTGTCTTTCAGTGATGTCTTCATTAGATATGAAAGTAAAACTAATTTTATAAGGAGATTGAGTCTGATTGATTGATTGATTGATTAAGAAGGGTGATATTTACTGCTATCTATTTAGAACTCTATAATTTGACAATAGATCTTCAAAATGTTACTGGTTGGTACAGTTTTTGGTTTAGAGTTTTTATGATTCAATATTTTTAGAGCTATATACAGGTTGGGCTACAAAAGGTAGCATATACATGTAGGTTGGCTTCGTTGAAGTAGTGTATATATTCTGACATATGATTTTTGAGGTTGTAGTTGGTTCTGGTTGTTGATGCAGTATTCTAGGTTCAGCTCTGTGTTCTAGTGACAGTGATCTGACTGTTCAGATTAACTAATTGTTGGTAGATGCAATTATTGCAGTGGTGATTGATTTTGAGCTTCAATGTTACTGATTGGTCCAGTATGAAAATTTTGATGAAACATGACCTTCATATTTTGTTGTTGTGTACCAAGAGTATCCTGTCTAAAAATTAATGAAACTTGGTCCCTGGAGGAAGAGTGAAGGTAGTAGCCTTATTTAGGTCAGCGCCTACGTACTAGTAAACATATCAGCCAGTACAAGAGCTAGGGGGTTGGAGCTCCCTTCTAGTAGAAGATGGAAAACGAGTGAAGGTTGTAGCCTTCAGTAGGTAGATGCCTGCGTACTGGAAAATTTTACACCAGTAGAAAACTTGTAAACACTTTTTATTATAAGAATATTGAAGACTGAGACGACAACGACGGTGGTTTTTTCCCACATTGGGTTTCCACTTGAAAAATTTTGATGTTCATGTGTTCTTCTTATGTGTGTTGTTTTATTTTGTTCTTACTACATCTGTTTACTGCTTAATGCATCACACTCTGATTTAAGACAATGAATTAGATGTTTATTTCATATACGTTGCTTTCATTCTCTCTAGTCGTGGACATACCTGGTTGGTTTCTGGTAAAATAGCTTATATTGTTTGAAAAGGAAAATCATAATTGTGAAAGTTAAAATATTGATTCACACCCCCCCCCCCCACCCCCAGCATTTTTCCCAACATATATCAGTGGAATCATTGGTGACATGATGATGATCTTCTGAACACCTGATTTGATTAAGCATTTTAATTTAATTTGAATAATTATCAAGGTCATAAGATTCTTTATCAATGGACAATGCTAAAGAATCATGTGTACATAGAGGAATTTGAAAAATAAAAGAGAGATAGAATGTGTCTTTATCCTTTTTCTCATTTTTTTGTGAGATGCAACCACCATGTACTTGATTACCATTTGGACCAACAAATTGAGAATCAAGAGCGTCTGAAGCAAATGGTGATGGAATAGGTTGATCAAGAAAATCAATTAATAGGGACCCATGAGGTGTAAATAATAATGTTTGAAAGGTATCTGTTGAAAAGGCAATGCTTTCAATCGAATCATATTCAAGATTTAAATTATGCACATTAATGTCATATTGAGGAATCAAGGGATCAATATTCTCCTCGGGCTCCATAAATTTATTAGAACATTCAAATTTTTCCTGAATGAAATCTTGATCATGGAAAGGAGATGAAGGTGGAATAAGTGGATCATAAATTTGATTTTTATATTTTCCAACTCCAATGTTGGCACAAGAGACCATTTTATTTGGTAATGAAAAAGGACAAGGAAAAGGGCCAAAGGGGGGAACAGAGCTAAGATTTTAAGTGTTTCATGATCAAGAAAAGTTGGGAGACTTGAATATGGTCGATATTCAAATGGTTCCAAAGATATCTGAACCAAACGCTGAAACTTTTCACCCATGAAATCCCATTCCATATCTTCTTCGGAAAATTCATAGCAAAGGTGAAGAAATCTATCAATAAAATCCTCTAATGATTCGTCAGGTTTCATTCTAATTTGATTGATCCATTTATATACATTTTTATAATTATACTTGTCAAAGGATTGATGAATTTCCTTGAAAATTTGGTCGAATGAATGGATAGAAGCAACTAGTAAGGTGTGACACCATTGCTTAACATGACCTTCAAGTGTGAGGGCGAATAATTTACAAGCATCACCTTCATAATTCACTTCATTAGAGTCACAAAAGTTAAGAAACCTAAGTATATGCTCAAGTATGGATGTTTCACCCTCGCCATCAAAATTTAATTAAGGCAACTTATGAATAAGTTTTGTCGGGATTGTAATATTTTCTCTATTCAAAAAACATCTCTGGATTATGATTTTGGGATGAGCTATTTCAAGATGAATATTGAAAACAAACTCGATAGGATCAACTTGTAGTATGGCCATCCTTCTAGCGAAAAATCTATTGACGATGATGGATACCACCAGTAGTAGGGGATTTCCCCAATATGAAGTCTTAATTAAGCCTCACATTGTTTGGGATAGGATCCCCATCTGAAACAAAGGCCCGACTACCATTTTATTCTTAGAGATTTTCCTTTACTATAATTAACACATAATAGAGTGCACATATACTTTGAGATAAGCAAGTAAGCCCTTAAAACACACAATTGCAATATTTATAGTGTACTTTCAAGGACGAAAAAAAAGAAATTCACCATTTAGAAGAAAAGTAATAATACTATCCTAATAAAGACACACACAAGGATAGAAAGAATTAGTAATTCACCTGCAAAATATTTCACAAAGTAACCACAATCATGAAAGTAAGTAATAATACACATTCAACTAGATGTGTACCAAAGCTGGATCACAAAACAAAAGAAAAGATAGATCTGCGACTTGAAAATAAGCCTCTTCAAGGTAGCAACCTCCTTTTACATCACATGAATGAAAATTTATTAGATGATTCAAATGACAAGACATCCTTGGTATATAAGGGTCTAAAGGGTCAAAATATAATCAGGTCCTACATAAAAAAATGATGTAAGGGCTCAACAATAACATTAGTGGGATTCTATGGGGCAAAAAAATAACAATATATGGGCTGCATTAGTATTATAGGGACCTAACATGGGCACAAAAATAACAATATGGGGGCTACACTACTATTATAAGGAACTAGCATGCCTCTCTCCCTCAAAAAAGTGTTGTCCTCAACACTTCATTAGTTATGGATTCTTATGTATAAATTCTTCATCCTCCCGTGTGGAATCTTCATCAAGTAAGTTCTTCCACTTTATGAGATACTCTAAAATTGATTGATTTCAATACCATCGAATTATTATTTTTATGATTACTTCAGGCTCCAATGTGATTTTTCCTTCCTTGTCAAGTTCTGGCAATACATTTTGAACTAGGATCTTGTCACCTATAACCTTGTTTAATCACGAAACATGAAAAACTAGGTGTACTCGTGAAGATGCAAGTAGCTCCAATTTGTATGCCATAGTACCAAACTTTTGCAACACTTTATATAGTACCAAAACTTTGCAACACTTTATAAGGCCCATAGTACTTTGGTGATAATTTATTATCCTTCTTAGCTTTCTTGAGGAACATTATTTTTTATGGTTGTAGCCATAAAAATACCCAATCAACCAAATCAAAAATTCTTTCAATGTGACGGTTATCTACCTATTGTTTCATAAGATTTTGTGCCAGATTCAAGTTATCCTTTAAGAGTTGGAGAACTTTTTGTTGATGCTCGATGTGATCTACCACTACTAGAACCTTAGAATTATCTCTTAAATATGATGTGATGGATTGTGGGCGCTATCCATAAAGTGCCATAAACGGGGTATTTTTTGCTATGGTATGGAAGGAAGTGTTATGCCACCATTCTTCCAAAGGTAACCACTTGAACCATGAGTTTTTTTATTAGATACAAAGCAATTGTCTTCCAAAAATTTATTCATTATCTCAGTTTTCCCATTGAGGATGATAATATGAGTTACAAGATAATTGGGCACCAACACAAGAAAATAATTATGTCCAAAAATTTCCAGTGAAAATGGGATCTCTATCACTTACAATAATCTTTGGGTTTCCATGTAGCTTTTAAATTATTTCCACAAATGCAGTAGAGACTATACTGGCTTTGAAAGGATTCAAGATAGTGCACAAAAGTGTGCATACTTGGTAATTCTATCCACAACCACCATTATGACACTCTTTCCTTCGGACTTGGGTAAACCTATGATAAAATCCATTGATACCTCCTCCCAATGCTAGCTTGGAATGGCCAATGGTTGTAAAAGACTTGGTGTCTTAATTGTCTCCACTTTGTTTTGTTGGAAAACCAAACATTATTCCAAAAACTTTTGAATATCAAATTTAAGGCCATCCCAAAAAAAAACTTTCTTGATCGTGTGGTAATTTTTTTAAAATCCCGAGTTCTCTCCTATAGGAGAGGTGTGCAATTCCAAAATAACATTTTGTTTGAGTTGGGATTTCTTACAAATATATAAGTAATCTTTGTACAGTAGTGAATCATTTTTCTAGATAAATGTATCAGATGCACTGGGATCTTGCTGCAACTTTTGAATGAGTGTCCATACATTTTTTTCATTCTTCCATTCATCCCTTTCTTCAGTTATATAATCAATTTGGATAATATAAATGGCATAGAGCAATGCTTCCACATCCTCATTCCTTCTTGAGAGTGCATCTACAACAATGTTTTTCTTCCCTTTTTTGTAGATGATTTCAAATTCATAACCCAACATCTTTGTGACCCATTTTTGTTGCTCTTCTAAATATAGTCTTTGTTCCAAAAAGTATTTAAGACTATCATGATATATTTTTATCTTGAAATGTCTTCCCATTAGGTAAGGGTGTCATTTCTTTAGATCATTTAGTATTTCCAAAATTTCCTTCTCATAAATAGGTTTGTCTAAATACTTTCCCTTGATTAGGCGACTTTCAAAAGCAATGGGTCTTACTTCTTGCATTAAAACAACACCAATTCCATTTCCTGCTACATCACATTCCACAATAAAGGTTTTTTTGAATTCTAGTGTAGCTAAGACTAGAGCTCGACACATTGCCTCTTTAAGATGCTCAAAGGCCTTAGTTTCTTTCGGAGTCCCAAAAAATGCATCATTCTTCAATAATGTTGTTAATGGTGTTGCTATTTTCCCATAATTTAAACAAACTTGCGATAATACCATTTCAACCCAAGAAATCCTCAAATATGCTTTAAGGTTGTGGGGATTTTCCATTCCTTTATGGATTTAAGTTTGTTAGGGTCTACCTTAACACCCTCATGAGATACAATATGACCCAAATGTTCCACTCCCCATACCCCAAAGAAATATTCATAAGGTTTTTCATAAAATTGTCTCTGCTCCAATAATTTTAGCACCTTGACAACATGTTGAACATGATATTTCCAAGACTTGTTGTAGATTAGTATATCATCAAAAAATACTAACACAAATTTTCTAAGAAAAGGTATTGAAAATGGAATTCATCAAACCTTGAAATATGGGAGGTGTGTTAGTAAGACCAAAAGGCATGACCAAGAACTCGTAATGAACCTCGTTAGTTATAAATGTTATTTTGGAATGTCTTTTGTCTTCATTCTAATTTGATGATATCCTGAGTGAGGATCCATCTTGGTGAAGTAAATTTATCCATGTAGTTCATCCAACAACTCATCAATGAAAAGAATAGGAAATTTATCCTTAATATTTAGAAAATTTGGCTCTCTATAATCCGAACACATATGCCATGATCCATCCTTATTTTGTACCAATACTATTGGAGAAGTGAAATTAATTTGGCTAAGTTGAATTATACCTGCCTCTAACATTTCTGCAACCATACATTCAATTCCACTCCTCTAGGCATAGGGATATATATAAGTTCTAATGTTTGGAGTAAAACTTCTTGGATTCAAGTGAATAGCATGATCATGATCACGAGTAGGTGGGAGACCTTCAAGAGTCTCATATACCTTGGAGTAATTGTCAAGAACTCTTTGGAGATCTGGAGAAATGGATGACTTAAATGTTTGTACATCTAGTGAAAATAATTGTGTAATTACCCCTTTTTATTCCTTCTTCAAAATCTTTTCCATGGAATAAGAGATTATTATCTTCCCAGGTTTCCCTATGAAACCCTTTAATTGAATTTATTTTCCTTCCAAGAAAAACTGCAAGAAAAGTTCTTAAAAATTAAAATTTATTGTCCCAAAAGATTGTAACCTTTGGACTCCTAATATGTCATTAATATGCTCTTTTAGCATAATTCCTCGTGGGAGGAGCCAAGGTGAAAATTCCTTTGCTCATACAATGAGAGTGTATATATAACTAATGGGGTTATGCTTCACCTCCCCTGTGACTCTTTGACTACCCTCATGACTCTTTGACTTCCTATGAATTTTAGACATTACATGACTCTTCATATTTTTTACATGTCATTTGTACTTCCACTTTACAATACATTTCCGAATAGGAATTTACATAATCCACAAAAATGATGTGGCATATGGTGACTCATGAAATGAAATGATATGACACTAATGACATGGACTACATGATGACATGGCAATGTCAAGTCATTCTTGCTACTTCTTTCTATGTGCCTTCTTGAGAATTTTCTTCTGTCCACCTCCATATGGCTTAGAGATAAGGAGCCTTCAATGATATCGGGTCTTGATCTACCATTGCAAAATGGTGTCCCTTTGCTTTCTTCAGGTTGATCAACTTGCATATTCAACTACATAATTTTATTCTAGAATTTCCCCTTATCCATCTCCTTCTCCATCATCCTTTCATGGTGTGATAGAGTACATGCATATATAATTCACTCATGACAAGATGACATCAATCTGATAAACCCCTAGTCTAAGATGTTGCATGATGATCCATTGACTGAGCCGGAACCGGGTGGTAGGTTGAGGGAGAGGCTCAATTACTACACAATTGAGCATATCAAGTAGTCAAGGGTCAGGCTTGAGCCATGAGACTATGCAATGCACAGTTTGGGTTGGATTGGGCATGATGATTATGTAGTTGGGGAGCTCAAGGAGCCAGGTTGAGGGCTTGATGACTGAAGTTTCCCACTGCACAATGATGGAAGGAAATGGATACTAGGTGATTACACCATTTCACAATTCAGGAGCTCAAGGGTTGGGCTTAAGGACTGAGACTACACAATGCACATTTTAGGCCTAGATGGACGGCAGGATTGTGCAATTTTTGAGCTCATGGGTTGGGCTTGAACACTGATATTGTGCAGTGGGTAGTCTTGGGAGGAAGTAATTGTGCATTGAGCAGTTCCAAGAGGCAAGGTTGCTACCAAAGGGATGAGACTTTGCAATGCACAGTTCAAGAGGGTCGAATGAGACTAATTTGCTTGGTTGGGAAACTTTATGAATTTGACTAAGTATGGGATCCATGAAGCTGATGTGAGTAGTGATAAGACTTGATTGTGATCACACACTTAGAAAAATTGACGACACAACATAGATCATTCGGAACACATGAAGGAAAAACTTCCCTTAGTGTGACAACTTTGCGATGAAAAGTGCGACACCAAAAATACACTTTACGACAACCATGACAACACTTGTGTGACAATGTTTAAAACTTTGGAAATGAGTGTGATACATGTTTACATGGTAAGAAAAAATAATTTACGCAAATATTACCCCTTAAAACCACCAAAACAATTTTTTTCACATCGTGCAACACTTAACATGCGAAAATATGACACTTTGATTTTCTTGCAAATAGGACCTATACACTTAGAGAAAAGACATGTGATAAGTCCTAAAGTTTGTGATGACAGTATACAAGATCAAGGTAGGCCCCAAAATTTGGGTGTAGGCCAAAATTTCAAAGGGTGTTGTAGCACCGACAACAGGTTGTTATTTAGCCTAGATTCAGAGTCTCTAAAATAAAAATTCACATTCCTTTTTCTCTCATCATGGGTTTCATGGAGTACCCTATCACCACTAGGAAGAATTTCTTATAGCAACTTAGTCAAACCTTCCAGGTCCCTTTTCATTTATACTTTTAAATAATCCTTCAAACCTTCCATGTCTTATTTTAAACCATTCTTTAAAACATTCATCTTATCTTCTATTTCATTTTTGGTTACTCTTTGCTTATTTATAACAAATGGGGGGACTTTTCACCTCCCATGTGACCCTTGACCTCCTTCATGACTCTTGAGATCCCATATGACTTTTGAGCTCTTACATGACCATTGGACTTCCTTGTGGCTTTTCACATTCCATGTGTGACCCTTGGGCTTCCACACATTTTTCATTTTCCATTATTTTAAATTACACAATTACATTCCACCAATAATGTGGTGAAAATACATAGAACAAAACAACACCCTTATGTTCACATTGTGAAGCTACAATTTGGTGAATGTGACGTGAGACTTCATTGTAATGTATTGATGCCAAGTTCTTATCATTACCACTATTTCTTCAACTCTTCATGATTTATCTTAGATGTGCTTCATATTCACCCTCCAAAGGGCCTGATGTTAACACTCAGGTTGTTCCCTTTGACTCCCAAGGGAATACGGCCGAGGTAACCACAAACCAATCTTTGGATCGCAGGTTCTTGCCTACCTGCAATCAGAGAGGGCTCTCTCTTTAGCATTTAGCTTTGTTTTGTAATGTTTTAGGCTAGTTATGATGCACCGAATTTTGTTTAAAGTTTGGTTGAATGATATATTCTAACAGCTGAAATGCAATGTTCAGGGGGTTTTAGTCCATTGGGCATTGGAGTCTGTGATTATGTGTTGCTTGAGGTATTTAGTGAGAATGATGATACTGCAGAGCCATATGGGCACTCATGAAACAATCTTCAAATTTGGGAATATAGACGGTTACCAGCCAGTGAGAGGCAACTAAGAATCTTTCACTATGTTGGTGATATGGAGAAATGAAATATTACTCAGGAGCAACTTAGAATTCCTGAACAGTATTTACTATGAAAGATTCAGTGTAAATGTGAGCAATTAAGAATTTCACATTCATAACTAATTCTGAAGAAGACATGATTAACAGCAGAGATTGAGTTTGGGGTGTTCAATAAACAAATCTTGAACTTTTATTTTTCTCTAATGCTAAGACTAAGAAATATACATCATAGGCGGATCATGTAAGAGAAGAGAACATAATGACACGGTTCAGAAAACTTATTGTAACATGAAATAACGTAGGAATCCTGCAGCAGCAAGCAATCTCATCACAATACTTCAAACAATGCAAAACTTCAGAAATTCCATCAGCTTCTTGTATTGAAAGTCTGAAATTACAGTATAGCTCTTCAGAAGAGAATCAACAACCCCAACAAGTTTATGCGTGGGGATATATATACAACTGTTTTTACAAAAATATCTTAACGATGAGTCATTTGCTTAATAACTTTCTTTACCCACTCTCAAAAATAGTAGATGCAATAGTTATTGATACTTTAAATGAATAATCAATGGCTGTCCACTTCTGTCAGAAATCCTTTGACTTTTGGAGGCAACTGGGGTCGGCCGAGTGCTTTGCATTGATTTTGAGAAATCTGCCTTTTACTGCCTTGTCATGGTGCGGTTGCCTTAGCCTCGTCATCTGCATTTGTAGGGCCTGCTTTGGTCGCCAAATTTGATTGCCGAGTTGGCCTTTTCTGCTCCTTTCCCAGTCAGAGCAACTATATCAATATTCTGAAAATGCTGACTTGCGATCGATACACACAAACCTGGTAAATAAACCTGTTTCTTCACAGCAAAGTTTGTATCATGCCCATCCACCATTCCTGCGTAGGCAATTGGTGTCTCAGGATTTTACCTAAGGTATCATCTGCCTCTGTGTATTTGTAATAGTTTGGAGGCACTTCAAAAAGATGTTTAATCTCATTCATAATAAAGAATAATTTTTCTAGCTTGTCATAGAGACTCTGCCCAGATGGAGGCCCTGTTTCCTCTGGGGCACTTGTTGATGCAGTGATCTAGTTTTTGGCATAGCTATTGACCCTTTTGGCATAGTTCTCATGTGATAGTAACCTTCTTGCACTACTTACCAAGCTGGGAAGACCTCTGTTATGCAATGCTATGATTTTTTCAATAAATTTATTCACCTCTTCCTGCATTTCTTGACACCTTCTGTCTAATGTCTGCACATAATTTCTTAAGGTAAGCACCCTCTTTATTAGTAAAATAGTATCAGTTCTACTGGTGATACCCATTCCTGCCAGCTGGGGGCCAGTGCGATTGTTAAGGACATTAATCATTCTGTTGGCTATTTCAGGCATATTCCCTAGAGATGCCCTGGCTCTCTGATTTTCTGATTGGGCCCTGCCTAGGAGATCCATATGCTCATGGATAGTTTCAATATACTGCCATTGGTCTGTAATGGATTGACCAATGTTGGCCCATAGGATTTTCTTAACTTCAATTATAACCTTATCAAGAGTAAGCTCTTTTTCTAGTTCCTTTATTCTTTTTTCAAGAGCCCTTACCTCTCTTGTTCTTTCAGCTATGCTCTGCTTTGATTTATCATATTTTTCTTCAATAGCAGCCAATTTTTCTTTAGTCTCATTCAGTTCAGCCATCTATACTTCTAGTGCTTCAAGCTCCTTCATCATATTCTGCATGCTGAGGCTGGGCACCTGTTCTGATGTTGTTGTTGGTGCTGTCACTTCTGTAGCTGGTGCTGAGCCTAAAGGGCCTGCCTATGATGTTTGTCCAGTGGGAGGACCTGCTACAGTAGTTGCAAGTGGCACACCTTCAGTGGATGCAGATGTCTATGCTGGCTGAGTTGGTACCTCACCTTGTTTTGTTTTTAATGCTACCTCCAATGCACCCTCTGTCTCCATCAATCTCTTATATAAACTCAGGAGTAAAGCAACCACATCCTGATCCTTCTTTTGTTCTGCAACCTCTCCATTCTGAGGGTGAAGGGTAGCTGGCAGCTTGATATGCTTTCTCAGAGCTGCTATGTCTTCATCTCTTTTCTTCAATAGTGCCTGCACACCCTTAGGGTCCTTTGGATCATGTCCCATCTCTATAATAATTTCTTCCAAGGACTTGATTCTGTTGTCCTTGGCTTGAGATGATGCCTTTTCTAATTCTAGTTGAGCAGTAGTATTGTGTAGAGAATTTTGCAATTGGTGTGCTAATAGAGTTTTATCAGCCAAAGTGGAATAGAGCATCTCCCATGTTTGCCTGTGTAGCTCGATCTGGTCCATGGGGTGGATGTCTTTGGCGAAAATCTCCAAATTGGTTCTGATATAGTCAGCAGCTGATTGAGGTTGATGCATAGTAGGCCTAAAATGACTGAGAGTCATTTTTTGTTCTTGAATATCATAAGCCGACATTAGTCTCTACTGATTAGTTGGTGCCATCTTTAAGAGTTGATTGTAGATCTGGTATTTGAGAGGCTCATTTCTTTTCTTGATGTATATTAACTACTTCTTGATGCTAGAGGCCGCCTTGGACCGCTGCCTTGAAGAACTTACCTCTGCCCCATGTGGCCTCTCTTGTTCTTGCTGCAAGGAGCTGGCCGATGTTTCAATGCTAGGAGGGAGCATAGTATCAGTTGGTCTTTCTGGCATTTCCTCCTCTGAAAAGGGATTTAGCCTTTTTATTTTCTCACCTTGCTGGTCCGTTGAAGTAGTAGGAGGAGTATCCTCTTGCCTATCTCTTTTCCTCATTCTTTCCTCATTAGCTGGTGTTTGTAAAACTGTAGACTCAACTGTTACCTCCTGCCTTGGAGGGATTTGCTCTTGTGTTTGCTGCTCTGTGGAGGTAGGTGCCTTAGCCATGCCTTCTTGTTGTTCTACTTGCTGCTCTAAATTAGGAGGTGACTCCTCTTGTTGTACTGCTTTGCCTTTAGCCATGTTTGTTGCTTGATCAGTTGCTTTGGTAGACTACTGGGGAACAGTGGACGATGAGGCAGTTTCTCCAAGATGCTAAGGGGCTGAAGACCAAACCTGTCCAGAATATTCCAAGTCAACTGCTTTTTCTAAATTCTTAATGGCTCTTTCTGCTAATTCCTCTTCAGAATAATCCTCCACTAATGTGCCTTCTCTCCACTCTATTTGGTTAGCATGTTTTTCAATTTCTGGAATGCTAAAGTGATCATAGGTAGAAAGCCTATACTTGATTCTTCTGAGGCTTATGAAATGGTTAGGGTCATACGGTGCCCAATAGAAGCTTGTCTTGAGAAGGAGGCTTTTTAGAATTTTGTCTGCCTCTTCCCAAGCTTCTTCCCTCTTGTTAAAGATAAATGGACCTAGCTGGTGCTTAATTTTCAGCTGTGCTTTCTTATTTCTGCTATGAAAGTGGATCATGTATGCATTGCCAAACTGTCGGAAGTATTCTAATGCAAAAAGTCTCATGGGAACATACTTTGGCAATCTGTATGGGGCTAGCTCACAGCCATATATTCTGATCACTGTGTGGTCTTGGTAGAAGTACCAATCTCCAATGCTATAGTTCTTTGAAAGCTGGAGGATTTTCTGCATATCATCGGTGAGTCTAGGAGGAGGGGAACTCTGCAGCAGGGACAAGGCTGGATGAATGAACAGGTCAATGAACTCATAGTAGTTGTATGGTGAGTAATGAATATGATGACAGACTGATGTCCAGAACATTACAGATCTTCTGTTTCCCTTTGCATATAACTTCTTGAGGAAAACAGGAAAGCTATCACGATGATTGTACAATAACAGATGATATATATAGGAGGTGTATTTGAGTACCCTCTCTCTCTAGGTTCATGAAGTGTTCATGAATCTTGTCGGCTATAAATGTAGCATAGTCATACTGGACAGCAGGGGGTTGTCCTGGAGTGAACATGGATAGCATTACCAAGGTTGTCTCATCCACAAACTCACTGGTTTTGAATCCTAAGATGGAGGATATCATGTCTACTAGTAGTCTCCCTATGTCATTGAACCAGACATGTAGATAAGGGGGAGGCTGCCGGGGCTGGAAATCTGGGAGCATGAACAATTGGCCAATTCTTGTAATTTGTGAGTTGGACAGCTTGGCACCTTGCTCCAGCAAAAGTTGCATAGAAAGAGGAGTCAGTGGCTTTGCAGATTGAAACTGTAGCATTTGGTTGATGGCTTCAGGAGTGATATGGAATAATACAGAGCCTGAAGGACTCAGAACAGCCCTTTGATTGGGGTCATAACTTGTGCAGCATTGGTGAATCAAATCAGGGAAATCATTCACCTGAGGGAGATAATAGATTGGTAAGTGGGACTTCCAGATTCCCAAGATGTCAGTACCATCTCTGTGTTTTTTCTTTAGCTCACAAACGGTTTCTATGTGATATTTGTTACATAGTTCAACTGTTTCTTTCATTTGATAATCTCTGTCAGCAAGGGCCAACCATTCTAGGTCTTTATGTGGGGCATTCAGAGGTGCAATATTCAACGCCACAGGGGTCTCCATTGTTTAACTGTTATTTGGAGTTGTATTGAACTTGAGTTTCTGAAAAAGGTAACACAGAGCAGTGAATTTCAATGGATAAGGCAATTTGCAGAGAGAACACGGGTAAATTGGGGTGAAACAAAGTTAAAATGTTGTTGAGAGAGGTTAAAAGAGCCAATGATGGGACTTAGTGTTGCTTTTACAGTGGAATTTGTCTGCTAATGGCTTTAAGTCGCAAATGCGCAAGAAGCTGTGGGAGCTTGGTAAATTTTGAACAATGGGAGCCCCTACAAGTGAATTTGGGGCTTAAAGTGGGAGATGGAGGTTCTTCATGCTTAGGAATTTTTAGCAGTTCTTATGCTTTTTTCTTTCTGCTTGTTTCATACAGTGAACTTGGAAGGACCAGGGTATGCAGAGGGAATTGATAAATACCTGGGGACTGTGTGGCCGATGCTGTTGAAGGTTGATTGAACTCACGGCGCCGGTAGCTAAGGAGCGAACTTTGGAGTTGGCGGACAAACGACGTAAATGGCATGCAGGAAATACAGTGCGTGTTTGGTAAGAAAATGGGAAAAAAAAACAATTTTTGCGCGATAATATGGAAAAATTGGTATTTGGCGCCTTTTTGATGGATGACATCAACATGATGTCATTGGTCTGGTCGGGTACGGAGGAATGACGTGTCAATTGGTGATTTGGTCGACATGGACGAGCGATGTGGCAGAAAGGTCGGAAGAATGGCGGAATGGGAGCTGATGTAACGCTGATGCGGCAATGACGTATTATCGGATCGCTTAAGGTACGGGCCTGGTAATGGTCAGAGGCCGCCCGATCCAGTAACAAATGGGCACGCGTCCCAGGCCCTACGTCACCCTCTGACAGATTTCGGGCAGTAAAGGACGGCGATCGGGGGAGGTCTAAAATCGTCGTGGACCGTCGGATGGGAGGGCCCAGATCCGACGGATGACGGGCCGCGAATATGTCAGCGCGATACGGTGGGACCCGGCGGGTTTTTTTTTTAATATTTTCTGCTTTTTGGTGAAGCTCGCCACAATGTAAACATTGGAAAAACGACTTAGAGTGGGTTTTTTCAAAAATTCACATAATAAGCAGGGAAAATACGACATTGCAATTTATAAGGTGGATAAGGGTTATTAAACCAACCAAATGTTAATTTAATCCCCAATGATACTATGAACTAAATACATGAAAGCCTTTGATTCTGTAACGTTTTCCGAACTTTAAACATATGGCTATAATGCCCGGGGGGGGGTATTTACATATTTTATTTTATTTTGTTTTTTCACAATAATGCTATAATAGTAGGGGAAGAGGAGCACTTAGGGAGTTAGATAATAGGGTTAGAATTCAATGTGAATTGGGGATGTGAAAGAGGAACAGCGAGCTAAGTTTAAAGAGTAAACTTAGATTTGGAAGTAAATGAAAGTGAGGAATGGTTTTACACCAGGAATGTGGCTTCTTTTCGGAGAAGAAGGTCAAAACTTGTCATGAATTTTTCCAAGGAGAAATACAAGAAGGACTATTTAGGGAGGTCCTAAAGTCCTCAAGGGGATGTTAGAAAGAGAGTCTCTGGGGAAAACAGGGGAAGTTAGACATGCTTCCATATTCTGTCATCAAAATGCTGCATAGATACCTCTGCAAATGCTAATATGTGCTTTCTTGATCAAGGCAAAAACTGAATAGAATCAGGCTTCTGCAACTTCTGGCTACCTACCCAGCTTAGTACCTAGCATTTTTTGTTACTTCAGGGAGGGTGCACTTAGACTAGAAAACCCTCATATGCTCTTTTCTTTTTTGCTGCCCTCCTATCTAAATCTACCCTTATATCTTCCAAGGGCCCAGATTAAGCTGATGGGCTCCTTCCTTTCTCTATCCAGCTACTCATCTGTCAAGCTTGAACTGTTTGAACAGGTATTCATTCTCTAGTCTAGAGCAGGAAATTTAAAACATGGCATGGCCCAGTTTGAACTGTTGAGCCATCCATCAAGATAGCAGTGGCATTTGAGTTGGCCACTTTCCTGGTCTTTCTTTGGGGTTCATTTCAATTATTTTTTCTGACCAATTCATTTTCTTGCCTTTTGATTATTCTTTTAAGGCATACCCTCTTTACATGTTTTAACTGTTTGTTTCTTTCACAAAAAATGGAACCTTTGTATCATCAAAGATGAACATTTTTGGCACTCCCACTGTCAATCATGAAAAATGAAACCCTATTGGTATAGGAGGATAACAGTGGCTCCACTTGGGGATGACTTTTCCAGATGAAAAGTCAAGATCAGCAGGTCAGACCGCCTTGTTTTTCCATTCTTTTTGCAGTCTTGCTCCTCTGAGTGTTTCTCATCACCTAGATAGTTCCGAAGTACCTTCTCTTGCTTTCCCATGACAAGGTCAATAATATATATCAAAAAAAAAGGTGCAGCACCTTAGTCTTTCTCAAAATCTACTTCACTTGGACCTTCATCTATCCGCTGTAAATAAACACACTGAAAATACAAATATTTATGTACAATATACAATTGAGCAGTGCTTGATCAAAGGGGGTCAAAATAATGCTTGAGCATCCTCCCATTGACTGGGCCTTCCTCAGTGTTTGAGCCATCCAAACTCTTTAGAAAATAGGTGTTATTACCTTGTACAACATAAATTACATAAGGCCCCTTCCACAAGAAGTCAAATTTACCATGTTTTCCTTTGTCCTCCCTCCTGGAATCCCATCTCAGCACTTTGTTTCCTATAAAGAAGTCTTCAGCTTTGGTTCTTTTGTCAAATACTCTTTTGAGCTTTTCTTGCAGTACTTGGGTTCTTTGATAGACTTCCTCTCTTGTTTGTTGTAGGTGGATTGTCTGATTGATCCTTCTTTGAATGTCATTGGGCTCAGCTTGTATTTCTTGCAGCAACTTGATTACAGGAATACCTAAAGATGAAGGAAACCTTGCTTCCATTCCATAAACTAGTTCATATGGACTTGTACCAATGGATCTCTTGGTGGTCAGTCTGTCTGCCCACAGTGCATTCACCAACTTCTTATGCCAATTCTTTTTATTTTCCTCCAAAACTTTCTTGATGATGTTGATGAGGCTTTTATTGGAAGACTCAGCTAGGTCGTTACCTTGAGGATAGTAAGCAGTGGAATGACCTAAGGTCATATGATATTTGTGGCAAAAGTTGATCATTTTTTTGGACTTGAAAGCGGCGGCATTGTCTGTGATAATTTTGTCTGGACAGCCAAACCTGGACAAGATGTTGGTTTCTAGAAATTGTATAATAATGGAGTCATTGGCCTACCTACAGGGGACAGCTTCTATCCATTTGGTGAAATAGTCTGTAGCAGTCAGAATCCACCTATGCTGGCCAGAGGATGGGGGGTGAATTTCACCAATAAAGTCTAAACCCCATTGTTGGAATGGTCTCTCAGTTGAAACAGGTTTGAGTGGTAAAGGCAGCAGCTTTCTCTTGCCTTCAAAAATTTGACATTTGTGACAAGACATTACAAATTTTCTCACATCAGTAAACAAGGAAGGCCAATAAAATCCAGCCCTTAGGATTTTATCAGCTGTGGACTTCCAGTATAAGTGTCCTTGACAGTCACCTACATGAAATTCCTTGAGGACATTGTCAATTTCATCCAATGTTAAGCAATTAAGTAAGATTCCTTCATGATTTCTCCAAAACAAAACATTGTCTATAATACAAAATTTTGATGCTTTCATTTTCAAGAACCTTTTCTTAGTTCTGGACAACCCTGGAGGAGCTTGCAGGTTTAACAATACAAAACATATATCAGCATACCAGGGAGATTGCATAAAGGCTTGGTTGATCTGTGGAGTCGCCATCTCCTGTTCGTTGTCCAGTTCATTAATGTCAAGGGCTTGGAAATTGGTTTCAGTCATCAGCTTGGCTAGACCTTGTCCTTTTATCAGTTTGGTAGGCTTGATTTCCATGTCATATTCTAAGATATTGGCAATCCACTTGCCCCTCCTACCTTCAATTCCTTCTTGGGTTAAAATGTCCTTAACCACTGCATTTGGGACATAGGAAATTACATGAGAGTATAGGATATAGATTCTAAAGTCTTTGATGGCTTTTACCAATGCATAGGCTTGTTTTTCCATAATCTGATACTTTAAGGGGACATCTCTAAGGGCTCTACTAAAGAATGCAATGGGTTTTTCACAGCCTTGGTCATCTTTTTGTAATAGAACAGCAGCAATTATATGCTCAGATGCAAAAGAAAAAATAATGAAATCTCTATCAAACCTAGGGCTTGTTATGACTGGTGTGTTTGTCAATGCTCTTTTGATATCCTCAAAGGCTTGTCTAGCTTCCATGGTCCATTTGACCTTGGAATCCTTTTTCAACATATTGTTTAACAGTCTTGTGAGCTCAGCCAAATTAGGAATGAACCTTCTCAAGAAGTTAATTTTTCCTAGAAAGCCTTGTAGTTCTTTGATGTTTCTCGGATGAGGTACTTGTAGGATAGCTTGAATTCTATCCGGATTGATCCTAATACCATCTTTTGAGATTATATGCCCTAGGAGTTTACCTTCCTCCAGGCCGAACAGTGATTTCTTTGGATTTAAAGATATGCCATATTTTCTACAAATTGTGAAAACCTGCCTCAAGTGTTCTAAGTGTTCTTGGTCTGATTTTGAAAAGGCAGTAAGATCATCCAGGTAGACCACCAGAAAATCATGGATTTCCTTGGCGAAGGCTATATCCATTGCTCTTTGGAAGGTGGCCCCTGCATTCTTAAGCCCAAAAGGCATTTTGACATATTTGAAAGTTCCCCAAGGTGTTGTGAAGGCAGTTTTGTCTTGATCATCCGGGTGTACTAGAATCTGATTGAATCCAGAGAATCCATCTAATAATGAGATCCTAGAGGCTCCCACTACCCTTTGTAGGATATGATCCATTTTTGGTAAGGGGTAATGGTCTTTGAGAGAGACTTTATTCAAATTTCTTAGGTCAACACACAGTCTGATCTCTCCCGTCTTTTTCCTAGTAGGCACTAGGTTTGAAATCCATTCTGAGAACCTGATTGGAGCAATGATTCCTGCTTCATACATACGTTTCACTTCTTTTTCAATGAGAGGAAGGAGCACAGGGTTCACTCTTCTAAGTTTTTGTTTGAAAGGTTTTTGGTTTTCTTTTAAAGGTATGGTGTGCTGGATGACTGAGGTATCATAGGATTTGAGGTCCTCATAGCTCCAGGCAAAGACATCTTGGAACTCTTTAAATAACTCAATGTATTTCAATTTCTGATCAGGTGGTAATGCTTTAGATAATTTTATCATTTTGGGATTTTCTGTAGTTCCAATGTTACAATCTTCAATTTTAGCATTCAGCGGTTGCATTTTTGTTTTTTTGAGATATCATTTGAATCAAACAGATCCTCCAAAGGGGTTAGACCTATGGGCAGAAAATTATCTTTTAACTCAATTACCTCTGCTTCTGTTTCAGCCAGTTCATCTTCATCTATTTGCCTCAACTTTTGTATACTTTCGTTGTTAAAGGTGGTAGGATGCAAAACCAGATTAGTTGTTTCAGCTGATATATTCTGTGTAATTGTGTGTGCCTGTTGTTGATCATCTCTAGTGGTTGAATCAATGTTAATGCCAGAGAATTCCTCTTTTAGAGTGAGGAAGTTATTTATCTGTGTGTCACTCTCAAAGACTTGCCAATTCTTGATGTTGTCCGGAACTGCAGGTCTATGTTTGATTTCAGCAGTGAAAGTGTGATTGGGTTTGAAAGGCAGCTTGCAAGTGCTGGCGAAGGTTGCCAAGCTATGAGCATGTAGATTGAGCTCTCTAGAAATTTTAGTTAACTGGGATTCTGAGAAGGTATCAAGTACCTGGATAGCTGCTCCCTTATATGCTCTCAACCTTAGATCATTTGTGGTAAAGTTTCCTTTCATCTGTTGTATGATCAGATCTGAATCTCCTAAGATTGAAACTTTGGTTGCACCCAAATTTTTTATGAGTTTGAGACCTAACAAAAGGGCCTCATACTCAGCCATATTGTTTGTGCATCGAAATTTTAACCTATATGCATGACCCTCAGCCCGGTCATTGTGTATATTGTGGATCCAGACTCCTGCTCCAGCTCCTAACTTGTTTACAGAACCATCAAATTCTAAGTACCATAAGGTTTCATGATCAAGATTTGGATTGAGATCTTTAGAAAGTTGGATCATGGGCAGATTGGTTTCTTGCAAGTTGCTTGATACATCGTGCTCCTTCGTTATATCAGTTATGCCTAAAGTCCTTTGGTCTTGGGGGGCAAATTGTTCATTTAATTCCTCTGTCTCTGCTGCCATTAATAGTTCAGAATAAGCCTTGCTGCAGATGTCAGCATTATAGAGAATAAATGAATCCATGTCAGAGTGTATTGAATAGATTGGGAAGTTTTGGGGCTTCTCTTGACTGCTTACCACATATTTCATTAATGTTTCGCGGTATAATCTCTTTGGCTATTCGAAGACTGAAATGGTAGCATAGGACATGTCTAATTGCAAAGATCCTTGGAGTTTGACCCCCCAGGATCTGGACAAGAGCATACCATACTTAGGAGGTATGTCAGCTACTACTACATCCATCAAAATTGTTTTGGTTGGGTATTGGACCAGGGAGACACATAAATCTTTAATCAAGCCTAAGCACCTAACTTGGCTTGAATCAAATGAGAATAGATCTTTATAAGGTCTTGTGATGTCTAAGTCGAGTTTTTCCATTACAAATTTGGGCATTGAGTTGTGTGAGGCCCCGGAATCAAACATTGCATTGTGTAGAACCTTATCATGAATGTTTAAACTGACATAGAAGGGTGGAACCCCTCCATTTGTTGTTTTTCTGTTAACCTCAGGACCAAACAGTAACTCTGGTTGATCATCTAGGACATTCACAGCATCTTTATTGTCTGATATTTGGAGTGACCTATTAATCTGCTGTCTGTACACTTGATGTTTGGCCAATTCAGAAAGAGGGATTGATATCTTTAGCTTACTTATTTATGTTTCCAAGTTAAAGGGCTTTTCTATTTGAATCTTGGCATTAAGTGCAGCAGGTTTTTCCTTTTCGGTTGGGTTGTCAGTGGTCCTTTCTTCATGGTTGGTATGATTTTGAGTGAAATTGGTACCATATTTGTTTTCCGGGGTGGTATCTGCCCTTGCCTTTGAAGGATGGAGTGGGGCTGGCTGGTTTTCAGAGGGTTGTTGTTCTGAGATATCCTCCACAGTGACTTCTGTGGTATGTGGGTTTGAGTTGCCAGTGGATTCTGGAAGAACAGTCTTGTCATTGGTCTTTTTTGGCTGCTTACTGTCCCTTGGTTTAAGAGGTTCAGGTACATCTATAGTTCTACTCCTTAGTTTATATTGTTTGTGTACCTCATAGACTGCTGCATCATAACCTTCTCTAAAATCAAATGATTCTCCTGACTTAGTGTGAAATTGATTGTCATTATAAACCTCTTGATCTTCTTGTGTTAAAAAGACCTGATGTTCACTGTCTAAACCCATTAGGTTGATGTGAGGCTCCTCAGTTGGTTCGTTAGATGTTGAGGCCTCAACATAATTTTCTTGGAAAGGAGGTCTAATGTGCTGGTCAAGATCAGTCCTTCCAACATTTGGATTTTGATTCTTTCTAAAATTTGGATTTCTAGCATTGCTTGGTTGACCTTCCCATGATGATTTTCTTTCTATGGTTTCTACCCTGTCCCCAAGTCTGTCCATACCTTTGATGATTGCATCTAGCTTTTGCTCAAATGCTGAGGGTTCTTCCTTAAAAGTGGTTCTTCTTTCAGCTCTTGCCCGATTTCTTTTGGCAATCAGATTTGCCTCTACACTTACAGCTATGTTTTGCATGTCTGCCAGGGTTGCAGGGGCTCTTTCCCTTAGTTGATATGCCATATCAGCATCAAACCCATCCGGAAATTTGATTAAGGCTAAATCAGGTGGAGGCCTAAGATTTTGAGGAATGGCATTATAAACAGTGTTGAATCTGGTACAATAATCTAGGACAGTTTCTTGTGGGCCTCTCCTTATGGTGTCATACTCAGATAAAATGTGTAGAGGATCCTTTTTCTTTTCCCATCTGTTCAGGAAGGATTGATAAAGAGCGCCCGAATCAGCTATGGAATTTGCAGCAAGTGCTCTGAACCAAGTTCTTACTTCACCTGTTAAACTTTGGACAAAAATTTTCATTCTCACATCATCATCGTCTATTTCATAGTTTTCAAAGTAATCTTGCATTTTCTTGGTATGTTGTAAGGCAGTGTATGTATTGGTTCCATCAAAATAAGTGATCTTACTTTGGTAGTCCTGAGGCATGGCCCCAGGATTAGCAGGTAGCTGAAGGGGGGCATAACGATTAGCCATATTTGCAGGGATCAATGGGACAACAGGTAGAAGGGGAACAACTGGAACAACAGGGACAACAATAGCAGTTTGTGTATTAGGTGGAGGTGTGAATAGTATATTTTGGGAATTGGATGAGGAAGAGGGGGAAGACTGGGTTATTGTTGTGGGGAAAAATGCCTATGCAGGACAATCCTATCCACCTAAGGTGTGACAGAGCCTTAGCAACAAACAGATATAGCTATTCTGGTTTCTTCCTTTATGAAATGTGAAAGAGGGGAGATCGATAGACTTACCGTTGTCTTCTGTTTGTCCCTCGATCTAGATCCTCTTCTCTTTGGGTGTTCACAGCTACTTGCCTCCTCGCTTGCTCAAGAGAACAGCTACTTGATTCCCACGAGATCACAAGAGAACAACTACCTGTGACAAGAGAACAGCTACTTGCGACAAGAGAAGAACACAACACAAAGGCAGATATTCATATTCATAAATGATTCAGGATTAGAAGTAAATCAAATACACTAATGCAATCATACAAATACACCAGTATATAGGAGAAAACCAAGATAGCTTTATTGATTGATAACAAGGTTCAGGAAGAGATACAACCCAGAGGGCTCCAATCCAGCATCTCCTTCCCAGCAGAATGGAATTCCTTCTTCAGCTCCCTTCAAAGCATTAAGCACCCAATGTTTCCAGTCTCAAACCAACAGCAATTCTTTGCAATAACAAAATTCCAGCCTCTAGATCTCATGGAGGAGAGATCTATATATAGTTATTTTGGAGAGAGGATGAGTCAGCTTAAGATCTGACTAGTGTCCTCTCCCTCTCTCAGTTCTTGAGTCCACTTGGAGGTTCTTTCTTCCACTTGGATATTTGGAACCTCTTACTCATCACTAGTCGAATTCCCTGAGGCAAGTGTCATTTTGGAAGCTTCCTGAGCATTGACACCTTGAGGAATGAGTCTGCCACTTGTCCAAACTCGCTCAGCGTAGGTAGCCTTTGTTGGAGTTAACATTCAATGCAGGTAGACAGTGGAGCCACTGACATTCAGCGTAGATGCTCAGTGGAGCAGTTGACATGATCCTGAATTGACTTGTTTTTGAGTGGTTTCAGGTGGAGAACTTATGTGAATTGCTGTGGTTAGTTAGCCTTGTTCCTCTAGGGGTAGGAACAACATGTTTAGGGACTTTGGATCCCTTAGATTATGGACATTTCATGCTCAATGCTGTAAGGCACAAAAATGTCTATAACAGTTGCCCCCTAAAGTATGAGGCCGTTTATCGGGTGAAATGCTTTATCCAGGAGGGTCCGAAGTTCATCCATTTGCTAGGAGGAGACCTGTAATAAGATACAATACAATACATTATGATTTACACTGCTTTCATGATCTAGTTGAGGCGGGCATTCCCATGCTCAGCTTTATAAATTCATTTTTGTACATAGAACAGACGATCGTCTGATGGTAGACTGATAATTTTGGCGAAATTATCATCCTTTGAGTAGGATGATCATCTGCTGCAATGATGTACATGTCAAATGTCTTTATCTTTCCTGAATATATATCGCAGCCCGGATGGACGAAACTAGATCCGGGGTCTTCAAACTCGTTCGATCTTCACTCTAAGTACAAGTCGATCCATGTGAGAATTGCGCTGAAGTCGAACATGGAAAGACATCGCTTGATTACCGGTCAATGATGTAAACCGTTAACAAGCGCAAGAGGAATCACTGATAATGATAATGACCCTCAAGGTACTGCAGTACAATTCACGTGGTGTGAATAAAGGACTTGGCGTCGAACACCACACAAAATCTTCTGGTCGAAGGTCATTGATGTATACCTGTCGCCGGAAGTGAGAAACTTGCCTTTGAGGCATGCAAGCTTCAAAGTACTGAAGGGGTTGTTCCTAGATCAACTTCTTGGATAATGAGCTGATGTCGACAAGAAGCGATCCGTCAAAGGAGGGCCTTGATGAATCCCACATCAGTGACACGGAACGGAGCTAATGATTTTAATGGAGGTGAAAACGATCTGTGACATATGATTCAGGGTGGCGGTCATGAATGGATGAAGGATAATGTATGGCAGTGGATGGGACCCGGTTGACTCTTTCTGAATGACTTCTCTTGAACATATGGCGACACTGATGCGATGGATCGGTAGCATTACCCCAAATATGGATGGTATGGCGAGACCATGGTGATGTGACCGGTGAATGAGACAACCCAACCCGATTGTGGTACGGAGGAAAAGTGTCATGTTCAAGAGCGACCTGCTACCATCAAAGTTTTCTCGATTTTCTCCCAATTTTTCCCCAGTCATTGCTGACCAGTACCTCTTTATTTTTGTCAAGCTTGAGGAGGATAACATATGCTTGTTCTATAACCTGCCCTTCGGGCAAGCCCATCGCTATTTTTTAACGAACCTAGCGATAGTGAAAACTCGTTCTCGTCTAAAGACAAGTTTGTCGCTATTTAATAATTTTAACGAGTCTAACGACAAGGATAACTCGGTCCTTTTCATTTTTAGAGAGTCTGAAAAGGTACATAAAGTTAACTCCAAAATTCCTTTTTCGTCATCTAATCCCTTAAGTCCGAAAAAGTATAAAACAATACAGAAGGGATGAGTTTTCGATAATTTTAACGAGCCGAACAAAACAAGCGCTCGATCTTTTTGTGTAATAATCCCTCAGGTCCAAAAAGATTAAAATCTAGAGGGATAGCTCTTCCTGTCCTTTAACGAGCTGGGAGGCCAAAACTCGGCAATCTTTTCATATTTTACGAGTCAATTGAAAAGAGCTTAAAGAAGACTCATCTTTTGAGGAACGAGTGATAAACAGGGTTAGCAGCAGATTCCAGGTACAGGTTGGAATTTTCCAATCACGGCAGTGTCACAAGGATGGCTAGGTGAAATCACTCTTCGCAGTTGTTCCTCAAAATGGGTAAACAATCATATGGAGGTGAACGATCGGCCAAATGAAAAGTGGAGGTGGCAGGTGCAAACACGGCCAAGGCTTTAATGGCTGATGATATTACATTCACAGTGGTTATTTACCGAGTAGGTTCATTTTTTATTTTAAAATGAGCTTAAACACTGGAGGAAACTCTTGCTCATTGCTTATGTTTATTTTTTAATGAGCATGAAGCCCGCGTTAAAACTGCTCGGATCTTGCGTTTATTTTTTAACGAGCATGAACTTTATGCTAAAATTGCTCGATTACCCAGTCATAAGATAAGAGTGTCTCATCAAGATTCTATTTTTTATGGAGCTTCATCTCACTAAGCTTTGCTCCTCATCCTTTCTTTATGCAAGCTCAAAAACGACTAGTCCTACGAGTTTAAAGGGTTAGAGGTCCTAAAAATTTAAAAAAAAAAATAGCCGCCCCTTGTTTGCAGTCCAAAAGGTTTGCATGCCCCCAGGTATAAAGTATGATTTCAAGGTTACCTCTACTTCTTTTCCTTCAAAACAATTGTTTTAAAGAGAGAGGCTTACCTCTTTCAGGTTACCCAAAGATTGTCTCGTTAATCTTTCAAACAAAACACTTCCTCGGCAGTGTCTACCGAAATAGACAAAGGTGAGTGACGACTCTTGTCAACTTACATAACTTTGACAAAAGAATCCTATTCTAGAATAACCCCTCTTCCTCTATGGACGGGGTATAGACTAGTCATATTCTCCCGCGGAAACCTACTCTATACCCAAAGTTTCACTGCCGAAGCAGGCCAGGACGCATGCCCCCCTGGGTTCCAGTCATATCTTCCCGGATTACTCGCGCTCATCAGGAGGACGAACCGTGGGTTGAGACACTTCTTGCATGAATAGACCATTTAGGGATGGTACATGACTATTTGCGATGCGTGATCCGGGAAACGAAAGTTGGTCTATGAGCTTGACCATTCTTCCTTCATGCGGAAAACACATTACTCTAAAGAGTGAGGAGACTATAGCTCCCATGCAATATATATAGTCTCGTCCAAGGAGTAGGTTATAATCCAAGGGTCCTTGAACGACCATCACGTTCATTTGAACAGTCTTCCCTTTCAATGTTATAGGCACATTGGGGAGGATCCCTAAAGGTCGACTGGTTCCTTTATCAAAACCTGATAGATTTCTCATCTCAGGTAAAAGCGCTGGCGAACCAAGCGCTTTCCAAGAAAAAGAGGAAAGGATACTCACAGATGCCCCCTCATCAATGATAGTGCCAGCCATTACCATTCTGTATATTTGAACAATAATTCTGAATGGTATACTTGTTGGTAACTGGGGTTTGCCTAGTTGGTTCCAGTCAAAGGACACAACCAGGTTGCTTGGTGGTGGGACCGAATAAACGGCCGGATATCGCTCTGACGAAATTCCTTCCTGCGATAAAGGAATGGGAGCATTACCCCCTTGTTCATCAGAGTCAGTGTTAATGAAGAGAATTTGGACGGTGTCGTCTTTATTCTCCTCTGTGATGGTATCATTCGAAGATAGAGCCTCTGAAGGCAAAACCGGGTCAACTGCCGTATCAACCTTTTGACTTTCGTCAGGCATGGATCCAGATGGTTCATCTTCAATGATAGGTGCTTCGGCTGAACACCTGGGCGGGCCAGCCGGGTTCTCAACTAGTGAAGGACTTGGCAGGAGTTTTTGATATCCAGGAGGAAGTTGCGCTCGTAAAATCGGGCGATCTTCCAGAACTCTTTTAGCCTTGTCTAAGAAGGGACAACGGTGGATGGCGTGATCACCTTCACACAGTTTGCAGGGAAATCTAAGTTTCCCTCTCTGTCCTGGGGCTTCACTCCTACTAGTTGATGGTGAGCAATCAACATGGCTATCAGAGGTTGATGCTACCGAATTGTGCAAACGGGGACACCAATCCCTTAGTATTCGAGGGATACAGGGACAATCTCTATGGAAGTGGTCTCCCTTGCATATGACGCATGGTGATTTAGGCCTTACGAGTGCTGTGTGTGGATTTTTGTTAGATGACACTTGTTTGCCCCCAGTCGCCTTAGGCTCCTTCTTCTTCTTTTCTTTCTTCTTCTTCTCCTTCTTCTCCTTAGGAACCCGGTTTTTTGTTCGACCAGTTCCGTCAAGCGAAGAGGAAGGAGGGGAGGAAGATGAAGTGGAAGGCTGGGAGGCAACTCTTGTCTGATCTAACTTTTGACTTGACTGTTCAGGAATGGTGGTATTTTGAACGACATTGGTTGAAAAGAGCCAAACTGGCAAGCCAATTGTCAGTCCTGGAAGCGACAATGTGGCCATGTGGGGTGCACCAACATCTCCCCAAGAGGAGAAGGGACTAGGATTCCCACCAAGGGGAATTCCTTGGTTGGTGTGCTCCATCTTTCAACCTAAAGATCAACGCAGGAATTAAAGGGTGATTGTTCCATTTAAAATAAATTTTAACGACGCTTTAGACACAACTTGCTTTTTCAGTTGTAAAGATTCGAGAAAAAGCTAAAGATGACTCTAGTCTCCTTCGATGTTTTAACGAGCCCGAAGTGACAAATGCTCGGATGGACTTTTTCTGTTATAGAGTCTGAAAAAGGCCAAAAGGAACTGCTCTGGAGATCTAGGCAGAGGGTGTGCCAAACTTTTCGCAAAACCGCAGAATACTTTTTAGGGTACGGGCGGTCGATCTTCGTGAATGTTGTGTTCACTGCATTGCGATCAGTAGGGCGGCCGACACGGCTTCCTAAGGATAAAGGATATATGCCTATAGGGGTCTCCCAATATATACGCGACGGTACGTGGGAGCACAATCCGTACTAGCACTATCGTCCCTCAGGAGGAATCACCCACCTTCCACGAGATCGACAGTCACTAGGCTTAACGACGTCGGAACACGTCTCTAGCCTAGACCTCTATGTTGTGCGTTATGTTACAAAGCGTTGTTAGGTTCATTCAGTTTATTTTAGGTTGATCTTTTTAAAGTTTGCCTTTCAAGGTTCACCACGAGATGTATGATACAAATTCCTAAATGCAGTCTAAAGATGATAAGCAAGCTTTATATCTTTTCAACTTTGAAAATCCTAGCTACTAAGGGAAAAGAAAGACACTATCTTTTCTCAAAGAGCAATCAGCACACTCTAATGCACTCTTCCCTAAATCAATCATGCAAACTTATCAAAATGCAAATGCACAATGCAGGTGTTTGTTTTCCACTTTCTTAGTATAGATGCCTACAAAGAAAGCTTTTTGTACAACTTTGAATTTGCTTTTAAAATGATCAATACAAACAAGTTCACTTTTTCGAAATCAGAGAAGATAGAAGAGATTACAACACTTAACAATTTTCGAAATAAAGACTTGTTTTGACACTTCAAAAGAGACAAATTCAAACCAATAAGCAAAAGTAAATGTATAATCAATCTGGAAACAACCAATGAACTCTCTTCTAAGATCACAATCAATCAGATCTGAATCAAAGGCTACAGGATGACTACTTTACTCATGCAAAGGAAAACTGTAAATGACGCCACAAACACATAAAAACATTCACAGTCTTTTTGTACAAAAGGAGGCGGAATCTAAGCAAAGAAAAGGGGTTTTTAGACTGGTACCTATGCTGGTTAAAGGCTGCAAAAAACAGAGATCAAAACAGGGCAACAGAGAGAAGAGAACCCCAGCTGCACAAGGCTAAACTTGTTCAGCGCAACCTCAACACTGAGGATTTGACATTCAGCGCAGGTAGCCTTCATGGGACCTGCGTTGAAATGCAGACTGCCTTCACAGCAGTTGCGCTGAAGGAGAAACTCTCGTTTCTCCTGGGTTCTGGGTCACAAATTGCTCAAAAATCAACAGTTTCAGGCCAAATCAGAAACACAAGCAAGGTATAATCAAAGGGATGCTTTGAGAGGGTACTAAATACTATCACAAAGGATCATCAAGTCATTTGTGAGTCCATTGTTCAAATCATAGACAAAATCCAGTGAAGGATCAAGGCAGCAACAGTCTACTTTGCAGAAGCAGTTCGATTGTTGCTGTTGAGTCTATGAAGTAAACAAATGACAGAAACACAAATAAAATGAATAAATAAATAGTCCCCAGCGGAGTCGCCAATTTGTTGTGGGGAAAAATGCCTATGCAGGACGATCCTATCCACCTAAGGTGTGACAGAGCCTTAGCAACAAACAGATACAGCTATTCTGGTTTCTTCCTTTATGAAATGTGAAAGAGGGGAGATCGATAGACTTACCGTTGTCTTCCGTTTGTCCCTCGATCTAGATCCTCTTCTCTTTGGGTGTTCACAGCTACTTGCCTCCTCGCTTGCTCAAGAGAACAGCTACTTGATTCCCACGAGATCACAAGAGAACAGCTACCTGTGACAAGAGAACAGCTACTTGCGACAAGAGAAGAACACAACACAAAGGCAGATATTCATATTCATAAATGATTCAGGATTAGAAGTAAATCAAATACACTAATGCAATCATACAAATACACCAGTATATAGGAGAAAACCAAGATAGCTTTATTGATTGATAACAAGGTTCAAGAAGAGATACAACCCAGAGGGCTCCAATCCAGCATCTCCTTCCCAGCAGAATGGAATTCCTTCTTCAGCTCCCTTCAAAGCATTAAGCACCCAATGTTTCCAGTCTCAAACCAACAACAATTCTTTGCAATAACAAAATTCCAGCCTCTAGATCTCATGGAGGAGAGATCTATATATAGTTATTTTGGAGAGAGGATGAGTTAGCTTGAGATCTGACTAGTGTCCTCTCCCTCTCTCAGTTCTTGAGTCCACTTGGAGGTTCTTGCTTCCACTTGGAGATTTGGAACCTCTTACTCATCGCCAGTCCAATTCCTTGAGGCAAGTGTCATTTTGGAAGCTTCCTGAGCATTGACACCTTGAGGAATGAGTCTGCCACTTGTCCAAACTCACTCAGCGCAGGTAGCCTTTGTTGGAGTTGACATTCAACGCAGGTAGACAGTGGAGCCACTGACATTCAACGCAGATGCTCAATGGAGCAGTTGACATGATCCTGAATTGACTTGTTTTTCAGTGGTTTCAGGTGGAGAACTTCTGTGAATTGCTGTGGTTAGTTAGCCTTGTTCCTCTAGGGGTAGGAACAACATGTTTAGGGACTTTGGATCCCTTAGATTATGGACATTTCATGCTCAATGTTGTAAGGCACAAAAATGTCTATAACAGTTATGTGAGGATGAACCGATGGTTTAGCAGGGGTTGGGATATAACTTTGCTGAACTGCCTCAAGGCTGGACTCAGAAAATTCTTCTGGTTCCTTTTGGTTCCTAAGAGTCTTGGGAATCAAATTAGGATTATCGAAAACAGGTGGAGGATTTGGGTCAGGATTTGACCTGGTATGCCTAGTTCTCTTTTTAGGAGCCAGCTTCCGAACTTGTTTTTGGTATTTTTAAGAATATTTTCAGAATGGTCAAGGAACTGCTTAAATTTTGGAACCACTATCTAAAGCAGACAGCAGTTGAAAAATTCATTCTATCCCCAGTGGAGTCGCCAATTATGTTAACACTCAGGTTGTTCCCTTTGACTCCCAAGGGAATACGGCCGAGGTAACCACAAACCAATCTTTGGATCGCAGGTTCTAGCCTACCTGCAATCAGAGAGGGCTCTCTCTTTAGAATTTAGCTTTGTTTTGTAATGTTTTAGGCTAGTTATGATGCACTGAATTTTGTTTAAAGTTTGGTTGAATGATATCTTCTAACAGCTGAAATGCAATGTTCAGGGGGTTTTAGTCCATTGGGCATTGGAGTCTGTGATTATGTGTTGCTTGAGGTATTTAGTGAGAATGATGATACTACAGAGCCATATGGGCACTCATGAAACAATATTCAAATTTGGGAATATAGACGGTTACCAGCCAGTGAGAGGCAACTAAGAATCTTTCACTATGCTGGTGATATGGAGAAATAAAATATTGCTCAGGAGAAACTTAGAATTCCTGAACAGTATTTACTATGAAAGATTCAGTGTAAATGTGAGCAATTAAGAATTTCACATTCATAACTAATTCTGAAGAAGACATGATTAACAACAGAGATTGAGTTTAGGGTGTTCAATAAACAAATCCTGAACTATTATTTTTCTCTAATGCTAAGACTAAGAAATATACAGCATAGGCGGATTATGTAAGAGAAGATAACATAATGACACGGTTCAGAAAGCTTATTGTAACATGAAATAACATAGGAATCCTGCAGCAGCAAGCAATCTCATCACAATACTTCAAACAATGCAGAACTTCAGAAATTCCATCAGCTTCTTGTATTGAAAGTCTAAAATTACAGTATAGCTCTTCAGAATAGAATCAACAACCCCAACAAGTTTATGCGTGGGGATATATATACAACAGTTTTTACAAAAATATCTTAACGATGAGTCATTTGCTTAATAACTTTCTTTACCCACTCTCAAAAATAGTAGATGCAATAGTTATTGCTACTTTAAATGAATAATCAATGGCTGTCCACTTCTGTCATAAATCCTTTGACTTTTGGAGCCAACTGGGGTCGGCCGAGTGCTTTGCATTGATTTTGAGAAATCTGCCTTTTACTGCCTTGTCATGGTGCGGCTGCCTTAGCCCCGTCATCTGCATTTGTAGGTCCTGCTTTGGTCGCCAAATTTGATTGCTGAGTTTGCCTTTTCTGCTCCTTTCCCAGTCAGAGCAACTATATCAATATTCTGAAAATGCTGACTTGTGATCGATACACACAAACCTGGTAAATAAACCTGTTTCTTCACAGCAAAGTTTGTATCATGCCCATCCACCATTCCTATGTAGGCAATTGGTGTCTCAGGATTTTACCTAAGGTCTCATCTGCCTCAGTGTATTTGTAATAGTTTGGAGGCACTTCAAAAAGATGTTTAATCTCATTCATAATAAAGAATAAATTTTCTAGCTTGTCATAGAGACTCTGCCCAGATGGAGGCCCTGTTTCCTCTGGGGCACTTACTGATGCAGTGATCTGATTTGTGGCATAGCTATTGACCCTTTTGGCATAGTGCTCATGTGATAGTAACCTTCCTGCACTAGTTACCAAGATGGGAAGACCTCTGTTATGCAATGCTGTGATTTTTTCAATAATTTTATTCACCTCTGCCTGCATTTCTTGACACCTTCTGTCTAATGTCTGCACATAATTTCTTAAGGTAAGCACCCTATTTATTAGTAAAATAGTATCAGTTCTACTGGTGATACCCATTCCTGCCAGCTGGGGTCCAGTGCGATTGTTAAGGACATTAATCATTCTGTTGGCTATTTCAGGCATATTCCCTAGAGATGCCCTGGCTCTCTGATTTTCTGATTGGGCCCTGCCTAGGAGATCCATATGCTCATGGATAGTTTCAGTATACTGCCATTGGTCTGTAATGGATTGACCAATGTTGGCCCATAGGATTTTCTTAACTTCAATTATAACCTTATCAAGAGTAAGCTCTTTTTCTAGTTCCTTTATTCTTTTTTCAAGAGCCCTTACCTCTCTTGTTCTTTCAGCTATGCTCTGCTTTGATTTATCATATTTTTCTTCAATAGCAGCCAATTTTTCTTTAGTCTCATTCAGTTCAGCCATCTGTACTTCTAGTGCTTCAAGCTCCTTCATCATATTCTACATGCTGAGACTGGGCACCTATTCTGATGTTGTTGTTGGTGTTGTCACTTCTATAGCTGGTGCTGAGCCTGAAGGGCCTGCCTCTGATGTTTGTCCGGTGGGAGGACCTGCTGCAGTGGTTGCAAGTGGCACACCTTCAGTGGATGCAGATGTCTGTGCTTGCTGAGTTGGTACCTCACCTTGTTTTTTTTTTAATGCTACCTCCAATGCACCCTCTGTCTCCATCAATCTCTTATATAAACTCAGGAGTAAAGCAACCACATCCTGATCCTTCTTTTTTTCTGCAACCTCTCCAAACTAAGGGTGAAGGGTAGCTGGCAACTTGATATGCTTTCTCAGAGCTGCTATGTCTTCATCTCTTTTCTTCAATAGTGCCTGCACACCCTTAGTGTCCTTTGGATCATGTCCCAGCTCTATAATAATTTCTTCCAAGGACTTGATTTTGTTGTCCTTGGCTTGAGATGATGCCTTTTCTAATTATAGCTGAGCAGTACTATTGTGTAGATAATTTTGCAATTGGTGTGCTAATAGAGTTTTATCAGCCAAAGTGGAATAGAGCATCTCCCCTGTTTGCCTGTGTAGCTCGATCTGGTCCATGGGGTGGATGTCTTTGGCGAAAATCTCCAAATTGGTTCTGATATAGTCAGCAGCTGATTGAGGTTGATGCATAGTAGGCCTAAAATGACTGAGAGTCATTTTTTGTTCTTGAATATCAAAAGCTGAAATTAGCCTTTGTTGATTAGTTGGTGCCATCTTTAAGAGTTGATTGTAGATCTGGTATTTGAGAGGCTCATTTCTTTTCTTGATGTCTATGAATTTCTTCTTGATGCTAGAGGCCGCCTTGGACCGCTGCCTTGAAGAACTTACCTCTGCCCCATGTGGCCTCTCTTGTTCTTGCTGCAAGGAGCTGGCCGATGTTTCAATGCTAGGAGGGAGCATAGTATCGGTTGGTCTTTCCGGCATTTCCTCCTCCGAAAAGGGATTTAGCCTTTGTCTTTTCTCACCTTGCTGATCCGTTGAAGTAGTAGGAGGAGTATCCTCTTGCCTATCTCTTTTCCTCATTCTTTCCTCATTAGCTGGTGTTTGTAAAACTGTAGACTCAACTGTTACCTCTGCCTTGGAGTGATTTTCTCTTGTGTTTGCTGCTCTGTGGAGGCAGGTGCCTTAGCCATGCCTTCTTGTTGTTCTACTTGTTGCTCTAAATTAGGAGGTGACTCCTCTTGTTGTACTGCTTTGCCTTTAGCCATGTTTGTTGCTTGATCAGTTGCTTTGGCAGACTGCTGGGGAACAGTGGACGATGAGGCAGTTTCTCCAAGATGCTGAGGGGCTGAAAACCAAACCTGTCCAAATATTCCAAGTCAACTGCTTTTTCTAAATTATTAATGGCTCTTTCTGCTAATTCCTCTTCATAATAATCCTCCACTAATGTGCCTTCTCTCCACTCTATTTGGTTAGCATGTTTTTCAATTTCTGGAATGCTAAAGTGATAATAGGTAGCAAGCCTATACTTGATTCTTCTGAGGCTTATGAAATGGTTAGGGTCATACAGTGCCCAATAGAAGCTTGTCTTGAGAAGGAGGCTTTTTAGAATTGTGTCTGCCTCTTCCCAAGCTTCTTCCCTCTTGTTAAAGATAAATGGACCCAGCTGGTGCTTAATTTTCAGTTGTGCTTTCTTATTTCTGCTATGAAAGTGGATCATGTCTACATTGCCAAACTGCCGGAAGTATTCTAATGCAAAAAGTCTCATGGGAACGTACTTTGGCAGTCTGTATGGGGCTAGCTCACAGCCATATATTCTGATCACTGTGTGGTCTTGGTAGAAGTACCAATCTCCAATGCTATAGTTCTTTGAAAGCTGGAGGATTTTCTGCATATCATCGGTGAGTCTAGGAGGAGGGGAACTCTGCAGCAGGGACAAGGCTGGATGAATGAACAGGTCAATGAACTCACAGTAGTTGTATGGTGAGTAATGAATATGATGACAGACTGATGTCCAGAACATTACAGATCTTCTGTTTCCCTTTGCATCTAACTTCTTGAGGAAAATAGGAAAGCTATCAGGCTGATTGTACAATAGCAGATGATATATATAGGAGGTGTATTTGAATACCCCCTCTCTCGCCAGGTTCATGAACTGTTCATGAATCTTGTCGGCTATAAATGTAGCATAGTTATACTGGACAGCAGGGGGCTGTCTTGGAGTGAACATGGATAGCATTACCAAGGTTGTCTCATCCACAAACTCACTGGTTTTGAATCCTAAGATGGAGGATATCATGTCTACTAGCAGTCTCCCTATGTCATTGAACCAGACATGTAGATAAGGGGGAGGATGCCGGGGCTGGAAATCTGGGAGCATAAACAATTAGCCAATTCTTGTAATTTGTGAGTTGGACAGCTTGGCACCTTGTTCCAGCAAAAGTTGCATAGAAATAGGAGTCAGTGCCTTTGCAAATTGAAACTGTAGCATTTGGTTGATGGCTTTAGGAGTGATATGGAATAATACAGAGCCTGAAGGACTCAGAACAACCCTTTGATTTGGGTCATAACTTGTGCAACATTGGTGAATCAAATCAGGGAAATCATTCACCTTAGGGAGATAATAGATTGGTAAGTGGGACTTCCATATTCCCAAGATGTCAGTACCATCTCTGTGTTTTTTCTTTAGCTCACAAATGCTTTCTATGTGATATTTGTTACATAGTTCAACTGTTTCTTTCATTTGATAATCTCTGTTAGCAAGGGCCAACCATTATAGGTCTTTATGTGGGGCATTCAGAGGTGCAATATTCAACGCCACAGGGGTCTCCATTGTTTAACTGTTATTTGGAGTTGTATTGAACTTGACTTTCTGAAAAAGGTAACATAGAGCAGTGAATTTCAATGGATAAGGCAATTTGCAGAGAGAACACGGGTAAATTGGGATGAAACAGAGTAAAAATGCTGCTGAGAGAGGTTAAAAGAGCCAATGTTGGGACTGAGTGCTGCTTTTACAGTGGAATTTGTCTGCTAATGGCTTTAAGTCGCAAATGCGCAAGAAGCTGTGGGAGCTTGGTAAATTTTGAACAATGGGAGCCCCTACAAGTGAATTTGGGGCTTAAAGTGGGAGATGGAGGTTCTTCCTGCTTAGGAATTTTTAGCAGTTCTTATGCTTTTTTCTTTCCTCTCGTTTAATACAGTGAACTTGGAAGGACCAGGGTATGCAGAGGGAATTGATAAATACCTGGGGACTGTGTGGCCGACGGTGTTGAAGGTTGATTGAACTCACGGCGCCGGCAGCTAGGGAGCGAACTTTGGAGTTGGCGGACAGACGACGTAAACGGCATGCAGGAAATACAGTGCGCGTTTGGTAAGAAAATGGGAAAAAAAAACGATTTTTGCGCGATAATATGGAAAAATTGGTATTTGGCGCCTTTTTGATGGATGACGTCAGCATGACGTCATTGGTCCGGTCGGGTACGGAGGAATGACGTGTCAACTGGTGATTGGGTCGACATGGACGAGCGACGTGGCGGACAGGTCGGAAAAATGGCGGAATGGAAGCTGACGTAACACTGATGCGGCAATGACGTGGAGCGGAAAGGGAGAGCGGTAACAAAGGGTGGTTAGCGGTATTATCGGACCGCTTAAGGTACGGGCCCGGTAATGGTCAGAGGCCGCCCGATCCAGTAACAAATGGGCACGCGTCCCAGGCCCTACGTCACCCTCTGACAAATTTCGGGCGGTAAAGGACGGCGATCGGGGGAGGTCTGAAATCGGCGTGGACTGTCGGATGGGAGGGCCCGGATTTGACGGATGACGGGCCGCGAATATGTTAGCGCGATACGACGGGACCCGGCGGGTTTTTTCTTAAATATTTTCTGCTTTTTGGTGAAGCGCGCCGCAATGTAAACATTGGAAAAATGGCTTAGAGTGGGTTTTTTCAAAAATTCACATAATAAGCGAGGAAAATATGACATTGCAGTTTATAAGGTGGATAAGGGTTATTAAACCAACCAAATGTTAATTTAATCCCCAATGATACTATGAACTAAATACATGAAAACCTTTGATTCTGTAACGTTTGCCGAACTTTAAACATATGGCTATAATGCCCAAGGGGGGGGTATTTACATATTTTTTTTTTTGGTTTTTTCACAATAATGCTATAATAGTAGGGGAAGAGGAGCACTTAGGGAGTTAGATAATAGGGTTAGAAGTCAATGTGAATTGGGGATGTGAAAGAGGAACAGCGAGCTAAGTTTAAAGAGTAAACTTAGATTTGGAAGTAGATGAAAGTGAGGAATGGTTTTACACCAGAAATGTGGCTTCTTTTCGGAGAAGAAGGTCAAAACTTGTCATGAATTTTTCCAAGGAGAAATACAAGAAGGACTATTTAGGGAGGTCCTAAAGTCCTCAAGGGGATGTTAGAAAGAGAGTCTCTGGGGAAAACAGGGGAAGTTAGACATGCTTCCATATTTTGTCATCAAAATGCTGCATAGATACCTCTGCAAATGCTAATATGTGCTTTCTTGATCAAGGCCAAAACTGAATAGAATCAGGCTTCTGCAACTTCTGGCTACCTACCCAGCTTAGTACCTAGCATTTTTTGTTACTTCAGGGAGGGTGCACTTAGACTAGCAAACCCTCATATGCTCTTTTCTTTTTTGCTGCCCTCTTATCTAAATCTACCCTTATATCTTCCAAGGGCCCAGATTAAGCTGATGGGCTCCTTCCTTTCTCTATCCAGCTACTCATCTTTCAAGCTTGAACTGTTTGAACAGGTATTCATTCTCTAGTCTAGAACAGGCAATTTAAAACATGGCATGGCCCAGTTTGAACTGTTGAGCCATCCATCAAGATAGCAGTGGCATTTGAGTTGGCCACTTTCCTGGTCTTTCTTTGGGGTTCATTTCAATTATTTTTTCTGACCAATTCATTTTCTTGCCTTTTGATTATTCTTTTAAGGCATACCCTCTTTACATGTTTTAACTGTTTGTTTCTTTCACAAAAAATGGAACCTTTGTATCATCAAAGATGAACATTTTTGGCACTCCCACTGTCAATCATGAAAAAAGAAACCCTATTGGTATAGGAGGATAACACCTGGATAAGTATTGGAACCTTCTAATTCAACATGAGTTGCCATCTCGTGGTCGTGATCCAAGATGATGATGATGATGTCAATCATGGGGCATGATTCACCATTTTTGGAGTAAAAAAAAAAACTACTTTTTCATCTTGCCTTTTCAACTTATAGTGTTACTCAAATTTCGAGTGGGAGAAATCGTTGGATGTGGAATTTAATTCCTCATCCAAGAATTACCCATAATGCATACTTTCTTTGAACTTGTTGATGCCTCAAAATTCGTTGCAACAACATTGGGGATAACCACTCGGTCTGTACCTTAAAACAACTCCTTTTCTATTTGGGATAGTGGCTACAACTGGTTCAATTAGGTCCAATTACCTTCTCCCAACCGCTATCAGCTTTTAATATGTATTTAATTTCTAATAGATAGGGCCATCAGATAAATTCTTTGAGCTGATAAGGCAAGAAGAATGATACTTAAGTTGTTTTTGTGGAACAACCAAACCAATCTAAAGTTTTTTCTCAAAATAGGACTTCTAAAATGTAAGATCTATGATAACACATGCAAGACTAAGTCTGCAATGCAATTAATCTAAACTATCTCGATTGAAGGAAAGGGTAACCCTTCTCTCAATCGAGGGCCAACTTAACTTAATGAGAAAAGAAGCTTTAAAGAATTAGAATTAAGATGAAGGAATTAGATCAAGGAGATAGCTCACAAGATCTAATTCCTCATTAACATAAATGCTAATAATTAAACACTTTGTAAATAGTTGCATAAGTTCTTATTGAAAATATACCCAATTCGTTATTTATCATACTACAAAGATTCGTGATGAATTACTGAATTAGTTCAAATAAGACATCATGTATGTGAGAAAACAATTATTATCCTAAATCAGAAGATAGCTTGCCGATCTAAGATTATAACTATCTATTCGTATGCAAAATCCAGCTCTCATATTATTTCTAAAATTAAGCATGTAGAATAGTCTAAGCAGACTTCTAAATGAATTAACACTCAAGATTCAACAATAGTGCATGAATCCAATTATTAACTCATACATTCAAAATATAAATTGAAAGACCAAAATAAGAATTTATTTCAGTTAAATCCTGCAAACAATAGTGTTAAACATCATTAACTCAAATTATTATTTACTAATAAATGAAATAAAATTATAGATCCTCACAGAACAACAGTAGTGCACAATCCTTTGGAGTCTGTAATCAATCTTTGCTTGTAGAAAATGTCTCTTCCTTTCAGCAGTAGTGCATGATAAACAAGAGCTTCTCCACCAACAGATATAATCCATAGTTACAGTATTACAAGTTTCTCTCCCAAGGTTCGGGACCTATCATTCTATTAAAAAATACTAAGAGGTACAATAATGAAAACCTCCCTGACTTTCTCTTTCGAATTCTAGACCTTTATTTGATACAACAAGTAAGCTTAAATAGGATAAAACAATTGAATCTATTATGCAGAGCGTTGAGGGAATTTAAACAGATCCCTTCAACAATGCTTAAAGGAAAACAATTTTTTGGTAGAAGTTTATGAAATTTATTTTCTGTCTTCATCAGCTTTGTTTGTTCCATCGAATTCTCTAGGTGTTTGTCTGCCTATTTGATTTGATCTTCCACTATCAACATAACTATCTTTCTTTGTCATGAACTTGAACATGGAAAACAAGAATCGATCAGATAAACATAAATGAGATGATGAACGAATTTTATTTGAAACAAATCACTTTTGCAGGAAATCAGGAAAACATAGAGCGCAATAAATCTGGCATGGACATCATGGAGAGGAATACAGAGTGAGGAGGTGGAGCTTTACGGCTTATCGCAATTGAAAAATTAGAGCTTTGGGGCAGATCATAAAACAATTGCAATCAAAATAGAATCAGGGGAAAAACTTCAGAACAATCGCAATTGGTTTAGACTGGTATTATTTCATATAAAAACTAAAAGGAAGTCTTCTCAAATAAAATTGTAATCACAATCAGCATGGGCAGGAGTCTTTGGAAACTACGATAGTTCTAGACACGGGGATTTATGAAATATATTTTATAATTCCGTCGAGTCCTCTTCTATTGCATATCGCAAATCGACAGGGGTGAAGGATTTATTATAAGTTGTGACCCTATGAAACTTATGATTTACCGAGTCACGGGGTGATGTAAGGGATGCCGTCATAGTGACATCACCGTGACGTGGCGGATGACATGGAATGGCTACGTGGCAAATGATGTGACAGCTGACAAGTGACGTGGAAGGTGACATGGCGATGATGTGGATATGATGTCACTGCTGATGTCATATTGCAATCGGCGTTGGGATGAGGCATGACTTTTTAGAATTTTTCAATTACGGTATAGGCCCACAGATGCAATATTAATATAAATCACAGTGTATAATCATGGTAGGTCTGGGCCTTATCGCATATCATGATTGGCAAAGGGAGCGAGGTATGGAATTAAGCTTTGTTATTTGTGATAGCCCACGGACGCGGGATTAATATGTATTTGCATGTATTTTCCAGTCAGGTTCATGTTGAGAATGCAAAAAGATGATGGAGCTTAGTGGAAAGGAGTTGCCTTCACTAAGTGGTTCCGTAGGCAAATTATGGCGCAAAGTCTATTTTTAGACTATGTCTATTTTTAGACATATGGATCATGGTCTATGAGTTGCAGGATGTTGTTTATAGATGATTGGTCATGTTGGGAGAAATAGATGGACTTCTATTTCTGGTTCACAATGGAGTGATCAAAGTCTATTTTTAGACTGCCAGGCTAAAAATAGAAAAGTCAAATATTATTGTCTCATAATAATATTTAGATTATAAACATTATCTTATCCTCTTGGAGCACTTCAGTTTGAGCTACAAATGTGGCACATGTAGTTTTCAGAAGGAAATACGCTTTTCTTGTGAGTTAGTTGAGCTATTGCATGCAGGACTTCAGTTAGAACTCAAGCAGTTGAGTTTGGTGGAGTTGATTGTGGAGTTGATGCAGTTGTGTTCAGTTTGACTTGGTTACACTAGTTGTAACTAGTCTAACTGCAAATAGACTAGTGATGAGTGATGTGAATTAATTTATTAAATTAATTCACTAATTATTAACTCATAAAGAAACTGAAGAATACATCAGTTAACTCAGTGCATGTACAGTTCAGTGGAGACAGGAGTTAGAGGTTGAGATTGCTATCAATTGTGACTATAGTTGTGCATGAGATCTTGCACAATCAATGGATTGAGTATGCCCATGAGGATTGTGCAGTATATGCCCAGTGAAATAACCTGTGCTCACGTGATTTGCAGTGTGAGTGATTTTCACTTGGTATTGTGGAATAGAGGCAGGCAAAGCAGCGGAGGAGATTTGAACCTATGACTTGTTCGAATCTGAGCTAGTTTTGTGTGTAACAGGTGGAGATAGTGCTGGATACTTGAGAGGAGTATTGTACTATGTATTGTTACATGTTCTCAATCATTAATATACAGATGGTGTGGGGTTTTCAGCTATAAGCTTTCCCCGGGTTACATATTGTGTTAATGTGTGCATGTTATTGATGTTTCATTGTTTTTGATGCTGCTAAATTAATGATCAACATAGAGGAGATTATGTATTGTGCATGTATTCCACAATAGTGTATAATCGGGATAATCTCTGTGAATGAGTGTTTATTATTCAAAATTTCTACAGTGCGGGCCTTATCGCATATTACAATCAGTAGTTCAGATCGAGGTCAGACTTAAGTTTTTTGGGTCATTGCGATGTCCCAAATGCGATATTTTAATTTTGCATATTTAAATCTGTGGTCCGGTCTAGAGTGATATCTCAAATCGCAATCAGTTAAAGTAGGAGACATGGACTTATAGCGAATCATGTGGTTGCGATGGATGCAGGGTTATTTTTGGAAACAATTAATAACCCATTCGGGTCCGGTCTTGCCTTATGTTTATTTCTTATGTGCGATGCGGGGTATTTAGAGTTTTATAAAGATTTCAACCTTCAGGGATAAAAACTCTATTTTATTTCATTTTTCATTAAATAACCCATAATGTTTAATACTTAAGCCTAAGTATAGGTTGTGTCTCGGGGGCTATTTAATTTGGTTTTTTGGGATAATCAAAGTTTAATAATTGGGTTTTTAATTAAAAAACCTGAGTATTAAACTTTAATTATAATATTTTTTAAGATGAAGGGTCCCTATTTTAATATAATAAATTTCATAGGAAATTTATAATACATTAAAATGGGGGTTGTTGGAAAGTACAAAAAAATTCGATTCACTGGAAGAACCAATTATCTCTGATAAATGAAATTTCTTCAAAAATTCAGTAAAAATAATTTAAGAAGTGGAAACTACTTTTCGAAACATTTAGATAAAGAAAATTACTCTGACTATAAAACTTATTAACTTGCAATCTCTTTTAGAAACCTTTTTTGAATGAAAAACACCTATTTACATGTATTACTCATTAATCAGTTTATAAAAATAAAGTAGGGGACCTTTTACGACTTAGCTTTAAAATGTACTCCTTCATCATAGGTAGAGCCACTGCTTCTAACATGCATTCATAGCCTTGACAGGGTTACCTTTCAACCAACAATAATCCAATGTCCCATCCATTAGAGGTAAATTTTATTTTATTTTTTCTTTTCTTTTTTTATGCTAAAAGAGATTGTCCTGGTTTGGTGGCCAGATAATGACAATGCCATTCACCGGTAATAATTAAAACTGAACAAGTTGGCTCGTGATGAGACCCCTTGTCTTACAATTAAAAATCATAAGCCATTACCCTGATTTGGTGTTCAGTGTGGTAATGTCAGTTTAATTGGTTCCCTATGAACATGGTAAGCAGGCTTGTGATGAGACCTCTTATCTTTTTAAATTTATTATATTTTAGAATTACACTTTAAAAAAGTTCCCTTTTTATTGAATGGGAAGGACTATTGACTCCTTAAGATTTTTGGATGACAAATCCAAGTTGAAAGTTTTAAGTCGTAAGATAGTCGTTAGTTTTTAAGGATAACCTTTTTGACTGAAACTAGAGTAAAAGGATATAATTTTTTGAGGTTTTTAAAGATTTTACAACTTAATGGAAAAAAAATTAGAGTTAATACTCTTTATCTAATTTTCAATTTTCATAACCACTTCCAGAAAAATTCCTACTTTCAAATTGAAAAATCATAAAATGGTTTTCAATAGTTGTTGATGAAAGGCCAAGAGTATGTCATTTAACATTATTATCTGAAAGAAAAAGAAAATGTGATATGATAACTGAATTCTCAAGATAGAACCATTCACAAGTATGATGATAAAATCACTCAAAACCAAATCTAAAATGAAAAATTTACAAAATTGTTTATGAAAATTTCTTAACAAAAGAGGAAAAAGATAATGAAGAAAAAATTCCTTCTTATGTCGAAATCTAGATAAATCAAATTTGCAAAGTTAAAAGCATTTAATAATAATTCAATTTTAATGAGGAAATTTGCTATTTATTTGTCTTTTATTTTTAAGAAAAACTTTGAAAAAAAAGTGTTTTAACCATTTTCTAATCAAAGTAATTCTTTTGAAGAAAGATTAAGGTTTATAACTTCCTCATTTTGGTTGATTCGATGAAAATTGTTACTGCTTCTTTGAGCTCACAATTTGATCTGGTGAATGTGTGAAAATGCTTGTGAAGACTTGCAAAAGACAGTTGCATATCAACAGAAAATAAGAAAACAAAACTAAATCTAAAAAGTAAAGAAATGAATGAAAGTGAGTATATGAGACTTATCATTGAAGAATTTTATTTAATATTACGAGAAAGATATGACTTTCTCCAATGCAAGGCAATTAAATCCAAATCATTATTTATTGAATCTAATCTAAACTAATCTACTCCTAATTCCAACTTAATGAAGGAAACATGACTATGTATAATCATAATTCCAATGTAACCATTCTCTCATTTTATTACCTACATGTATGTACAAGTCAAACATTAGTAACTAGATAACAAAAACAATCAAAATGAAACAAAATTTATTATTTACATCTAATGTAAAATTATGTACAAAAACAAGTTTATTTACAAGTAAGCTGTTAATAAACCATCTTTTTTGGAAAGCATGCTCTAAAAAAATATCAATGGGATCATTAAAGAGTGGATGAATATTTGTTATAGAACGAAACTTTCCAAAGGAGATTATGGTAAAGCATATTGTGAAGGAAGAACACTCTTAAGATTTAAATTTGGTTGTTGATGAGATGATTGGAATGAATTTCTAGATGTTGAATTAAATTGGAAACGAAATGGTTATTGATATTCAAGATTATAAGAAACCAATTCATCATTTTCACTTAATAAATCTTGATGATATTCAATATTGAATGATTTAACATGCTTGCAAAAAGAAAATAAAATAAAATAAAAGGATAGAAAAACAATTAAATTGTTATGAAAGCTAAAATTACAAAATAATTTTACAAGGCAATTTTGGAACTCATCTTGGATTTCAGTCAATGAATTGCCACTAGAAGGACATTCCCTGAAAAATTAAAAAATTAAAATTTCTAAAAAGTAATCCGAATGAAATATGTAAGAAACTCGCAAAATTAACTCATCAAAATTCTCAAAACTAAGTTTGTGTTCAAGAGACAAAATTAAAGCATGTGAATCTTCACGAAATAAATCAATTTTCAAAATTGGAGTAGTTTGTACAAGATGTGCTTCTTTGTCATCATGATCATGATAATCGTCATAAATTACCTTCTTATTATGAAAATCAAATCACTGATCTGAAATAACAAAATCATAAAATACAAAAGAAGAAGATTTTGCAATTAAAGGATTATCATTCAAATGATTGCTAGATGTAGAATTTTCAGAAAAAAGAACTAGGAAAATTATCAACTGAAAGATTAGCGTGATCATCATTAATTATACTCTGATTTGAAAATACATCAGGATAAAGAAAATAATGTATGCCATAATATAATGATGGCCGAAATGATTCATCTATAAAACTTTCCATATTATAATCCTGGTTTAAGGACATTGTTTCAATTACAGTTACATATTCTGATTTTTTTTTAAGTTTCCTTCAAAGAAGATAAACTAATGTGTTCATTATTCAAATCTTGTTGTAGATTGGATTTTATTATACCTACTGATTGATCACATGCTTTATTTAAATTTGTTTCAATTGCATCTTCAAAGAGAAAATGAAAATTGAAATTTTCTAAAGAAGAACGTTGTGATTCAGTTACAGTTTCAAGTTCGGGCTCCATAAAATTGTTAAGTGATTCAAGACTAGTTAATGAATTAGATGTATCTTGTTCTTCATTAATTGATTTATTATTTTCTGTGTGGGAAGAAACAAGAGAAATTAAATGTTCAATTAAATCTTCAGTTGAAGGAAAATCATCTAAATGAAATCTATAACAAAACGACCAAAATCTATTATAAAAATCATCTAAAGATTCATTATCATACATGTAAAGATTATTTAATTCTAAACACAAACTATTGTAACTGTAATTTTGATGTGCTTTGAGAAATACCTGGAAAAAATGTTTCCATGAATGAATCGACTTCTCGAGAAGCACCAAGAACCATTTGCAGATCTGTCCTTTGAATGTGAGAGTGAAAAACCTGAAAATCTCATTATCAACGATTATATTAAAATATTTACATCTATGAACAAAACCATCAATATTATTTAATGCAAAAATATTACTCCCACCATCGAACTTTAACTGTGACAAGGACTTGATCTGCTTCTTGGGCATGCCTCGTGTAGGCTTAGGTGAACTGAATGCATGACCAACTGTAGGAATGCATATGGGATCCATGATTAGTTGAAAATGATATAAAAATTTAAACAAATAACTAACTCAAGCCCTCCTTCTAGCACCAAAAATGTTGATACCTCGAAATTCATTGCAACAACATTGGGGATAACCACCCGGTCCAGACCTTAAAACAACTCCTTTTCAGTTTGGGATAGTGGCTACAACAGGTTCAATTAGGTCCAGTTACCTTCTCCCAGCCGCTGTCAGTTTTCAATTTGTCTTTAATTTCTAATAGCTAGGGTCATCAGAGCAATCCTTTGATATGATCAGGCAAGAAGAATGATCCTTAAGTTGTTTTTTTGGAACTACCAAACCAATCTAAAGTTTTTCCTCAAAATAGGACTTCTAAAATGTAAGATCTATGATAACACATGCAAGACTAAGTCTACAATGCAATTAATCTAACCTATCTTGATTGAAGGAAACAGTAACCCTTCTGTCAATCGAGAGCCAACTTAACTTAATGGGAAAAGAAGCTTTAAAGAATTATACTTAAGATGGAGGAATTAGATCAAGGAGATAGCTCACCAGATCTGATTCCTCATTAACATAAATACTAACAATTAAACACTTAGTAAATAGTTACATAAGTTCCTATTGAAAATATATCCAATTCCTTATTTATCATGTGCATAAGAACTACAAATATTCATAATGAATTACTCAATTAGTGTTGGGTTGTGTTATATTCTTTCCACAACTAGCCTACATAGTTATCTGGGGCTTACAGGGGGGCAAAGCCCCCCTTCGTTGTGCCGATTGCGCAATGGGGGGGTCACAGGGGGTTTGAGGGGGGTGGTGTTATAGACATATTTGGGCACTGCAACTCCAAATCACATATTTCCATAAACCAAGGGCTTCTAAGTCCCTAAAAGTGTTGTTTCATACCCTAAAGGAGCAAGGTCAGCTGATTACATCATCTCCCAGAAGTTTTCCATGAAAAACCACTCAGAACTGGTCAAAGCAGGACCATATAGACTGCCTAGTGTAAAGGGTGCGATGCATCTCACCTGCCACATGCAAAAAGTGCGATGCATACTGGAAAGCCCTTCTGTAGGGTGCGATGAGCGAGAGAAGACAAATGGCACAAGTAGTTTGCTAAGTGGAGAACATGAGAATCTTCTAGAAGATACTCATTTGACACTTTCCTCCCTGAGTTTGCCCAAGGATGAGTAAGAGATCTAAAATCTCCAAGTGGAACCAAGAACTATCAGAGAGAGGACACTAATCAAAATCCCAGAAGATGACTCACCCAGCTGCAAATATCTATAAATGGATCCCTCATCCCAGAGATCCAAAGGTTGGAATTTGGTAATTTGCAAAGAGGTGCTAATGGTTTCACTTTGAAGACATTGTTGGGTGATCTTGCTTTGTGTGAGGTGAAGAGGGATTTCAAGCTAGAAGGATGGTGTTGGGTCAGACCAAGTGGTTTTAATCCTCTCTTCTACGACTTTTACTAATAAAGCTATTTGAGTTTTCCTCCATATTCTTGTGTATCTCTGAATATTGTGTTGTTATATGCATTTATATGGTCGATATATATCTGACCCTATATTTTTTACAGTGAAATATCTCTATGCTTTGATGGTATTATGATGTTGTGAATCTATAGATGCTCTTTGAAGCTGGACAAGTAAGGAAGTAGTGGCGAGATTTTGTCAAAGGGGAAAGGAAACAAAAGGAGCCAAGCGGAAGACTGAGGTTGGTACTCTCTACTTATTTCCCATCTCTCTCTCGTAAAGGAAAAGCAAGTAACTTCAATCTGTTTGTTTCTAAGATAGCTACCCGTCATAGTGGGACTAGCAGCTCTGAATAGACACTAGATTTCCCGGTAAAAAAATGGAAACTCCACTGGGGAGCGATTAGTTTGATTGCTTGTCTCTATTTGTTTGATTCATAAACCACAGACGGAGCCTGAAGTTAAGCCAGCTAGCCTTTGAATTGCATTTTCTATGCAAGTGCAAAGTAGATCAACACTGCTTCAGTCAATCTCCAGGTTTGTTTATGAACTGAACAATTGACTCGCAAACATCCTAAGTGCCCTAGAGGTAGCTTGAGTAACCTCATTAGATCATCCCCTGTACTTTGTAGTTACTGACTATCACTTGCTCGGCCTAAATCCCTGAACTAAACTGCAAACTGTGACCAAAAACCAAGTTAAAGTCTCGTCCTTGGACCATCGCACCCTGTCATCTTGGCATTCTAGATGCATGGCACCTCCCGTGTGCAGTAGGTGGGATGCATCCCTGTTTCCCTGTGTTACAGGTGCGATGATCAGACAAGACTAAATCTGCCTCCATATTTTGGTTTTTCTTCATTCTCTTCAGTTTTATTCAGGAGTTTTGTTGTCTGTGATCAGTAGACCACTGTTGAAACCCCATTTCTTTGCATCATCCAACCTCCATTGTACAAATAATTGTGAATGTTTTTATGTATTGTGTGCCATTTACAATTCTCTTTTACAAAGAAGTAGCTTAATCGAACTATCTTTTTTTATTTGAAAGTGTTGCAAGTGTCATTTTCAATCAAAGAAAATAATACTTCTCTTTTTGATAGTCGATTACACTGTTACTCTTGTATTTGATCTGAATTTATAATTATTTCAAGTGTCGAAAGCAGTTTTCAATTCAAAATCGCAAAGTGTTGTCTTGCCTTCTTGTCGTTTTTTGAAAAGAAAATCGTTAGTACTATCACTTTGAAAGAAGATATAATTCAGATTTGTATTTAGCATTCTTTTTGTCATTCACACATTAAGAAAGCAGAAAGCAAATACATTGCATGTGCATTTTCATTTAGACTGCTTGTTGATTTTGATTTAGGACAGTGCATCTAGTGTGTGCTACTTGCTCTTTGTTGAAAGGATTTCATTTCTCTTTCCTTAGTAGCTATGATTTTCATTGCAAAATGAAGATTAAACGACTGTTTATCATCTTAGATTGCATTTCAGGAATTGTATATCTAAATCACGCGGTGAACCTGAAAGGCAAATTTCTTAAGAAAGATCAACTATAAAATAAATTCAATGAACATAAAAACGCTTTGGAACCTAACGCACAACATCTAGAAGTCTAGGCTAGAGATGTATTATGGCGTCCTAAGGCCTGGTAACTGTTGCTTTCATTGTAGGTTGGGTGATTCCTCCTCTTTGAGACGACAAGTGCCAGTATAGACTTGTGCTCCCACGTACCATCGAGTATATATTGGGAGACCACAATAGGCTATATCCTTTATCCTTAGGAAGCCGTGTCTGCCACCCTATTGATCTCAATGCACTAAACACAGCATTCGAGAAGAATGACTGTTGTACCGTAAAACGTATTCTGCAGTTTTGTGATTGTTTTGGTAATCCCTCTGTCTAGATTTCCAGAGTAGTCTCTTTCGTTCCTTTTTAGACTCCTTAAAGGAAAAGGTCCATCTGAGCACTTGTCACTCTAAGCACTTGTCACTTCAGGCTCATTAAAATCGAAGGCGAATAGAGTCATATTTATCTTTTTCTCGACTCTTAAAAATTGAAAAAGCAAGTTGTGTCAAAGCGTCTAAAATTTATTTTAATCAGAATAACGTCACTATTCCCTCATTGGTCTTAGGTTGAGAAAATGGAGTCCACCAACCAAGGATTCCCCCTCGGGGGAAATCCTAGTCCTTTCTCCTCTTGGGGAGATGTTGGTGCACCCCATATGGCCACATTTTCCCTTCCAGGACTGACAATTGGCCTGCTGGTATAGCTTTTCTCGACCTTTGTCGTTCAAAGCACCGTGATTCCTAAACAATTGAATCAGCAACTAGATGATACCAGAGTTCCCCCCCAACCTTCTACTTCATTTGTCTCTCCCTCTCCTTCTTCCTCTTCTCTTGGTGAAGATAGTAAAACTAAAAACCAAGTGATTGAGAAGAAGAAGAAGGGGAAGGAGAAGAAGACGAAGGAGCCAATGGCAAAAAGGGGCAACCGTGCATCGTCTAGCGAAAATCCACACACTGCACCGTCCAAACCTAAATCTCCATGTGTCATCTGCAAAGAAGATCACTATCACCGAGATTGTCCTTGCATCCCACGGATTCTAAGGGACTGCTCTCCCCGCTTGCACAACTCGGTGTCATCAACCTCTGATGATCATGTTGAAAGTACATTGTCAACTAGTGAAAACGAAGTCACTAGACAAAAGGGAAAATCTAAATTTCCCTATAGACTGTGCGAAGGAAATCATGCCTTCCACCATTGTCCCTTCCTGGACGAAGCTAAAAGAGTCTTGGATAATCGTCCTCCATCACCGCAGTGACTCCCTCCTGGGTACAAGAAACTCTTGCCAAATCCATTGCTAGTTGAAAATCTGACTGACCCACCTTTGGAGTCGGTCAAAACACCTATCATTGAAGATAAACCCTCTGAGTCCACATTGGACCAAAGTCAACAGGTTGAGATGGCAATCGACCCCATCTTGACTTCAGAAGATTTATCTTCAGATGATACAGTCACCGAAGAGAATGAGAATGACACTGTTCAAATTCTTTTCGTAAAAACAGACTCTGATGAATATGGGGGCAATCTACCTGTTCCTTTACCACAGGAAGGAAAATCATCAGAGTTGTATCTGGCCATTTATTTGGTCCCACCTCCAAGCAACCTAGTCGTTTCCTTTGATTGGAATCTACTAGGCAAACCCTGTTTACCATCTAATGTACCATTTCGAATCATAGTGCAAACTTACAAAATGGTCATGGTTGGTACCATCATAGATGAAGGGGCTTCTGTGAGTATCCTTTCCTCGACTACTTGGAAAGCGCTTGGTTCGCCATCGCTTTTGCCTGAGATGCAAAATCTGACATGCTTTGATAAAGGAACTAGTCAACTGTTAGGGATCCTTTCAAGTTTACCTATAACTTTGAGAAGGAAAACTGTTTATCTAAACTTAATGGTAGTCCAAGGACCTATAGATTACAATCTACTCCTTGGGCGCGACTACATTTATAGCATGGGAGCCATCATCTCCTCTCTCTTTCGAGTAATGTGTTTTCCGCATGAAGGCAGAATGGTCCAACTCGTAGACCAGCTTTCATTCCCCGTTTCACACATAGCTAATAGTCAAATGCCATCCCTAATAGGTATTTTTCACAAGGAATGTCTCATCAGTCTCCAATCCATCCACCTGATGAGTGCGAGTGATTCGGTGGTCATGACTAGAACCCAGGCACCCTGGTCTGCTTCGGCAGGAAAACTTCAGGTATAGGGTAGGTTTCCGCAGAGGATAAATGACTGGTCTGACACACCCATCTGTTTAGGAAAATGGGATTAGACCGGAATAAGATACCTCTGTAGAAGGTAGGCCTTTCCCGATAGAACAAATGTTTTGTTTGCAAATTGAGGGGTAACCTAGGAAACTCTACTTCGCTATACCTAGGGGCATGCAAACCTTTTGGCATGAAAGTGAAAAGCGACCATTTATTTTCTTAGTTTGTAGGTTCTTAACCCTTTAAGCTCGTAGGATTGGTCGTTCCTAGCTTACATAACAAAAGGAGTCGGAGCATAATTTTGAATGGTGCAAGCTCCCTAAAAAATGAACCTATCGATGAGACATCCTTATTATACGGCTGGCACGAGCAGTTTTACGTGAAGTTCAAGCTTGTTAAAAATTAAACCTAGCAATGAGCATATGTTCCACCAAAGTTTAAGCTCATTAAAAAATGAACCCACCTCCGGTAAATAACCATTGTGAATGCATTATCATCAACTTTTGAGCCTTGGTCATGTTCTTACCATCAACTCCACTCTATTGTTGTCGATCGTTCGCCTCCATTTTTTACCCCTTTCGAGGAACAACTGTGACGAGTGATCCTATTAGCCACCTTTTTACACTGTCGTGATTGGAAAGTTCCAAACCTTACCTGGAACCAGCTGCTATCTGAAAACATCACTTGTTCCTCAAAAAACGAGTCTCCTTTAAGCTCTTTTCATCTGACTCGTAAAATATGAAAAGATTGCCGAGCAATTGGCCTCTCCAGCTCGTTAAAGTGATCAGAAGTGTTATCCCTCCTCTAGATTTTAATCCTTTTGGACCTGATGGATTATTACACAAAAAGATCAAGCGTTTGTCTTGTTCGGCTCATTAAAACTATCGAAAAGTCATCCCTTTCGCATTGTTTTATACTTTTTCAGACTTAAGGGATTATACTACGAAAAAGGAATATTGGAGTCTTCTTTCCGTCTCTTTTCAGACTCTCTAAAATTGAAAAGGACCGAGTTATCCTTGCCATTAAACTCGTTAAAACAATAGTGACAAACTTGTCCATTCAGACAAGAAAGAGTTTCACTGTCGCTAGGCTCGTTAAAACATAGCAATGGGTTTGCCCAAAGGGAAAATTAAAGAACAAGCATATGTTATCCTCCTCAAGCTTGAAAAAAATAAAGAGGTACTGGTCAGAAATGACTGGGGAAAATTGGGAAGAAAACTTGAAGAAACTTTATTGGTAGCAGGTCGCTCTTGAACATGACACTTTCACTCCATCACCATGATTGAGTCGGGTTGGGTTATTCTGTTCACCAGTCATATCACCATTGGTCCACCATACCATCCACTTTTGGGGTTAATGCTACCAATCCATTTCAGTGTCGTCGATATGTTCAAGAGAAGTCGCTCAGAGAATTCACCTACCCAGCTTGTGTCTCATCCGCTACAATACATTCACGCTTCATTCTTTCATGACCGCCACCCTGAACCTTGTATCATCAAATCGTTTTCATCTCTACAAAATCATTTGCTCTGTTCCATGTTGTAGATGTGGGATCCATTAATGCCCTCCTATGACAGGTCACTTCTTGTCGACATCAGCTCATTATCCAAGAAGCCGACCTAGGGACAACCCTTCCAGTACTTTGAAGCTTGCATGCCTCAATGGAAACTTTCTCACTTCCGGCGACAGGTTTACACTAATGGCCTTCGACCGAAATACTTTGCATGGTGTTCGACATCAACTCATGTATTCACACCACGTGAATTGTACTACAGTACCTTGAGGGTCCATTATCGGTGATTCCTCTTGCATCTGTTAACAACTTACATCATTGGCTGGTAATCATATGATGTCCTTCCATGTCGACATCAGAACATCTTTTCAAATGGATCGACTTGTACTTTCGGGTGAAGATTGAACGAGTTTTGAAGACCCCAGATCTAGTTTGATCCATCCAGGCTGCGATATATTCAACAAAATAAAGACATCAAATGTACATCATTGCTGCACAGATAATCATCCAAACTAAGGGATGATGTCTCTACCAGAATCATCAGTCTGCACACAGACGGTTGTCTGTCCTATGTACATGAAAATGAATTTATCAAGCTGAGCATGGGAATGCTTGCCTCAACTAGATCATGAAAATATTATGAAGATAATGTATTGTATTGTATCTTATTACAGGTCACCTTCAGTGCGAAAAACCTCGGATCCTCACTATAAAGCATTTCACCCAACATCAAAGGATTTACGACCTCGTGCTTTAGGGGGCAATTGTTATAGACATATTTGGGCACTGCAACCCCAAATCACATATGTCCATAAACCAAGGGCTTCTAAGTCCCTAAAAGTGTTGTTTCATACCCTAAAGGAGCAAGGTCATCTGATTACATCATCTCCTAGAAGTTTTCCATGAAAAACCACTCAGAACTGGTCAAAGCAGGACCATACAGACTGCCCAGTGCAAAGGGTGTGATGCATCTCGCCTGCCACATGCAAAAAGTGCAATGCATACTAGAAATCCCTTCTATAGGGTGTGATGAGCTAGAGCAGACAAATGGCACAAGAAATTTGCTAAGTGGAAAACCTGAGAATATTCTAGAAGCTACTCATTTGACACTTACCTCCCTGAGTTCGCCCAAGGATGAGTAAGAGATCTAAAATCTCCAAGTGGAACCAAGAACTATCAGAGAGATGACACTAATCAAAATCCCAGAAGCTGACTCACCTAGCTGCAAATATCTATAAATGGATCCCTCATCCCAGAGATCCAAAGGTTGGAATTTGGTAATTTGCAAAGAGGTGCTGATGGTTTCACTTTGAAGACATTGTTGGGTGATCTTGCTTTGTGTGAGGTGAAGAGGGATTTCAAGCTAGAAGGATGGCGCTGGGTCAGACCAAGTGGTTGTAATCCTCTCTTCTACAACTTTTACTAATAAAGCTATTTGAGTTTTCCTCCATATTCTTGTGTATCTTTGAATATTGTGTTGTTATATGCATTTATATGGTCGATATATATCTGATCCTATATTGTTTATAGTGAAAGATCTCTATTCTTTGATGGTATTATGCTGTTGTGAATCTACAGATGCTCTTTGAAGCTGGACAAGTAAGGAAGCAGTGGCAAGATTCTGTCAAAGGGGAAAGGAAACAAGCAAGGAGCCAAGCAGAAGACTGAGGTTGGTACTCTCTACTTCTTTCCCGTCTCTCTCTCGTAAAGGAAAAGCAAGTAACTTTAATCTGTTTTTTCTAAGATAGCTACCCGTCTTAGTGGGAGTAGCAGCTCTGAATAGACACTAGATTTCTCGGTAACAGGTGGGTAGCCCCCCTCTACGAGGTCTGGGGTAGCACCCCAAGGAAAAACTTTTTGGACCCTGCATTAGGTTGTGCAGACCTACCTATGGTTTTGTGCATGGTTTTCGCACATGGTTTTCGATGTGATGGTTTTCGGTCCATGGTTTTGGACGTGATGGTTTTCGGTCCATGGTATTGGATGCTTTGACATGTATAAATATGTATTATAACATTGAAAGGAACATAATGAAAAATCAATCTGGTAGTCCTGGTTTTGGGATCTAGGGGAAAATCTCTGTGTATATGTGTTTATGTGTTATGCTCTCGCATTTTCATTTTCTGTGTTTTCGAATTTGTATGCAGATAATTTCTGTACGGGGTTAAAACCTACATTTTGTATCGGAGTTGTTTTGGCTTCAAGGGGACGCCTTTGTTGCTGAGGGGTTTTTCTCGGGCCTGTGGTAGACCTTGTTCAGTGGGAGATCTGCGGGATCGATTCTGGTGGTGAAAGAAGATGGCGAGCAGTGGAAAGATAGAGATCAAGAAATTTAATGGTTAGAGTTTTGAGTTATGGAAACTCAAGATGGAGGATCTGTTGGTGGATAAAGTTCAGTGGATCGCAGTAGATCCAGGTACTAAACCAACGTGAGTGTCCGATGAAGAATGGAAGAAGTTAGGTCAGAAGGAAAACAGCAAAATACGATTGTGTGTCTCAGATTCAGTATTGCTGAATGTATCAGGGGAAGCTACGGCTAAGGCTTTTTGGGACAAGTTAGGGACTTTGTACCAATCTAAGTCTCTGGTGAATAAATTGTTCCTACAGAAAAAGCTATATAACCTGAGGATGAAAGATGGAGACTCGATGACAAGGCATATGAACGCATTTAATACTGTGGTAAGTCAGCTATTATCTGTTGATATTAAAATTTCAAATGAAGATAAGTGCATAAATTTGTTATGTTCTCTACCAGATTCGTGGGATAGTCTGGTTATTGCAATAGGTAGCAATGCAACTACCTTGCAGTTTAATGAAATAGTCTCATCCTTGCTAACGGAGGAGATGAGACAGAAAAATATTTTGAGCCAGAATGGTGGTGCCTTGTCTATATGAGGACGGTCCCAAAAAAGAAACAAAAATAATTCATCGAGTGGGAGATCTAAATCTCCTAGAAAACCTGTAAAGGTGGTGTGCTGGAAATGTGAAAAGGAAGGGAACTAAAAAAGGGACTGTAAACCTAAAGCTCCTGACAAAGGAAATGGATCTAATGATGCTCCTTCTGCATAGGTGAAAACCACCTCAGATGAAGGTGGGGATGTGTACTTGGCTTCTTCAATTACACATGTAGATCATGAGGCATGATTGATTGACTCAGGTGCATCCTTTCACTTCACTCCCCATAGAGAGTGGTTCTGCAAGTATGAGAAATATGATGGTGGTGATGTCTTCTTGGGGGATGACAGGAAGGCTAGAATTGTTGGTCACGGAAAAGTAAAGTTGAAGTTGCAAGGTGGAAGGGTTAGAACACTTTCGGGTGTTCTGCATATTCCTGCATTGGCCAGAAATCTGAATTCCATAAGCAAGATCGATGATGCAGGCATAAAAACAGTGTTTGAGAAGGATACCTACAAGATGGTTAGGGGAGAACTGGTATTGATGCGGGGAGTTCAGATTGGAACTCTGTACAAGCTGCAAGGTGGAACTATTGTTGATGGGTACAATAGTTTTGTGGTTCCTGAAAGTAGAGCAGAAAAACTAGTGGTCTCTGGAGAGAAGCCCATGTTGTGGCATCAAAGGCTTGGACATATTGGAGAGAAGGGCCTTGGAATACTTCATGGTAAAGGTACAGTAGAAGGTATGAGTAATAGCTCTCTAGATTTTGATTCCTGTGAAAATTGTGTATATGGGAAGCAGAATTGGGTGAGTTTCCCCTCTGGTGGTAAGAGGGCGAAACATATATTAGAACTTGTGCACATTGATGTGTTTGGACCTATGAAGGTTCCATCACTGGGTAAGTATATGTACTATGTATCATTTATAGATGACTTCTCAAGGAATACATGGATATATTTCCTTAAGAAGAAATCTGAAGTCTTTGACAGGTTTAAATAATTTAAGGCTCTGATGGAAAACCAAACAGAGAAGAAGATAAAGGTGTTGAGGACAGATAACGGTGGAGAGTTTTGCAGTAAGGAATTTGAAGAATTTTGTAAGAAGTGTGGTATAGCATGATAGAAGACTACTCCATACACACTTGAGAAAAATGGAGCTGCAGAAAGAATGAACAAGACGTTGATGGAAAGGGCAAGAAGCATGCTCAGTGGTGTCGGGATAAGATAGGAATTCTGGGCAGTGGTGGTGGAGACAGCATGTCACCTAGTCAATAGATCACCTTCATCAACGTTGGAGGATAAGACTCCACAAGAGGTATGGACTAGTAAGAAACCCTCTCTTTCACATATGGGGGTATTTGGATGTGATACATATGTACATATTCCTAAGGAGAAAAAAACCAATTTGGATAGCAAATATGAAAAGTGCATCTTTATTGGGTATAAGGATGGTTTAAAGGGTTATAAGCTTTGGAACCCAGTAACAAGGAAGGTTGTGTACAGCCTAGATGTGGTTTTCAAAGAGGTGAAAGATGTTATAAAACATGAATTCCAACCAAAGAAACCTGAGAAGATAGAGTTTGAGCTTAAGGAGGAGGAATCATACTCTACAACAGAGGAGGAATCAGAAGATGAAGAGCCACAAACTTTGGGTGTGAGAAGATATGTTCAAGAAAGAAGGTAGACAAAAAGGTATAGTCCATCTGCTTTCTTTTCAAATTTTCCTTTATCTGTTACTGATGATGATCCCAGAACTGTGAAGGAAGCAGTAGATTTAGAGGATGGAAAACTATGGAAAGAGGCCATGGTGATGAAATGGAATCTTTTCACAAAAATGAGGCTTGAGATCTAGTGGAGTTGTCGGCTGGAAGGAAACCCATTGGCAGCAAATGGATGTTCAAGAAGAAGACAAATGCAGAAGGAAAGGTGGAGAAATATAAAGCTCAGTTGGTAGCAAAAGGTTATTCCCAGGTGCCAGGAATTGATTTTGGTGATATTTTTTCTCCTGTTTCCAAGGTAGCTTCTATTAGATTACTTTTATCTGTTGTTGCTGCTTTTGATTTTGAGGTAGAACAGATGGATGTGAAGCCAACATTTCTTCACGAGGATATGGGAGAGGAGATCTACATAAAGAAACTTTAAGGTTTTGCGGTGAAGGGTAAGAAAGAACCGGTATGCAAGTTAAAGAAGTCTCTATATGGGTTAAAATAGTCACCAAGGATGTGGTATCAAAAATTTGATACATTTATATGGGGACTTGGCTTCACCAAAAGCAAAGCAGATCACTGTGTGTATTTTAAATTAATTGGTGACCATGTTATTTAACTGGTCTTGTATGTGGATGATATGTTGCTAGTTGGAAATGATAAAGAAATTATCCAGGATTTGAAGACCCAATTGTCCTCCAAATTCGACATGAAATATCTTGGTGCTGCAAACTATATTTTGGACATGGAAATTAAAAGAGATCGGGAAAAGAGGAAGCTTTGGTTAAACTAGAGGAAGTATGTCGAGACAATAGTGCAAAGGTTTAATATGCAAGATAGTAAACTGGTGAAGGTTCCTATTCATGTAGGTGTAAAGTTATCTGTCGAACAGTGTCCCAAGACACAAGAAGAGGAAGAGGAAATGTCCCATGTTCCATATGCAAGTGCAATCGGTAGCCTAATGTATGCAATGGTCTATAATAGACTAGACATTGCACATGCAGTGGGAGTATTGAGCAAGTTTATTTCAAAACCAGGGAAGGAGCACTGGACAACAGTGAAGCGGGTTTTTAGGTATTTGCGTGGCACTAGTGATTATGGTTTGTGCTACCAAGGAAGACTAGGATTGGACAGAGTGTTGGATATTCGTGGCTTTGTTGATGCAAACTGGGCTAGAGATATGGATCAGAGAATATCTACAAGTGGGTATGCGTTTAACCTGTTTGGAGGTGCAGTTAGTTGGATGAGTAAGAAATAATCTGTAGTGGCATTATCAACTACAGAGGCAGAATACATGGCAGCCACTCATGCAAGCAAGGAAGTAGTTTGGTTGCAGAGATTTTGTTCAAGTATGGGGTTAGTACAAGGAGCTATAAGGATGTACTATGACAACCAAAGTGCAATTTTCTTGGCAAAGAACCCTGCTTATCATTCAAAGAAAAAGCACATTCATGTTCAATATCACTTTGTGAGGGATATGATAGAAGACAAAATGGTGTTACTGGTAAAGGCGGACACTTTGAAGAATACTGCAGATGCATTGACAAAATCTGTGAGCTCTGAGAATTTCTCTTGGTGTAGAGAAACAATAGGCGTTGCAAGGCTGCATAAATGACTAACCTCTCCTATGGACCGCTGTGGAAAGAAAATAAAAAGTGGTAGAATGTTGGGTTGTGTTATATTATTTCCACGACTAGCCTACGTAGTTAACCTGGGGGTTAGAGGGGGGGTAGATCCCCCCTTTGTTGTGCCGATTGTGTAGCACGGAGGTCATAAGGGATTTGAGGGGGGCGGGTAGCCCCCTTTACAGGGTCCAGGGTAGCACCCCGGGGGAATTTTTTTTGGACCCTATATTTGCTTGGGCGGACCTACCTATGGTTTTGTGCATGGTTTTCACACATGGTTTTGGATGCAATGGTTTTCGGTCCATGGTTTTGGACGAGATGGTTTTCAGTCCATGGTATTAGATGCTTCGAAATGTATAAATATGTATTGTAACATTGAAAGGAACATAATGAAAAATCAATATGGTAGTCCCAGTTTTGGGATCTAGGGGAAAATATTTGTGTATATGTGTTTTATGTGTTATGCTCTTGCATTGTTTATTTTCTGCGTTTTAGAATTCGTATGAAGGTAATTTTTGTACAAGGTTAAAACCTATAATGAGTTCAAATAAGACATCATGTATGCGAGAAAACAATTATTATCCTAAATCGGAAGATATCTTTCCGATCTAAGATTATAACTATCTATTCCTATGCAAACGTCAACTCTCATATTATATCTAAAAATAAGCCTGTAGAATAGTCTAAGCAGACTTTTAAATGAATTAACACTCAAGATTCAACAATAGTGCATGAATCTAATTATTAACTCATACATTCAAAATATAAATTGAAATACTGAAATAAGAATTTATTTCAGTTAAATCCTACAAACAATAGTGTTAAACATCATTAACTCAAAAATCCTTTATTAATAAATGAAATAAAATTATATATCCTCACAGAATGACAGTAGTGCACAATCCTTTGGAGTCTGTAATCGATTTCTTCTTGTAGAAAATGTCTCTTCCTTTCAATAGTTGTGCATGATAAACAAGAGCGTCTCCACCAATAGATATAATTCACAGTTATAGTATTACAAGTTTCTCTCCCAAGGTTTGGGACCTATCATTCTATTAAAAAAGACTAAGAGGTACAATAGTGAAAACCTCCCTGACTTTCTCTTTCGAATTCTGGACCTTTATTTGATACAACAAGTACGCTTAAATAGCAAAAAATAACCGAATCTATTATGCAGAGCATTGAGGGAATTTAAACAGATCCCTTCAACAATGCTTAAAGGAAAACAATTTTTTGGTAGAAGTTCTTGAAAGTGATTTGTTGTCTTCATCAACTTCGTTTGTTCCATCAAATTCTTTGGGTTTTTGTCTGCCTGTTTGATCTGATCTGCCACTGTCAGCAAAATTGTCTTTCTCTGTCATGAACCTGAACATGGAAAACAAGAATCGATAAGTTAAACATAAATGAGATGATGAGCGAATTTTATTCAAAACAAATCACTTTTGCAAGAAATCAGGAAAACGTAGAGCGCAATAAATTCGACATTGACATCATGGAGAGGAATGCAGAGTAAGGAGGTGGAGCTTTACGGCTTATCGCAATTGGAAATCAGATTTTTGGGGCAGATCATAAAATAATTGCAATCATAATAGAATCAAGGGCAAAACTTCAGAACAATCGCAATTGGTTTAGAATGGGATTATTACATATAAAATCCAGAAGGGGGCCTTCTAAAATAAAATCTCAATCATAATCTGAATGGGAAGGAGTCTTTGGAAACTATGATAGTTCCAAACATGGCGATTTATGGAGTAAATTTTATAATCCTGTCGGGTCCGGTTATATCGCATATCGCAAATCTGCAGGGATGAAGGATTTATTATAAAATGTGTCCCTATGAAATTTGTGATTTGTAGGGTCTTGGGGTGACATCAGGGATGTCGTCATAGTGATGTCATTATGACATGGAAGATGACGTGGAATGGTGACGTGGAAAATGATGTGACAGCTGACAAAGTGACATGGAAGGTGACGTGGCGATGATGTGGATCTGACGTCTTATCACAATCGGCATTGGGATGAGGCATGAATTTTTAGAATTTTGCGATTGCGGTATAGGCCCCAAACGCAATATTAATATAAATCGTAGTGTATAAACCTGGTGGGTCTGGGCCTTATCGCATTTTGCAATTGGCAAAGGGAGCGAGGTATGGACTTAAGTCTTGTTATCCACGATAGCCCACGGACGCAGGATTAATATGTACTTACATGTATTTTTCCGTTGGGTTCGGGCCTTATCGCATATCGCAATCGACATTTTGGAGCAGGGTCAGACTTAATTTTTTTGGGTCTTTGCGATGTCCCGGATGAAATATTTTAACTTGTCAGATTTAAATTTGTGCTCGGGTCTAGAGTGATATCACATATCACAATCGTTTAAGGTAGGAGGCATGGACTTATAGCGGATCATGTGATTGCAATGGATGCGGGGTTCTTTTTGGAAACAATTAATAACCCATTCGGGTCCTGTCTTTCCTTATGTTTATTTCTTATGTGTGATGTGAAGTATTTATAGTTTTATAAAGATTTCAACCTTCTGGGATAAAAACTCTATTTTATCTCGTTTTTTTTCATTCTTTCATTAAATAACCCATAATGTTTAATACTTAAGCCTAAATATAGTTTGTGTCTTGGGGACTATTTAATTTGGTTTTTTGGGATAATCAAAGTTTAATAATTGGGTTTTAATTAAAAAACCTAAGTATTAAACTTTAATTAAAATATTTTTTAAGATGAAGAGTCACTATTTTAATATAATAAATTTCATAGGAAATTTATAATACATTAAAGTGGGGTTGTTGGACAATACATCAGAATCCTACTACACAAAAAATGAGAAATACATGAAAAAATGTGTTGCAATCACATTTTTTCATGTATTTCTCATTTGTTTTGTAGCAGGGTCCATCGAAATTATGCAACATGGGTATTCCTTGGATGAGGAATTAAGTTTTGCATCCAACGGGTGTTCTCGCCCGAAATTTGACTAAAACCATAGGGATATAAGTTGAAAATATGAGTTGAAAAAATAGATTTTTCTTTTTTCCCTCTAAAATTTGATGATGTCATCTAATCTTATTTTATTATTTCCACTATTTTTTTAAGATATTCCTTAGGATGCTCATTTTAGACCAAGGATAATTTTAGGGGCGAATGTTCGCCCTTTGGCGAAATTAAGGGGTTTTAAATTTTTAGTGGGCGAATATTTTGTATCATAGTACATTTTTACAAATCACCTCAAATAGCCCACCTTATTTTAAGGGAAAGGGTCAAAAAGGTATATTTAGCCCTTGAAATTAGGACTTAGAACCTTCCGTTCGCCCATTTTCAAGAATAGGATTTATTTAAGTGAATCCATTCGCCCATTTTCAAGAATAGGTTTTATTTAAGTGAATCCTATGGGCCAAATACCATATTTATAAAAGAGGTATGATAAATTAATAAAAATATAAATAAATGAGAGGTATGGTAAATAAATAAAACATTTTTTATATTTACTCCATAAGTCACCTTATATACATGTAAGGGTGTAAACAAATAAAAATATAAGTAAAGTGGAGGTATGGTAAATAAATAAAACGTCTTTTTATACTTACTCAAAAGGTATGGTAAATAAATAAAAATATAAATAAACTAGAAGTATCGTAAATAAATAAAACCTCTTTTTATATTTAGTCCATAACCCTCGTTCTATTTATGAAGGCTCAAGAAAGAGGTTTTATTTAAGTGAATCCTATGGGCCAAATACCATATTTGTAAAAGAGGTATGGTAAATTAATAAAAATATAAATAAACGAGAGTCCATAACCCTCGTTCTATTTATGAAGGCTCAAGAAAGAGGTTTTATTTAAGTGAATCCTATGGGCCAAATACCATATTTGTAAAAGAGGTATGGTAAATTAATAAAAATATAAATAAACGAGAGGTATGGTAAACAAATAAAACATTTTTTTATATTTACTCCATAAGTCACCTTATATTTACGAACACTCAAAAAATGGGTTATATTTAGGTGAAACCTATGGCCAAAATACTATGGGACAAATACCATGGACTAGATTGTTATTAATACCATGCAAAAAACCATTATTAACCCTAATATTAGAATTAATAAAAATAAAAATGGCACATGGTATTGACCCATGGTATTCACCAAAATGGCACATGGTATTGACCCATGGTATTCACTAAGAATGTAGCCTATTTAAATGGGGGAATTAAACGAGCATGTAGCCTATGCTAAGATTCACTAGGACCTTACAAAGTTTTATTATTTAGTGAAAGGCTCGCCAAGATCTTACAAGATTTTATAATTGAGTAAAATATTCGCCATGGGTGGTGAGAGATTCGCCAAAAAATTATATATACATATTATATTATTGATAAAATCGCCTTCCATTTTTCCTATATACCATGGAGATTCGCCCATTTATTATATTTATAAATTTAGGGGGGGTTCTTAAAATTTTCCCTGTTTTAGACCTCAAAATTTCTCTAATGCCATGGGATTTTCTACAAAGCATTTTCTTGTGATAGATAAGATCAACTAATGTGAGAAAGTGCGTTGGAGCTACCACTAGAAGTTGTGTTAGGGATTCCTCTAGAAGGTGAGCCAAGGTGTTCTTAAAAATATATGTGAAAGCAAGCGAAAGAGACACATGCAAGAGTGAAAGTAATAAAAAATGACACATGCAAAAGTAAAAGTGATGCATGCAAAAGAAAAACAACACATGAAAAATAAAAAGTGACACATGCAAAGGCAAAAGAAAGCAAAATCAATATTTTAGAAACTCACCCAGAAGATGGTGCATTTTCAACCAAGAGTGAGGGATTTTCCTTGTGCTCCAAAAGTGCATAGAGCTCAAAGCGAAAGATAAGTGTGAAATGAGCTTTGGGCTAGACTCTTTATATAGGGAGAGAAGACATGCAATTAGGGTTGAGGTTTGTGAGTGCGCTCAATGCATGTTGGGAAACTAGAAGTCAAGAGTGAGTTGATTGCCACTAAGAAGTATAACATAATTGACTTGAAGAAATGCATCCTCACTGTCAACCAGAATTGCACATTGACTCTCAACAAGGAGTGCGCAATCATTATATCTGGGAACCATGCAATGACTATCTTTGGGAACTATGTAATGTCTATCAGCAAGAGATGTGCTTGCTTGAGTTCCAAGAGTGTGCACTGACTATCAACGGGGAATGCATTAGGCTCTCTTAGAACAAGTGCGCTATGAAGGCATCATGAGATAGGCATGTGAAAGAAAATAAATTCGACACTTAGGTTTCCTAAGGAAGGACTTAAACACTTAGAAAACATGACTGAACATGAAATTAATGACTTGAAATGAGAGATGATTGCATAATAAGGGAGGCTCCAACATTTGAATGTAGGAAACATTTTGGATAGTGTTGTAGTAGCTATAACACAACCATTCTTCCCAATTACCCAAGATAACCCCAATTAACTTATATATATCTATATCTATATGTATATGTATATATGTATATATATATATATATATATAGATATATATATATATATATATATATATATAGAGAGAGAGAGAGAGAGAGAGAGAGAGAGAGAGATATGTATAGATATCACCTCTAGAAATATTTTCATTTTTTATTATATGTTTATTAAAGATTTTTATGTTTAGTAATTATATGTTTTGAAATACAGAACAAGGATGGAAGGATCTCAAGAGACCCTTGTGGTTGTTAGGGTTTCACCCTAGCCAGAAAATATTTGTGTTGTTTGTGTGAATCTTCTATAGATATATTTTGTAGTTTTTCCTATGGTGAATCTCGATGATTAGGTGAAAAAGATAGCTTCTTTTGCAGGCATGGCTACGGGTCAGGCTAGCTCTTTTTCAGTTTTGTACAGTTCCATGGTGAAGTTTGGTTTTGGTCTTTTGGTGGTTCAAGAAATTCCTTCCCTCAATGTTCTTGTGGATTAGGATGGTTTTTATTGTGAAATTTATTTTTTAGAGCATGGCCTAGTTTGTGGGTTTAATAGGTTTTGTCCATGGCTGATTGATTTGGACAAATGGATTGTGAAATTTCCTTAATTACAGCAACTAGAAATTAATATTTTATCTACTGGATATTATTTTTCTTTGGAAATTTAATTATGGAAAATAATGATTAAATCACTTTTGCAATTTCCACAAATAATTACAAGAACTAAGAAATAATGTGCGCACAAAAAATAGATGACACCAATATTTTTGGATAAATTGTCCCTAGAAAAACCCTAATGTGGGGAAAACTAATTTTGTAGATGAGGGAATTATTATTAATTCTTCAGCAAAATATAGAATACAATCATCTTGCCTCTCATTGGAAAAGATCTAACATATAATATCTCCACTAGTAAAATTGATCTAGAAACCCAATTTTCCCTCCTGCAAAATAACTTGGCCTTTGCTTGGTAGTACGCACTTCCTCCTACAATTTGCACTAGTTGACTAGAAATTCTAATTCTCCTCCCTGGATATTTTCACTACTTCCTATAACTCAATCTTGTGATTTAATCTACATCTTGCAACTAAAACGACCAACTTGCACTTCCTTCAGGTGCTAGTTCTGACAATTAGCAACTGAAACAAGTCTTTGCTAATTGCACTAGATAAACTCGACACACACATAAGCTAAATCCCTCTTGCAGAATACCTTGACCTCCCTTCCTCTCTCGAAATGTTGGAATATCTGTGGAGAATTTCTCTAAAAATTTTCTTGCCAATCTCTATGTTGAAACCCTATTTCTAGTGTCTCCCCCTACTCCCTTTACATCACTGCAAATCATTAAGTTTGAGTGATCTTCAAGGCCCCATTGACTTGATCTTATAATCTCTCGTTGAGAAACTAATGGCCACGATCTAATCTCAATCAATGGATAAGAACATATTGACCCCATCAAGTGACTTTTATGGAAGTCTATAAAGAAAAATTGATTTACCTCACTTAACTTGATTTAATTAACCAGTTTTCCTAAGTTAGACTTAGGAAAATATTTAATAATTGGCTAATAAATCTAATTAAGTCATTTTCCTTGGAAATATTTTCAGGGTATTGGAGATAATTATCCTCATGTGTTTGGCCAGATCCAGAGATCTGCACTCATCTTGGCATGGGATCAAGGCCTGTATCTGACTCCTTTCAGATTCTAATTTCTCAACCTTCAGGCAGAACCATCATGCAATGGGTTAGCCCTTCAGATCTGGTGCAGGAACTCAAACTGAAGCTAGAGTGCAGATTGGGGATTCCATCAAGCATTCTGCGACTTCTCTCTCAAGGTAAACAACTTGAAGACCCTCTTCCTCTCTCTGCTTACAGCATTTCCAGGAACAGCTTGGTGGTGGCGACGCTTCGTTTAAGAGGAGGAGCAGTGGGGCAATCTTCCTCTACCCGGCCTTTCTCATACAAAGATGCAGTCCACTCTGAGAACCCCAAACCCCCGGAAGCCCCTAAATCCAAGGTCTTCTTGGTTGACAAGATCGAAGAAGTTCCCTTTGTTGAATTCATTCATGAAGAACTGGCTTCCCAGCATCAAGATTTTGCTGAAAGAGCCATCATCTGCAGATTTAATGGATTGTGGCCGCGTTCTCAGGATCTCTACGCATGGATCCATGCAAACTGGACTCATCACTGTAAGATCTTTTTCTGTTCGAAAGGCTATTTCATTGTTCTTTTTGATAACAGTAAGCACTATGAAAAGGCCTTAGAAGAGGGCCCTTGGTTCATGGGAAATGCAGGGCTATTCTTGACTCCTTGGTTCCCAGAGTTCGATCCAGCTACTGCGGTCATTACCAAGACCCCGGTATGGATTCGGCTTCCAAACTTCCCTGCCCACCTATGGAGTACTCGTGTCTTCAGAGTTATAGGAGACACCTTGGGTCGCTTCCTCAGTGGAGATTTATGGCGGGAAGCTAAAGGTCTCTACTCATATGCAAGACTATGTGCGGAGTTAGACCTGAGCAAAGGTCTTCCAGAACAAATCAACCTTAAGATAAACGACTTTGTCTGGACCCAGACACTGGACTACGAGAATACTGCTTTTCGGTGCCGCCATTGCCACCAATCTGGGCATTTGCAGAACACTTGCCCATCTCGCCCGGCAAAAAATAACAAGGCCAATGCCTCCAAGCCCAAGTCCAAGCGTTGGACTCCCTGCTCGCCACCTCCAGTGGCGGATCCTGGTTCCTCCAGCTCTGAAGACGAAGACAGTGATGAAGAATTGGAACTGGCCCCTCATTCCGTGGCCCCCTCCACCGATGGTCTGGCGCCAACCTCTGATTTAGCCATTGCTCAGAAACGTGTCCATTTGTCCTCCTCCTCGGATTCAGAAAAGGAGGGATCCTTGGTGGAGGATCCCAATCTTCAAGTTGTAATCGCTCATCCACCTCAAAATGGTTGGGTTGTAGTCAAAAAACGAAAAGGGAAAAAGCCTCGTGTTGAATCCTCTACCCTCTCAGGGTAGTTTTCTATGTCTCTTTCAGCTTCTAGTGACTTGTTGTAGCTCCTTACTTGCTTAACTCCTTCTCCGGAACCGAGGTTGATAGGGCTATCATTTCCGGTTGCCGGTTTCTTGCATCTTTGGGATGTATCCTCTTATACAATGTTTTTTACTTAATAGATTTAGTCTTAATTACAAAAAAAAAAAATTATCCTCATGTGTTCCTTAGCCTCATAGACACGATAAATACTAGAACACTTATTCGTTGCTACAAAAAACCAACACTCCCTCTTAGCAAGGAAGGTGTTCTCCACTACTCCCATATGAGTCACTGAAGTAGACAAACTTTGCCTTGCCCAAGGATTTCATGAGAATATATGCAATATATTTATCTATGGGAACATATTATAGCCAAATGACCCATTTTGTACATAATCCCTGATGAAATGGTATTTGATGTTGATATGCTTCGACCTATCATGAAACATTGGATTCTTAGAGAGCTTGATGCAACTCTCATTATCACAATAGATACTAGTCAAATCCAACCTCTGGCCAAGCAATCCCACTAGTAGCTTCTAAATCCAAATAGATTTTATAGTGGCCATGCTCATTTTCATGTATTTTTCCTCTGTGGAACTCTGTACCATGGAATTTTTCTTCCTACTGCACCAAGAGACAATACCTAGTGTAATATTGAAGTGATATCCTTAGGTTCTTTTATGATCCATTGAATTGCCTACCTAGTTTGTATTTGTATAACCCATCAAACTAACATTGTCACCTTGATCATATCTCAATGCATACTCCATTGTACCTTATAGATACCTAAATACATGTCTCATTGTTGTCGAATGTACTCTCTTCGTCTCCACCATGAACTAACTAAGAGTTTTGACCACGAAACAAATGTTTGTCCTTGTGTTGACTAGATACATGAGAGATCTGATGAGTTTCCTATCTAAGGTTGGATCTGCCACTGCATCCTCTAATGCATCTATATTCCTCCAATTGGTAATCATAAGTGTAGACATGGGTCTATATTCCCACATCCTGAATCTCTTTGAAATCACCATAGTATATCTCCCTTGCCCAAGGAATATCTTCCCATTTGTCTACCATACCTCCAAACCTAGGAAATAATGCATCAATCCCAAATCCTTCATCTTGAAATCAAATTTTAAGTCCCCCTTACAATCTTTTATGAGCCCTAACAACCTTGTCAAAAATGGATCATCCACATAAAATACTAGGATGATTGACTCACCTCCTACCATCAAATAATAGAGGTTGGAATCTGCCTCGCTCTTCACCAAGCCTATCTGCTGCAGGTAGTTGTCAATCCGACCATACCATGATTTGGGAGATTGCATGAGTCTGTATAGCACCCTCTTCAGCTTGCAAACATGTTTATCTCTCCCATGCATCTCAAATCCTTCTGGTTGTTTGATTTACACCTCCTCTTCTATCACCTCATTCAAGAAAGTTGTCTTGACATCCATCTGGTGAATCTATCATCCCAACTGCATTGCTAATGATATCACTTCCATGATGGAAGTGTATCTAGCCATTGGAGTGGATGTTTTCTCATACTATATTCATTCCTTCTACAGATAACCCCTAGCCCCAAACCTAGCCTTGTATTTCTCCATGCTTCCATCTATAACCTACTAGATCTTATAGATCCATCGAGAGCCAACTACTAACTTGTCCACTAGTCTAGGAATGACCTCACATACATCATTGATCATGATGGAGTTATACTCCTCCACCATGGCATCCTGCCACACATGATGTTGTGCAACATCTCGATAGCTGAAAAGATCTCTTTCAATGGCCTTTGTCTCTAATACCTTTCCCGATAGCTGAAAGGATCTCTTTCAATGACCTTTGTCTCTAATGCCTCATATATGTATGGTTGTTTGTGCTCTCTAATGCTCACCCTAGGATCACCCACAAACTCCTTCACATCCTTTAATGTCTGAAGCACCTCTCTACTTCTACTTCTACTCATGGTGCTTGGAGCTTCATACTCCTCGTCCTACCCTTGTCTCTCTATCTGTTGTGAACTTTTTGGACCACTTGCAGCTGAGCTATTGCTAGTACTAGTAATTGTACTTGTTCTCTATTTTCCATGTGGTCGTTGCTCAACCCTTGGAGCTTTTGTTGGCCCACTTTGATCATCTAATGGAAACTTGTGATATCTTATAAAGGCTTTAACCTCCTGGAACTTCCCATCCATTCTCATGATGATCCTCCTGCTACCAGGAATGTACATCATGTATGCCTTGTATGTTCCATTGTACCCAAATAAATAGCCCTTCTCTATAATATAATTCAATTTGGTGTGTTTGTCATTTGGAACATAACAATAAACGATACTAAAAATATCTTGAAATTCCCAACCTCTTGCTTCTTCCTTTTAAAATCCTCCTCTAGTGTAATTTTCCCTAATGCTCTATGAGGAACCTTGTTATGTATGTACATTGTTGCGCTACATGCCTATGCCCATAGAAACTTGGGCATATCCTGGTCATATAACATTACCCTCACTAATCTAACTATCATCTTCTTCTTCAACTCAGTGACCCCATTCTATTATGGGTTGTATGGAGTTGTCCACTTTCTCTTGATACCCTATTTTGCATAGAACCCCATGAAGGCCTTATCTATATACTCCCCTCCATTTTCTGTCTAAAGCACCTTGATTAATTTACATTTCATATTCTCCACAAGAGCCTTAAACTCTTGGAAGCGACTAAAGACCTCATCTTTGTCTTAAAGAAATAGATCCAAGTTTTCCTAGAGTAGTCACCAATGAAGGGTACGAAGTACTCATAACCCCTAAGAGATCTAGTAGACAACATGCCACAAATATCTATGTTTATCAACTAAAGCATGTCAATGGCTCTATTGTCACTCCTTGGGAATGTTTCCTTTGAAAATTTCCCAAGCACACACCCTATGCACATATCATCATTTTATTTGCTCAATTTTAGATCTCATGTCATGGTCTCCCTAAGCAATTAAGTGCTTCGTGATGTAGATGTCCCATCCTCCTATGCCATAGTTCTCCCACATCCCTGTTACTGCTATTGCTAATCAGTGCCTATGGAGAATTGAACTACAACCTGAATAGCTTGTTTCTTTGAACCCAAACCTATTTGACCTTCTTCTAATCTTGGTGATTGAGGTACACCTTCTTCCCCAAGAAGTAGACACCATACTTCTTATCCTATGTTGTAGAAATTGAAATCAAGTTCATGCCTAAACCTGGCATATGCAACACATCTATAATGTTGGTGCTCTTGCCTGACTCCCTCTGAATGTTGATGGTACCTCTCCCAACCAAAATACACTTAGTCTTATTTCACATTTGTATCTGTAATTCCATCTCTTCCTCCTTATAACTAGAGAAATATTCTCTAACTCCCTTCATATGTGTTGATGCTCCACTTTCAATATGCCAAACACCTGTGGATGTGGAGCTATATAGGCATGCTATGAGAGTGAATTTTTCCTCCAACCTGGAATACAATTCCTCAATGTCCATTGAATCTACTATCTTCTCCCCCATATTTTCCTTCTTCCGGTTAGGACATTGGTTGGCATAGTGATCTAGGAGGATCCCTAATGTCCTAAAAATTGAACTCCTTGAATATCAATGAAACCAATACCAAATTGAAGACCTTGTCAGAAGGAATCCAACATCACCTTAATCCAATTTCGTATGCGAAATTTATCCTTAGTCAAAGTTATGGTCAAACTTGGTAAAAGGACAGAATTTAGTTGGTGCCAGATAAATTTAGGGCATCACCAAATTAGCGGTCTAACCAAAATCAATAGCCAAAGTTGGTGGAGCGTAGATAAATCTAGCAGAGATTTTAGTTATGGTTAAATTTGGTGGAACCACCATAAATGGTAGTACCTTATTCAACTTAGAGGTAGGTTAAGTGGCCCAATAGAATGGGGCCACATGACCCAATAAAATAGTTCCACGTGGCACCTAGCTAGTGCCAAATTGGCACAAACCGACCCAACTAGCAGCATTGTAGTTTAATTCTGTGATTTTCAGCATATAATGACAAATGGTTAATACATTAACAACATAATGACGGTCCAACGGGACAAATTTTTTAATATAACATATGTTATATCTGACCGTTTAAATATAACCACATATGTTGTTTATATATGTAAAATTGTGTGTGGGGGTTGGAACTCGCAACCTCACTACGCAACCAAGGCCTTGACATAGTATGATCGACCAAATCACCAACCAGAGGGACTTTGTAAATTTTGTTGGCTCGACCTTATATAAATTGGCCTATTTCATTCAAACGGGATAGTGAAACGACAGAGGAGGGTCGAGAATGAGCGGGCCATGGAACTGCGACAGGCCAAGGAATAAGGAGGGTCAAAACCCTACAACGGAACTAGGAGGGCATGGTTCCCATGTGAATATTACCAGGGGTATATGCCTTAGAATATTCTCTAGGATATTCCCATTAGATTATGTTGTGGAATCTTGAAGATTCTCTGGGGGGGTCCAGAGTTGATGGCGGCGAAATATAGCTGAGTTTATACTCATTTTACTCAGAATTTCACAAGGATTTCACTTAGGCTTTTGGATCTGAGTGACCCATTTTCAGGTCACTCCCAGGATTGGAGGTATAATGATTTATTTTTCTATGTACTTGATTTTATTTTTCTTAGATGAATGAATAGGCCTACCCGCTATTGAAGTAGGGCCCGAAGATGTAGTCCCCATTGGACTAAATTTTTTTATCAAATATTGGTTGCATTATCTTTATGGTCTCCTTTTATGTTACTTCTTCTTTAAGTATTTGAATAGATGATTTTTACATGCTCTTTCATGTAATTCTGAAAATATCAATGAAGTAAAGATCTTGAATCATGTTGGTATCAGAGCATTATTCTTGTTGATGTGAATTGCGAGTGTGGATGATAATCGGGGCCAAAATCAAAAACGGTGAAGGAAAAATTAAGTCTTTTGACCCAGAGCTTGGACATGCAACACAAAGAAGGAAAATAGAAGATGACGATGCCCATACCCAGAATGAGCAAGATTTTTGTAATTATTTCTACAACATGGAAAATAAGGTAGATAAATTTTTTTATATTGTGAGAAGAAACTATTGAATAAGGAAAATAAGAAGAAAGAGAAAGTGGAGGAAAATGCATTGGTAAATCAGGGAAATGGAGGAGAACCTCTTAAATCTCCATCTCCATCTTCAAGTGAATGTTGTTCTTCATCATGTTCTTCTCATCCTTCTAATAGATAGCATAGAGATGCTTCTACAATGCCTTTTTTAAATTGGATTTAAAATTTGATTTTCCCATCTTTAATTGAGAATCTAATTCAGAAAAGCTAAATAATTGGATCATACAAATTGAAGTATATTGTCGAATACAATAGATGAAAGAGGATGAGGAAAAGTGTCAGAATTATCACAAATGTGTTGTCCTTGATGGAAACCTACTTAATAAACATGTCAACATCATGGTAGTAAGATAAGTATTTAGGCCAATACAGATGTGGCAGAAAAGGAATATCAATTCAGAGACAGAGGAATGATAAAGATGAAGTTTTAAGAAGTATACGTTGGTCCTATAAAGAAAAGTCATGTACACATGTGGGTATGAAGAAGAAAAGGCATGTACATTTTCCGCACCATGGTATTCTAAATACCAAGGTTATTTACCATGGTATTGACCCATACTATTGAGCTTAGCAATGACTATATGATCTTGTCAAAGAATACCATCAGAATTAGTGTGTTTTTTACCAGTGGTATTGGATAAGGGCTAATCTCTATAAGGAGATGAAGATCAAAGTGTTTATGTGTGCAAATGATGGATATTTCATGAATAGTTAGATATGAAGCAAGTGTGTATTTAATGGGCTATTAATGAATTGTTTGATATGAAACTAAGTATGCACCCAGGAATTTGATGATGGATTAGATACAATATATAAGAAATGACTATATTGATAATGGATTGGTTTGATCTGTGATATTATTCTGACACATGTTTTACTATGTATGTCGAGAAATGGGTTTGTTCTGAAGGTTTGATGTGCAACAAAGTTTTAAGTCAATAGTTGCATATCTGTACGCATGTTTGATAATATGAAAAACGCGTACATACACGGTTTTAATGTTGGTAAGACGTGTGTTGATTATGCACTTTAGATAGATCTATATGCTGGTTTGATTCTTGAAAAGTGTGTATACATGCAGAAGTGTTTTGTGGAAAGCACATATATAATCTAGGGTTTTGTTGAATAAGATGTCTGATCAGTCTAATCAATCTTGTTGTGTTTATGTTGTCTGTCAATGAAGTCTTACTTGATGATCTGGGTTTAATAGTGATGATTGAAGTTGAATTGATTGATTGAAGAGTGATGATGTTGCTAGTTGTATGTGATTGAAGATTTGTGATGATTTATTCTATTCTTACTGCACATGGTTACTATATATATATAATGTTGATGAAGTATTAACATACTGCTTCAAGATAAAATTGGCTGAAAAACTATGTTGACTAGATATACGCTAGTTTTCTGCACTGAAGTCACGTACATACATAGGTTTACTTCAGAACAGTCGTGTACAGAAATTAGTATAAGAAAATTAAATCAAGTTTTTTTCAAACATTGATTCACCCCCCCTCTCAATATTTTTCCTAACAATTGGTATCAAAGCAAGTCCTTCGGAAGAATCTTGATCGCTTGAAGGAAGATTCATCAAGATGAGCAATCAAGAGGGGACAACATCTATCAGGCCACCATTGTTCAACGAAACCAATCTATTTTTCTGGAAGGTAAGAACAAGAGCTTACTTACAGTCACTTGGAGTAGATGTATGGGGAATCGTTGAAGGAGGCTATCAATATCCATCCTCCATTCCCACAGATGAAGCAGAAAAGAAGAAATATGAGACCAATGCAAAGGTTGTCAATGCTCTGTTAGGAAGCTTGGCAGAATCAGAATTTGTCAAAGTCATGCAGTTGAATACGGAAAAGGATATATGGGACAAGATCATCCAAAGCTATGAAGGTGACACCAAGGTAAAAAGTGCCAAAATTCAAACTCTTAGAATTCAATATGAAACTCTCAGAATGCATAATGATGAAAGTATCACAAGTTTCTTTCTTAGGGTAGATGAGATCATGAATTCTATGAGAAATCTTGGTGAATAAATAAAAGAATCATCATTGGTTGAAAAAATATTAAGGTATCTAACTCCAAAATTTGATTCAAAAGTTTCTGCCATAGAAGAAATATAGGACTTGGAGAATCTTACTGTTGAAAAAATTCATGGGGTTCTAACATCCTATGAAATGAGAAAAGTGGGTCCCTTAGATATCATAGAAGTTGCATTCAAATCTACTGCAAAAGGAAAATAAAATGAAGAATCAAGTTATGTATCAGAAGAAGAAGACAACTTCATAAACAAACTCCAAGTGGGTATTGGAAGATTCAGAGATAAGCTTCCCTTCAAGTGTTTTGCTTGTGGTAGAGTTGGTCATTACACTGCTAGTAAGTGTCTCTATAGAGAAAATCATGAGAAAGGGAAAGAAGTTGCAAAAATAAATAGGAGAAGGTTTGAAAACAAGAGAAGTTTTTATACACATGAAGATAATGATGGTCTTTCAAATGGTGAAGAAGGTGAGTCTGATCAAGAATGTCAATTACCTATGCTATTTGAAGATAGAAGTAGTAATGAGTCTAATGATAATTTCATGGATGCCCTAGAAGAAAATGATATTTTTATTGAAGAAATAACTCAGCTTAATATTTGTTTAGAAGAAGCTAAATTAGCAGAAGAAACTTTGAAGAAAAAAATCATAGAAAAGGAAGAGCATAATGAAAAGATAGAATGTGAAATAGTAAGTCTAAGGAAAGAACTTGAGAAAGCAAAAAGTATTAATCTTAGATTTGCTAAGGGATATGAAACCTTAGATGAAATCATCAAAGTCCAATTCTCTCCTTTTTAAAGACGGGTCTTGGATATAGTGAAGAAACACCGAATATTGTAAATTCTTCTACAAAAACAAGAAGTTATCTCAATGCAGCAAAAAGAAGCAGTCAACAAAACTCCAACCTATAGCAAAAGAATAAAGGACCAAATACTTCCCAGGTAAATTCTGCTCGGTTCAATCAAAAGGAAAACAACACTAGAAGGTACTATACTCCCAAAAACTTCTACTTTAATGGACAATGTTTCGCTTGTCACAATTTTGGTCATAAGGTTGCTCAATGTGTTGCTTACAAAACTATCATGACTAGAGAAGCAAGAAAACAAAAGAATGAGATTGGGGTAAAGAAATACTCTTACAATGCCTTCTCTCCTCTTCAATATGAAACTGAATTCTCATTTTTCAATAACTTTGGGCATAAATAATCTGAATGTGGGAGCAAAGGACGATCAACACCTCAAAAGGAGCAAATGGCCACAACATCTAAGATATGGAAGAAGTCATAGAATCAGAGAATTGTGGTCTAGATTTATATGCAGGAGATCAAGAAAAAATTTGTTACATTAACAGTGGATGCTCAAAACATGTGACGAGTGATAAAGATAAGTTTATTTCTTTTAATTAAATAAAGAAAGAAAATAATGTAATCTTTGGAAATAATTCACCCACTGCTATCAAAGGAAAAGGAGTTGTTTTGCTAAAAGAAAAATTTAAAGTTGGAAATGTTTTGTTTATTCTTGGGTTGAAGAATATTCTGTTAAGTGTTAGCCAAATGTGTGACCAAGGGAATGAAGTTGTTTTCAGATCGAATAATTGGGTGGTTCAAATTCTCGATATAGGAAAAATTGTAATAAAAGGAACAAGAACTCTAGGTAATGTCTATGTCTTGGAAGGCGGTCTAGAACAATGTTACTTAAGCAAAGTAGAAGAAATTTGGTTGTGGCACAAAAGATTGGGACATATAAGCTTTACTCAAATACATAAGACAAGCAAGTTAGGAGCAGCTCATGATCTATCCAAAATTTCTCTACTAGAAAATATTATATGCAAATCATGTCAATTCGGTAAGCAAACCAGGGTACAATTCAATGCCAAATAAGGTTCCGCAAGTAAGCCACTTGAACTTATTCATATTGATTTGTGTGGGCCAATGAGGAAAAATTCACCTAGAGGTGAACAATATTTCATCTTATTTATTGATGACTTTACTAGAATGTGTTGGATTGGTTTATTAAAACATAAAGATGAAGCATTTGATAAATTTAAGGTCTTCAAATCTTTAGTAGAGAATGAGTTAGACTTAAAAATCAAATGTCTCAGATCTGACAAGGGAGGAGAATACATATCAGTTGATTTTTTTACTTTTGTGAACAACATGGCATCAAGAGGCAGTTCTCTATAGTTAAGACTTATCAACAAAATGGGGTTACAAAAAGAATGAATATAACAATTCAACAAATGGCATGTGACATGCTTGATGAGTCTGGGACACCTCATACCTTTTGGGTCAAAGCAGCACATAAAGTGGTAACTACTCTCAACAAGTCTCATATCCGTGTAAATAATGATAAGAGCACCTCATGAAATTTGGTTCGATAAACCTCCAACTGTCAAGAATTTTAGAGTATTTGGAAGTAAATGTTACATAAATAATAATAATGATAACCTTGGAAAGTTTGAAGCTAGAGTAGATGAAGGAATTATACCTGGTTACTCCTCTATAAGTAAAGGATACAAATGCTACAATAAAAAAACTTCAAAATATTGTTGAATGTATTGATGTTGTAATCGATGAAGCATGCACAGGTTCCAAAAGAGAAACACCAGCAGATGATGAATGTATTTCCACAACAAGCCAAAGGGATGTAAGGGAAGAAATCAGTGAAGCATCAAAAGAATGAATTGACAATACCAAAGCATCATAGAAGACTCCGTCCAGGTATGTTCAGAAAAATCATCCAGAATCTCAAATCCTATGAGAAAAGGAAGTTGGAGTACAAACTAGAAGAACCTTTGTTGGAACTCCTAGTTATCTGGCCTTAATATCCACAATTGAACCACAAAATGTAAATCAAGCCAGCAAAGACGAATGTTGGGTTAAGACTATGAATCAAGAACTTGACAAAATAGAAAAGAATCATACATGGGAATTAGTACCTAGACCTCATGATAAGAATGTTATTGAGACAAAATGGGTATTCAAAAATAAATTGAACAAGAATGGAGAAATAATTAGAAATAAAGAAAGACTTGTTTGCAAAGGCTATGCTCAACAAGAAGGAATAGACTTTGAAGAAACATTTTCCCCTATAGCCATACTTGTAGCCATAAGAATTTTTCTTGCCTTTTCAAGCTTTCATCATTTCAAAGTCTATCAAATGGATGTTAACTCTGCATTTTAAATGGGAACCTAGAAGAAGAATTCTATATTGAACAACCTAAAGGGTTCATTCTAAGAAATGATGAAAATCTTGTTTGCAAACTCAAGAAGAAATTATGTTGGCTAAAACAAGCCCCTCGTGCATGGTATTATCACCTTGACATGTATCTTCAACAACAAGGCTTCACTAAGGGGTCTGCAGATAGAAACCTATATATAAAGGTGGATGATGGTAAACTTTTAATTGTTGTTTTTTACGTGGATGACATCATATTTGGTAGATATTAAGAATCCATGAGTCAAAGGTTTTATTTTGTCATGTAGTAAGAAGTTGAAATGTCTTTACTTGGTGAACTAACAATATTTCTTGTTTTACAAGTACAGCAAGCAAAGAATGGCATCTTTCTCTCACAAACAAAGTACCTCAAGAAGATTCTGAATAAATATGGAATGGAAGATTGCAAACCAGTATGCACACCAATGGTGACAGGATGTAGTCTCAGTTCACATGATGATTCTCTTGCAGTCAACCAACCAGAATACAGATCCATGATCGGAAGTCTACTTTATCTTACAGGAACAAGACCAAATATCATGCATGCAGTTGGAATTGTTGGAAGTTTCCAAGCTAATCCAAAAGAAACTCATTTTAAGGCAGTCAAAAGAATATTCAAATATCTACAAGGCACACAAGACTTTGGTTTATGGTATCCCAAAGATGCAGATCTTACTCTTCATGCTTATATAGATGCAGATTGGGCAGGAAATGTTAATGATATAAAAACAACTAGTTAAAGAGAATTATATATTCGGCCCCGCTTGATATCATGGTTCAACAAAAAACAAATCTCAATTTCTTTATCTAATACAGAGGTAGAATATGTTGTTGTTGCATCTTGCTACACACACCTTCTCTAGATGATGCAAACATTGCAGGATATTCAAATCAATTGTTCTCCACCCATTTCCAATCTATGTGATAATACAAGTGCCATTAATATTTTTAAAAATCTTCTTATGCATTCCAAGACCAAGCATATTCCAATTAAATATCATTTTCTAAGAGAATAGGTGCTTGAACAAAAGGTCAAACTGGAATGTGTTCCCTAAAAAGAACAAGTTGTTGACATATTTAAAAAACCACTTCCACGTGATGCATTTGAATATCTTAGACAGAAATTAGGAATGGTCCCTGATTCATCACTCTATTAGTCTTTCAAGCTCAGAAGGAGCAATGTATATGTTGTCTTGGTGATTATTCTCATGGTTACTTTTGATATCCATCCTTTTATTACTAGCAGTGCATCTAGTATAGTCACAGTAAACGAGATCAGATATTACAGGCTTAGGGGGAGCCATAGCTGTGAATTTTTAGTGCTTTACTTTATGTATGTGGATCCTATGAATAATAGCTGCGTATATACATGATTTTCTACTTAAACAAATGCGTATGTTTTACTATGATGAAGAAACAAGCTCCAATTTTTCTTGTTGGTTCTAGAATTGGTTGAGTACAGTCTGTTGATATTTCATGTAGTTCAGGAGGAGCATTTGCATTGCTGGAATTATATTTACTTGCAAATGTATGGATGATTATGTTTTTGTTTCTACCTCACTCATTGAGGTCTTTTGTTTTGGTTATAAATGCCATATCTATCTCTTGATGTAAATTTCATGTAAAGATCTATGTTATAAATCATTGTAAAATTCAATCATGTATGGACTATTGTGGTCAAGTCATGTAATCCCATATTTTTGGGCATGTGATGTAATTTGTAACCCCACTATGTTGGATGATCAATGTAAGCATGAGTCATTGATAATAGGAAAGGACATGTTTGTTTGAGTCATATAGTTATGTACTTCTTTGTATATCTTAAGAAAAAATCAGCATGTGCTCCGGGGGAGCATAGTGAGTATTCAGTATACATACTCGATAAATCAGATCTACAGCACTCATGTCAACAAAGGAAGAGAGGCATTCATTCATCATTGGTCAACCCTTTGCCCTTGATGTCAAAGGGGGAGAGAAGCTTGGTGTTTGGAGAATGCTTAGTATATCTACAGATGTGTTTACAGGTACCTACAGGTGGTGGTGACCAAACACCAAAGTGGTTGCCATCAAGTCCAAAGGGGCAGATTGTTGGCATTATGAAAAATGTGTTTCCATTGATGGAAACCTACTTAATAAACATCTCAGCATGATGGTAGCAGGATGAGTATTCATGCCAATACAGATGTGATAGAAAAGGAATATCATTTTAGAGACAAAGGAATGATAAAGATGAAGTTTGAAGAAGCATATGCGGGTTCTGTGAAGCAAAGCCACGTACATGCACAGATATGAAGAAGAAAAGGCGTATACAGTTTCCACACCATAATATTCTAAATACCAAGGATATTTACCATGTTAATGACCCATACTATTGAACCTAGCAATGACCATTTGATCCCGTCAAAGAATACCATCAGAATTAGTGTGGTTTTTACTTGTGGTATTAGATAAGGGCTAAGCTATATAAGGAGATGAAGATCAATTTTTTTGTGTGTGCAAGTGGTGGATATTTCATGAATACTTAGATCTAAAGCAAGTTTGCATGTAATGGTCTATTAATGAATTTTTTGATCTGAAACTAAGTATGCACCTGGGAATTTGATGATGGATCAGATCCAATAGATTTGAAATGACTATATTGGTAATGGATTGGTTTGATCTATGATATTATGTCTCATGCATGTTTTACTACGTATGCCGAGAAATGGGTTTGTTCTGAAGGTCTGATGTGAAATGAAGCTATAAGTCAATATTTGCAGATATGTATGTGGGTTTAATAATCTAAAAGGCACGTACATATGTGGTTTTAATGTTGGTAAGCCGCGTGTCGATTATGCACTTTGGACAGATCTATACGCGGGTTTGATTCTTGAAAAGCGTGTATACATGCTGAAGTGTTTTGTGGAAATCATGTATATAAGCTAGGGTTTTGTTGAATAAGATGTTCAATCAGTCTAATCATTCTTGTTGTGTTTCTATTGTGTGTCAATGAAGGCTTACTTGATGATCTGGGTTTAACAGTGATGATTGAAGTTCAATTGATTGATTGAAGAGTGATGATGTTGCTAGCTATTTGTGATTAAATATCTGTGATGATTTATTATGTTCTTACTGCACATGGTTATTGTATATCTAATGTTTATTAAGTACTAACATACCAGTTCAAGATAAAATTTACTAAAAAACTAAGTTGACTAGATATACGCTAGTTTTCTGCATTAAATTCGCATACATATGCAAGTTTACTTCAGAACAACCGCATATAGAAATTAGAATAAGAAAATTAAATAAAGTTTTGTTAAAATACTGATTCACCCCCCCTCTTAGAATTTTTCCTTACACAAAGGTCTAGTTAACATCTTCGACTGGGAGGCACAACCCTTGTATGTTGGGAGTTCAAAATTTAGAAAGGTAATAGGAATATGGGTAAACTCCTTTCTTCTGGGTCTAATATTTTTTATGCATTAAGAGGGAAATTTTATCCGTTAGGATATCAACAGAAAGCCATGATGAAATGACAGAATTTAAGACAAGGAAAAGTCCAAAATGTTCAAAGTTTCATAGAGGAATTTAGGAAGTAAGCATTAGCATTGGGTATTCCTTTAGATTAACCTAATACTTAGATGAAATATATTGGTGCTTTACATAGTTATCTTCAACATTCATTGTTGTTGTTTGAACCCACCACTCTTCATGAAGCTAGTGTGAAATTTATTCATCTTGAAAGCTTTGGTAAGCATGGATAGGAATATCATCAAAAGAATTCATCATCCAAGCCTTAAAATAGAAAGGACAAGAAGGCATTGACAACGAAGAAATAACAAGGGAAGCTATCTTTCACTCATTGCAAGAAAAAAGGGCGTCATGAAGATCGTTGTTGGAAGTTGGATATTGAATTGAATCCAAATAAGTATGGTGGAAAAAGGAATCAAAAGAAAGTTGCTATAGTGTAATAGGACCTTGGATCTGATTTTGGTGATGAGACAAAGATTAGAGTTGTTGGAATACAAGGTAATAGTTCCCTTCATTTTAATTCAAGGTCTAAAAATCATGCTATTTAAATTTCTACAAATGAATCTCATGTTGATGAATGAAAAAGAAGCAAATTGTTCCATATTAGGGTTGTATCTAAGCATACCAAAATAGATACATTTTTTCTCCTGGGTTCTCAAGTTAATTTGATTTTAGAAGCAATTGTTAAGAAGTTTGGTATGGAAACCAAACCTCATCTAAAACCATAACCTCTTGGTTGGGCATGTGACAATGAAAAACTCAATGTAACCAAGAAATGTAGGCACTAGGTTTACCATTGCATCAAAGTTGATAGATGAGTTTGATTTGGATGTTTTCCCACTGGATATTTGTGGCATAGTCTTGGGAAGCCCACATTTGTATGACATGAAAGTAGTCTTTTTCAGACATGAGAACAAATACCATATCACCAAGAATGCAGTGGAATATATTTTTAGAGACCACCACATGAAGATCAATTCAACCCTTATTAGTGCAGGACATATGAAAAATATCATCAAATCCATCAAGAAGTGCATGCTCATGGTTGTGAGGGAAAAAGATGTTGAAGCATCTCATGCTTTCAAAGGTTGTAATCCCTCTCACAGGAAAGAGTTGTATGATATTGTCTTTAAATATAATGAGTTTTTTCAAGAACCAAGTGAGTTGCCTCCTAAAAGGGAGATCCAGCATGAAATTCATCTCTAACAAGATGCCCCTTTGAAAATGCGATAATGTACAGGTTGTCAGTTATTGAAATGAAAGAAATCAAGAAACAGATGTAGGACTTACTGAACCAAGAAGTCATCAGACCTATCTCTTCTCCATGTGGATTGCCCATCGTGTTGATGCCAAATAAATATGGCACGCGAAGGATTTGAAAGTATTATTGGGCTCTCAACAAGATCACGATGAAAAATTGTTATCCTCTCCTTCGCATAGATGGTTTACTTGATCAATTGAAGAATGTTGTTTATTTCACTAAGTTGCATTTTCATAGTGGTTACCATCATATCAGGATTGCATATCATGATGTGTGGAAAACTATCTCAAGGCCAAGAAAGGGTTGTTTGAGTGATTGTAAATTTCATTTTGGCTTTGCAATGCCCCAGCTACATTCATGAGGGTAATGAATGATGCATTTTGACCTTTTCTAGATGATTTTTTGCTTGTGTTTCTATATGATATACTTGTCCTTAGCAAAACCTAGGATGATCATGTAAAACATGTCAAACAAGTGCTTGATATAGTTGCAAAAGGAGAAACCATATGTAAATTTGTCCAAATGTAAATTTGGATCAACTTCTTTGGTGTATTTGGGTCATATTGTTGGAGGAAGTCAACTGAATATTGATCCTTCCAAATTTGATGTAATTGTTAAATGTCCTAAGCCTACCAATGTGATAGAAGTGAGAATATTTTTTGGATTCATACATTATTGGAGAAGATTCATAGTTAACTTCTCCATCATTACATCTCCTTTTCATGCCCTAACTAGTGTGAAGCAGAATTTTTAGTGGGGAGGAAAACAGCAGAAGGCTTTCGACACCTTAAAGGAAAAGATCAGTACCACATCAGTACTAGCCTTGTCAAACCTTCAATAACCATTTTAGATTGAGAGATTCCAATGGTTATGCCATGGGTGTATTATATATGCAACATCAAAAGCTGGTTTGTTACCATTCAGATACTTTCTCTCAAGCTTTTGTAAACTATCCCACTTATCACAAGGAGTTGTATGCTTTGGTGAAAAGTGTAAAGAAATGGAAACATTACTTGATTGGGAAGGAGACTATCATTCATACAACCACAAATATTTATAGTATCTCTAGTCACAAGCCAAGTTGAAAGAGGATCTTCATTTCAGGTGGATGGGATTCCTTCAACAGTTCCATTTGGTAATGAATTACAGAAAGGGTATAGGTAACAAAGTGGAAACTATGATCTCTAGACCTCTTGTTTCCACATCTAATGTTTTGAAAAATGCTTCTTTATCACATAAAAGTTATGTTGAACAATATGTTGTTCATGGAGTTTAAAGAAGTTTGTGAGAAGCTAACCCATGGATCACAAGTGGACAAATACCATTTTCATGGAAAATTACTTTACCACCTTGGCAAGCTATGCATTCCTGCAAGTGAAAGAGTCCATGTAATTGGAGAATCTCACACTTCGCTTATGTCCGGTTATTTGGTGTAGGAAAGACTATGTCTCACTTACATAGGTTTTGTTATCAGCCTCGTATGAAATAAATTGTAACCAAATATGTAAAGAGGTGTGTTATGTGCTATGTTTGTAATCCCATTAATAGAAAATCTAGGCTTACATGCCACTCCCTATTCCTTCTCATTCTTGGGATAGTATCTCCATGGATTTTGTAGGAGATTTTTCTTTGTCAAGAAAGGGTCATGACTATTTTTTTTGTCATAGTGGATAGGTTTAGTAAGATGTGTGTCTTAATGCCATGTAAGAAGTATATTGCTCATCTTTTCTTTCAGCGTGTATGGGTCCATTTTGTACTACACACATCTCTTTTTTCAGATCGAGAGTCTTGATTCCTTGAAGAGTTCTAGACAATATTTTGTAAGATGATGGACACTAAGCTAAAGAGGAGTACAACATTCCATCCACAAACTGATGGACAAACAAAGGTCGTCAACAAAATAGTATTTCAATTGCTATGAGGGTATTGTAGCAAGCATCCTAAGTTGTGGGATGAACAGATCCACTATGTGCAGCATGCATACAACAATGCTTTGCACTCTTCTACTCAAAGTTCACCATTTGAGACATGCTTTGGGTACCTTCCAAAAGTTCCCTTAGATCTGATATTGGGGAAGGATGAGGATTCTAGCCAATGAAGTAATTAAGACTGAGCTCACAATTTTATTCAATGAATCCAAATGATTCATCAAGTAGTCCAAGAACACTTGGATAAGATTCAAACATGGTATAAATATCGGCATGAAAAACACAAAGTTGATCACCAATTCTAGGTTAGAGACAGGGTATGGCTCCATATTAGTAATGACAGGATGAAGGGAGAAGGCAAGAAATTGAGACCAATTAGATATGGTACTTTCACCATCTTAGAGAAGATTGGGAATAATTCTTATCGCCTATATCTTCCAACATATATGTATATGTATTCCATGGTTAATGTTGAAAATTTGAAACTCTATGAATCACACATGATCATGGATCCAGAAGAGAGTGGTCAAGTTCCATCAATGGATGATTTTGCAACAGAGTAATTGAAAAAGTTTCCTAAAGACATCATCCTAGACAAGATAACTAGGACTTTACGATAGGGCGACATGGAGTACCTTTGAGTTGGTTTCAAAGGAATCCATCATAACAAGGCATGATGGATTGAAAAGGAGAAAATGGAGAAATTCCCTCACCTTCATGTTGATTGATAAGGATTTCGGAGGCCCAAAAGATTCTCAATGGGGAGTAATGATCCAAGAGGATCACTAATGGCCTAAAAATTAGAGTCCTCAAATATCAACGAAACCAAGACCAAGTCGAAGACCTCATCACAAGGAATCCAATGGCACAAATGATGCCTCAATCCAAGTTTGTATGTGAAAGTTATGCTCATTCAAATTCTGGTCAAAATTAGCAAAAGGACAAAATTCAATTGGCCCTAGATAAATTTGGGGCATCACCAAATTAGCAGTCTAGCCAAATCAACGACTAAAGTTAGCAGAGCATGGATAAATATGGCGGAGATTTTAGTTACAGTTAAATTTGGAAAAAATTCCAAATATAGCATTACCCTGCTAAAATTGGAGGCAGGTTAAGTGTCCCAATAGAATAGGGACATGTGGCTGAATCAAATGGTTCCATGTAGCACCCATCTAGCAGCCAAATTGGCCCCAACTAACCCAACTAGTAGCATTGTGTTTTAATTCAGCAGTTTTCAACATATAATGGAATATGCTTAATATGTTAACGGCATAATGATAGTTTAGCAAAACAAAGTTTTTACTATAACATATGTTATATACGATGGTTTACATATAACAAAATATGTTTTTTATAAATGCAAATGGTGCATGGGGGTTGGAACCCGTGACCTCCCTACGTAACCAACACCTTAACATAGTACCATTGACCAAGCCACCAACAAGCGGGATTTTGTAAATTTTGTTGGCTCGGCCTTATATAAACTGGTCCTTTTCATTCAAACGAGACAATGGAATGGTCGAGAACAAGTTGTCCATAGAACCATGACGGTTAGAGGAACCGGGAGGGTCGAAACCCTACGACGAAACCAGGAGGCCGTGGTTCCCAAGGGAATATTTTTATGGGTATATTCCCTAGAATATTCTCCAAAATATTCCCATTATATTTTTTTGTGTAACAATGAATATTCTTTGGGGGGTACAGATTTGATGGTGGCAAAATATAGCTGAGGTTATATTCATTTTACTTAGAGTTTTGTAAGAATTTCACTAGTGTAGTCTATTTTTGGATCTGAGCAACCCATTTTCAGGTCACTCCCAGGATTGGAGGTATAGTGATGTATTTTTCCATGTACTTAATTTTCTTTTGTTCAGATGAATGAATAGGTATCCCCGCTATTGAAGCAGGGCACAGAGACGTAGTCCACATTGGATGAACTCTATGATCAAATATTGGTTGTATTGTCTTTATGGTCTCATTTAATATTCCTTCTTCTTTAAGTGTTTGCATACATGGTTTTTACATGCTCTTTCATGCAATTTTGAAAACATCAATGCAGTAAAGATCCTGGATCACATAGTGTCCTATATGACTGCAACCTAAGCACTTGATTTTACTCAAGCTCTTCTTCTTATCTTTTTTCTAGCTTGATTCCTTATTGGAACCTTTCCTTTTCCTACTAGGGATACATTCTTTTGCTCCTTCTCAACCTTCGTATTTTTGTCATTGATGTTGCTACTACCATTGACTAAGTTGAGCCTAATCTCCTCATGAGTGAAGTCAATCCATAGGAAATCTTATCCGGGTAGTGTATCTCACCCATTTATCACTTGGACGAACAAATTCCACTCCTTGGAAAATCCATTTAGTGTTATTCGCACCAACTCGTCATCGCTTGGCTTATCTCCAACTATAGCCAATTCATCTTTGGCAAGTCGAACCCTAATGAGATATGATACAACATATTCACACTTTTTCATCCTGATGGTCCTGATATTCTCTCAAATAATCAATTTCATGTTCTTTGTAGGATTCTAGTACATATTTACAATTGTGTTGCATTGTGTCCTTTTCTGCGATATGTGGAAAATATGGTCCTTGACTCCATCAAGGATAATCCTCTTACCAATGGAATTCTCCTTTTTATAGGTTTCCAGTTGTTTTGGATCTATTGGTATGGAAATCATTCTCTACATACTCCTTCAGTCCATACTCATCCAACAGGAATGTCATTATGGATTTCCATTAAATGTTAAAGTTGGAGGCTCCATCCAATATTTCTTGATCTCTCAAACCTACTACAACCATATCTAGAAATTTGGAAATATAGCAAAACCAAAAAATAAAACTGAAGAAAACAAACTGGGTTATAAACCCTCTATGTTTTTCTTCATGTGCCCTATGCTAATTTACTCCTGAAAACCCTCTATGTTGATTTTCTCTGATACCATGTGAAATTTCCTTGATTGCAACAATTGGAATTTAATATTATATCTACTAGAGATTATTTACGGAAAATAATGATTAAATCACTAATGTAATTTCCAAAAAGAATTATAGGAACTGAGAAATAATGCACACACAAAAAATAAATGACACCAATATTTTTGGACAAATTGTCCCTGGAAAAACCCCAATGTGGGGAAACCAATTTTGCAGATGAGGATTTTATTATTAATTCTTTAGAAAAAATTATAAATAAAATCATCTTGCCTCTCACTGCCAAAGCTTCAACATATTATATCTCAACTGGAAAAACTATTTAGAAACCCAAGTTTCCCTCCTACAAATCAACTCGGCTTTCTCTAGGTGACTTTCACTTCCTCCTGCAATAAGCGTTAGCTCACTGAAAATTGAAATTCTCTTATTTGGCTATTCACACTACATCCTAGAACTCAATGTTGCGAGTGAATCTACCTCCTACAACTCAAATGACCAACTTGCACTTCCTTTGAGTGCTAGTACCATTAACTGGAAACTGAAACAAGTCTTGGCTACTCGCACTAGATAAATTAGATACATGTGCAAGTTGAATCAACCTCCCTCTTGCAGAATATTTTTTCATCCCTTCCTCTCTCAAAATGCTAGAATCTTTGTGTATAATTTCTCTAAAAATTATCTTCCCAATGTATCTATTGAAACCTCATTGTTGGTGTCTCCCACTATGCCCTTGCTATCACTGCAAACCTCTATCTCTGAGTGATATCCAATGCCCCATCGACTTGATCTTATAATCTCTTATTGAGAAACCAGTAGTCACGATCTAATCTCAATCGATGGCTAAGATCATTTTGACCCCATTAAGTGACTTTTTTCTAAAGTCTCTAGAGAAAATTTGATTTTCCCCCATTAATCTAGATTTAATTAACCAGTTTTCCTAAGTTAGAGAGGAAAAAATATAATAATTGGATAAAATATAATTAAGGCATTTTCCTTGGAAACTTTTTTCTCGGTCTTGGAGATACTTATCCTCCTATGTTCCTTAGCCTCATAAACACCATAGAGAGTATAACATCTAGTTGTTGCTACCAAAAACTAACATGGATCTTTGAGACTTTGAAGTACCATTTGACGGATGAATTGAACATCTACCCTATGTATCGGGATTTTTTCATTGTTATTTTTTAAAATATTGAGAACAAGAAGGCCTTCTGTGTAACTATATGGGGTAGTTTTCATCTCTTTATGCACCCCTAGACCCCCACTTTTGATCCAGTAACGACATCAATCTTCTCAGCCCCAATTTTGGTAAGGCTTCTAAACCTTCCCTTGCAATTTTGGAATCTTCCATCACTTTCCTCTATTGGGAGTGTGTTGGGTAATTTTTACTATCACTCTCATGAAAAAAAAAAATCAAGACTACATATTCCTAAATATGTGTGGAGATGGACTTCAACAAGGGTTTTCCCACAAAAATTAATCTAACAGCTCTAAACTATTTTTGGGTCCAAAAGCTCAACTATCAGAATATTTCATTTGGTGTGGAGCATGCTATGAAGTAGGGCATGTAATTGAAAATTTCCCCAAACATTCTCAGAATAACAAGGACCAGAAAAAAAACCCAAAGGCCTAGATGGTGGGTAGAAGTGTAAGGTGACCACTATATGACATACAAATAGGAAGAACTTCATGACATGAAATAACTGGAATACAAAGTGGAAGCATATTCAACCAAAGAAATGTATCTATGGTAATAGAATTTAAGAAAGAAAAATCACATGGAAATGTGGATCTCCCAAAGGCAGTAAGGATTCTCTTGATGTAGTAAAAGCAGAAAAGTAGCAATCCCCTGTGGAAAACAAATCCCCTCTGGAAACCACAAGGAATAATGTTGAAAAAGCAGCTTCTTGGTCAGATCAAGTAGATGAAGAATATTTCAAGAATAGTAACACCCACATACCAAAGGACGACTTACTGGAATTTGCAGAAAATGTGGATTGGATTCAAGTTGGGGAGAAAGGAAAAAAAAACCACTAAGAAAAACAAGAAGTCAAACTAAGTCAAAATAAAAATAATGAAAAATGGAATGTAAATATGTCTAGATATTGGGGGTTTTTTGGAAAAAATTTAGTTGGAAGGGACTGAAATTTTTGTATCATGGGGAATTAGTTTGAGGATTTAGATTAAACCTTCATTCTCAATCTCAAATTTGCAAATTTTGGAAATATCTAAAGAATGTAAATGGTTTTATTCATGAATCTAGTTGTTTCAATATAAATGTTATATATTATGTTTTAAAATATGTGTGTGTGTGTGTGTGTGTTCTGAAATTTTTGGTTCTGGTTAGTGAAGCTTTTTTTGCAACTTTCTATATGTTTTGGTAATCACCTACTAGCCAATAAATCTAGTAAAAGTGATACCAGTAGGATTTTGGAAACATGTATTAGTCGATGTAATCCTTTGATATAATGGAAGCTTTTATATTATGTGTGTGTGTGTGTGCGTGTGTGTGTGTGATTTTTTAGAAAATGTTGTTTTTTTATTTTATTATTGTGCCAAGAGGCACTCTATAGCCCAATATGTGGGAGATTTTGTAGTGCGCCAAAAGGCGCTCTATAGCCCAATATGTGGGAGATTTTGTAGTGCGTCGAAAGGCGCTCTATAGCCCAAGATGTGGGAGATTTTGTAGTGTCTATAAATGACTGAAAACATTTAAATGTTGGGTTAATATAAGAGAGATGTTATAGTGTCCATAAAATAAAGCAACAACAATAATAATAATGTCGAATCAATTAAAAATAATAATAAATCCATTCAATTCAAATTGTTATATTGTAATTTGTTTTTATTAAGAAAATTATGAACAATAATTTGCAGCAAAAAATCATAATATATTTATCACATTAAAATCAATTTAAATAATAACAATCCATCTTTAGGACAATGATATTTCAAAATATATAATTAATAAACATTTAAAAACTAAAAAATAATAATAATAAAAACGTAATTAGAAATTAGGGAGGTTGGAGCAAGAGGGGTTATTTTTCACCCCAATGAAGAAAAGGAGATACAATATGCCTAGGGGCTAGGATCTCTAACTAACAATCAGGTTGAATATTTAGCACTTTGGCTAGGACTTGACCTAGCAATAGAAAGGGGAATTCGACATCTCTCTGTCTATGGGGATTCGATGATAGTTATCCATCCAATGGTGAAACTAAAAGAGAACTCTAATAAAATCCATTGTCCTATTCTCCATCATATAAACCTTCAAATAGAAAAATTTAATAGGGTGGAATTTCATGTTAAGAGCGATCTAAATTCATCGACGAAGACAATGGAAAACAATGGTGTCATTATGGAACAAAGAATGTGAGCAATGGATGGTAATCCTATTTTCAATCCTTTTCCATGATAAGTATTAGATTATTATTTTATAAGTATGTCATAGTTAGCCCCATTATTCAAATCAAATGAGGGGACATTTGCAATCCTATTGTGAAACCAATCTTAGGAAAATCGTTAAATAACCTATCAGTCATGATGTTATGGCAATTGTTCCCTCATCAAGTGGCATGGATCCATATGCCCATTTGGAGTTCCCACATATCCCTAAATCTGTCAGGGGACAGCTGGAGGTTGCATATCATCAAATAAAACTTAGTTGAACTGTAAAATTAGAACCTATGCAAAGGATACCCAGGAAACACACTTAAACAAGCTCATTAATGGACCAATAATTAGAATACAAGATGGAAATCACGGCTTTGGATTTCCATGCCCTACTGTTGTAGATAAATAAATGTGGAAATCAAGGTGTAGGAATGAATGTTGGTATGATAAAATCAGAGTGTCTTGACTATAAAAAGAGAAAGGGTGCTTTTGCAAGCTTTGAGTCACCCATTTGGTATCCATTCCACTTGCAAGAAATATCAGGTAGATTTTTGTCTGTCATAATTAAGACTTGTCAAAGCCTGGAGTAGTAGGAGAATAGTTATTATCTAGCTCACAACATCAATGGGGTTCATAATTAGCATGATATCCAAGCAAGGAGATATGATTTTATCAAAGTTAAGAGCCCATAATGAGCTAGTAAGTCAAAATTTAGACTTGTTGGAAGCTACGCTAACAAGGTTTCAGGTGGCATCTAATCGCTTGAACATCAAGATTGGCATCGTGGACATACCTCTTGAATTTGAAGAAGTCGAGGAGAGTAGTGAAGAAGATGAAACTCTTGGAGCGAAGCAGGAGTAGACTCCAAAACCATAGGCGGAAAAGTCCTTTTTGTTTGGCTTGGATAACCTTGGAAACGAAGAATCCCCTACACAAGGGATGTGTCTTGCAAAATAGTTTTAATCTCATGATGTTTTAAGTTATGAATTGTAAGTTCATAGTTATATTAAGTGTGTTTTGGAAGATATATAAGGACAATACCTTTAGAATATTGGCATGTAATAAAAGAATTGATAGAAGCAGTGTTTTTTTGGAACATTTTGAATATAGAGGATCAAAACATTGCCACTAGTGTAAAAGGTTATGGCCTTCAAATCATACTACATTAATACAAAGCCTATAATTGTTCCTTTGAAAAAAATGTAATTAAAAATAAAAATATCTTTAAATATAAAAATGTGAAATACATAGATATAAATTACTCACCCTGTAAATTTTATGTTTGCATGTTAAAGAAGGTACTTGAGGAAGTCAAGAGTATAGTCAAAAGTTTGGGACATAACCAAAGTTGTTATGTGTAGTCAAATATTTTTGGATTTTAGACACATCTATGTTTTGGATGGTTTTATTCTATGAGGAAGATAAGGTATAGATAGTGGAATATGAGAGAATGAGGCATATCTAGACTCATTTTGAATATGTAAACATCTTTTTAAATAGAAAGCATGTTGTTTTTCCTTAAAAAAAAATAAAAAATAAAAAAAAATCTCACCATATAAATTAAAATAACAATTTGTATTTGTAAACTTTATATTTCAAAACTTTCATATTTAAATTTAATTAATGTATTTTAAAATTCAATATTTATAATAATTTTTTCTTACGTTATCTTTCTATCTATATATCATTCATTAATATTGTGAATATCACATGAAAAGAAATTATTAAAAATAATGATAATAATAAAGAATTATAAAGAATAAACATGTCAAAAAATAAATTTATAAAGAATTATAAAAGAAAAACTAATAAAAAAAATAAAAATTTATATATATATATATATATATATATATTGTTGAAAATAGAAACAAGAAATGCTAAAAATAGAAGTGCTAAAAATAGCACTGTTATAAATAGCAGTTTGGGTACCAGTGCTAGATTGGGCAACAGGGAATGGAAAATGGAAGTGCTAAAAATAGAATAGCTATTTTTAGCAGTTCAGGATGGATTCCTATTTTTGTTAGTCCTTGGACTAAAAATAGGAAGTAAAATTCAAATTTGATATTAACAGCAGTTTGTAAATTAATTAATTAATTCATCTTGAGTTAATTAGTTAAGGAAAACCAAACTTGAATTCTATGTGGGGACATGCAACAGTTTCTCCATTGATTGAGGAATTTATCCATCAGTTAAAGAGATAAGGATGAGTTCTAATTTGAGTTGTAATTAGTTGGCTCAGTTAATTGAGTCAAGTCTAGTTATAATTGATTTAAATAGTTTATTTAAATTAAGTAAGTTCAGTTAGTTAATGCATGCTTGCATATAACTGCTGCGCTTCAAATAACTAAAGATTCTCTCATGAATAACTCATGCATGTCAGTTTAGACAGAGACCCAGTTGAGATCATAGAAGGGAAAGTGTACTATCAGTTGGATGAATATTTTTCCTATAAAAGAAGCTCATCCATGATGAGGATTTATCTCCTTCAGGACTGTGTAGTTGGATCAGAGGTTAGTGAGTGTGTGAAGAGGCCAATTCACACAAGTGGTTGCATTGGACCCCAATCAAAATTCCACAAAGAAATAGGAGGCTTGGAGGGTAGACCAGAGGTTAGATAGAGACCTTTGACTGTCTATGAGCAGCAAAGGTATTACAGAGAGAGCAGGATAGCTTTTGAGCTGATTCTTTTTGTAATATTGGCTTCCACTTGTATGATAATATAGAGTTGGGGTTTTAGGCTGAGGCTTTCCCCGGGTTATATCTTTTGTGTTATGTGTGATTGATTCCTTCTTATCAGTTATATGTGTTCTTATTGATGTTGCTCATGTTCGATTAAGCTTCTGCTAAATTGGTTGTAGAAGTAGATCAAGTATTTTGCTTTAGTCTATTGCATTATCAGGTGATCTACAGGTGGGAATTTCTACATGGTATTGGAGCTAGCTGATTTGTAGAAAAATTCTACATGGTATCAGAGCAAAGGTGATCAAAGGAGAGAACAGTATACTGAGAGGAGATTTCAAAGTTTTGAGTTTTGGGTTGAGAGTTTGCAGAGCAGATCTGAAAATTTCTATACAAAATTTTCAGAAACAAATAGTAGATTTGGATTCCTCGTAGAAAAGGACCCAAATTCAAAAAAACAATCGACTGAATCGGAGTTTGGATGAGGGAGATATTGCTGATTTAAAATCAGCTCTTTTTCTAGAAAATTTTGTGACGGCGGGAAAGTGGAAACAGATTGGTGTGCTAGCCAAGAACCTGTATGCACTTGAGGTACAAGATGCATGCAAAGCCTTGAGGAGCAAGGAAAAGGTTAAATACTTGGTGGTTGAGAGGGAGAGTAAATTACCTCTCAACATGCAGCACCAGAAGAAGTCTCAGACGATTGTGGAGGAGCCATGATTGGTGAAGCAACTTCAGGAGGTTGTGGAGCAGCCACAACTAGAGAAGCTGAGAGGAGATCGAGTAGAGACATCTACTCATGTAGAGACCTCCAGTAGGGGGAAACTTCGAGCCAGGTGGGAAAAGGGATCACATGCAGCCATACCTCTAGGTAGGAGGTGGGGCGATGTGGAGTGATCATCCCAAGGAGGAGGGGCAGGATCCTTGAGGTACCCAACCTCTTTGATTCGACTTTGCTACAGGAGCCCTGATGAGGAGTAGCAAGATTGACTAATTGGGTAGAGACAGATGCGGATGGAGCGACAGAGAGAGCTACAGTGCAGGAATCCCAAGACAACGCAGAGCTAGCAGGCTGCAACAATGCAAGAGGCACAAGTGTGTTGCACCAGTGCAGGATGGCACAGAGAGGTGTGCAATGGTGCGAGATGCATGGAGATGTTGCAGTAGTGCAGAGGTCAGAGAGGGAGCACTTGTCAGCAGCAGGTAGAGATTCGGCATCAGAGTATGTTTGTAGCCCAACAGAGAGGTCAGTTGGGGGTTTTTTTTTGTTTTGAGAGTTGTTGGAGCAACCATACTTGGTATAAGTGTTGCATGCAGAACATTCCAAAGGTACAGGTTCGGGTTCGAGACGAAGCCTTTCTTGTTGAGAGGGAGTGCTGAAAATGGAAACAAGAAATGCTAAAAATAGAAGTGCTAAAAATAGCACTGCTATAAATAGCAGTTTGGGTACCAGTGCTGGATTGGGCAACAGGGAATGAAAAATGGAAGTGCTAAAAATAGAATTGCTATTTTTAGTAGTTCAGGATGGATTCCTATTTTAGTCAGTCCCTAGACTAAAAATAGGAAGTAAATTCGAATTTGATATTAACAGTAGTTTTTAAATTAATTAATTAATTCATCTTGAGTTAATTAGTTAAGGAAAATCAAACTTGAAGTCTATGTGGGGACATGCAACAATTTCTCCATTGATTGAGGAATTTATCCATCAGTTAAAGAGATAAGGATGAGTTCTAATTTGAGTTGTAATTAGTTGGCTCAGTTAACTGAGTCAAGTCCAGTTATAATTGATTTAAACAGTTTGTTTAAATTAAGTAAGTTTAGTTATTTAATGCATGCTTGCATATAACTGCTGCACTTTAGATAACTGAAGATTCTTTCATGAATAGCTCATGCATGTCAATTCAGACAGAGACCCAGTTGATATCAGAGAAGGGACAATGTACTATCAGTTGGATGAATACATTTCCTATAAAGGAAGCTCATCCATGATGAGGATTTATCTCCTTCAGGACTGTGTAGTTGGATCAGAGGTTAGTGAGTGTGTGAAGAGACCAATTCACACAAGTGGTTGCACTGGACCCTAATCAAAATTGCACAAAGAAATAGGAGGTTTGGAGGGCAGACCAAAGGTTAGATAGAGGTATTGCAAAGAGAGCAGGATAGCTTTTGAGTTGATTCTTTTTGTAATACTGGTTATATTTCCACTTGTATGATAATATAGAGTTGGGGTTTTAGGCTCAGGTTTTCCCTGGGTTATATCTTCTATGTTATGTGTGATTGCTTCCTTCTTATTAGTTATATGTGTTCTTATTGATGTTGCTCATGTTCGATTAAGCTTCCGCTAAATTGGTTGTAGAAGTAGATCAAGTATTTTTCTTTAGTCTATTGCATTATCAAGTGGTCTATAGGTGGGAATTTCTACATGGTATCGGAGCTAGCTGATTTGTAGAAAAATTCTACATATATATATATATATATATATATATATATATATATATATATATATATATATATATATATATATATATATATATATATAGTTAGGATTTTAATAAAATTAAAAATAAGAATATTTCTATATATAGATGTGAAATTTATAGAAATATAAATAGTATTATTTAGAACCAACATAGATCCATCTTATCTCTAGACACCAAGCAATAGAGGGGAATCAAATCTCTTGAAATGTAAACCTTTCTTCAAAATTTGCACTCAAAATGAGGTTTGCATCCTAAGATATTTTATCCCTCTCAACTTGGTAGATTCGAATTTAAGATGGAACTATGTTAGATAATATTTTTTGATTTAATCCTTCATTTTATGGACACTACAACATCTTTCCTATATTGAACCAACATTTATATGTTTACACTCATTTACAACCACTATAACATCTACCTCATATTGGGTTGTAGAGGGCCTCTTGGCGCAAAGACATGTCAAAGAAAAGTGTCAAGAACATATATATGTAACTGGCACAACCATATAAATTAAATGGTTCATAAACATCAATAGGAATCAATACATAGTAAGCATAATAACACTTACTTCATGAGATCAAAATTAAATATATTATAATTTTAAATTATTATTGGTGTTGTTGTTGTTGTTGTTGTTGTTACTGGATTGGCATACAGGAGATTTGAACCTTAAATCTCATGGTTTACATAATACTTCATAACATTGTGATCACCAATTAAGTTGCCACCTGTGGACTAAGTTATTATTGCGCCAAGAGGTGCTCTATAGCACAGTATGGGGGAGATGTTGTAATCACCTATAAATGAGTACAAACATTTAAATGTCGTCTCAATATGGGAGAGATGTTGTAGTGTCCATAAAACAAAGCATTAAATCAAAGAATAATAATAATAATAAAATATAATGTTGAATCAATTAAAAAGGTAATAGAATAATAGAATAATAAAAATAATAAATCCATTCATTTCAATTTGTTATATTTTAATTTGTTTTTATTAATAAAATTATGAACAATTTTTTCCGAGAAAAAATCATAATATGCCAATCACATTAAAATCATTTAAATAATAATGGTCCATATTCATGACAATGATATTTCAAAACATATAATTAATAAAGACATAAACTAAATAAGTTTAATTAATAAACATGTAATTGAAAATATAATTATCTCTAAATATAAAAATGTGAAATACATATAATATAAACAATAAATATAAATTATTGCCTATATAAATTAAAATAATTACTTGTATTTCCCCCGATGGGGATGACTCGCGAGAGGCATAGAAGAATAGGGGGTCATACCTGCCACCTTGAACACAATAGGAGATTTAATTCCAAGGGTGGCGTGGTCGCCCCCTCGCATGCATAAGTATTTGGATTCATTTCTCATTTAGTAGTATGTCTTTCGAATGCGCGGACCCAACGGGCAGTGGTAATAGTTGGTATGGTCACTCATAGCAGCAAAGGTTCATTTCCCTGCTCCATGAGAGGATTTAGGGAGGTAATTTGTAGAGGAGTTGGTTGAATTATCTTTATTCTTAGCTCAGTGTGAATTTCTTAATAGAAATTGTCACAAATTCACTAAGGTTACTATTATGTGGGATGCATGGCAAGTTGACCTAGGAAAGTTGTTAGAGACTAGAATAAAGGGCACATGTGGAGGGGGAAGCGGTGTGTTTCTCGACCTGGTTGAGTTCATGGGTCTGGATCCTACACACTTGGCCCATGATGAAATGGTACCTCCTCATCTTTATTGGGTATCCCTTAATCTGGATGATTATTCTCTAAATTTTGTCTGCTATATCTTTGGGAAAAAAATGTATTTGCCTTAGGGTTCTATTTAATTTTCATGGTGGCTTGAGTAGTCTATGGAGGCTTAGTTATGGTGTTGTGCATGTGTTAATTGTAACCACTTCTACACCTTGTAATGTTTCCCCTAGTAGGCATCAATTGAACTAGGCTCAGTACCCTATGTGTCTACACATTTTTTCACCAATTATGGGTCTGTGGGAAAATAGGGGTTTGTGCCTGCATGGCTTTAGTTTTGATGGTCCCCAGGGCTATTGTTGGTAATTGGATTTATTTGGAGGCTTACAATGAGTGGTGATAATTTATTATTATCTTAATTGTGTTTGCAATCCATCATGTTTTTGTCTTCCTCTTGGTTGTCTATAATCAGTGTCTTAATGTATACCCGGCCAATAAATTTCGCTCACTCTACCTTGATACTAACTTATGTGAGTATTAATCCTAAGGCACATTGTTATTGGTTGAATATGGAATGATAGAAATTGCGTAACAGACATGGGGGGAGGGCATAGTCACCAAGGACGCAATAGAGCTCAATAGCAGGCCCATTAGAAGTTGTTGCTAACTACCATGGAGTGGTCTACACTGACACCCAAAATGAAATCAGTAAGTTGGAGTCTCATGTTTTTAAAACAGATAGGTCTTCTTGGATTGTAATATCCTAGAAGATATAGCCACTTGCCTTCCGGACTCAGGGCACACCTAGGGACGAAGGAAGCACTATTTTGGATCCCTTACTTTATATTGGAAGATGAATACTATGTTTGTTAGTATCTTGAGGCACAAGCAGGCTAAGTAATACAAAATATTTGATAGTTTGGAGGATGTAAAAATTTAGCAGCACAACCAAAATTATCACTTAGACAATACTAGGGAGAGGATAGCACACAATGAGCTCAATTTCTAGCATAAACTAGCTTCACATGTTCCTTCAGTATCAAGTGTTAGAGACACTTCTCCTATCACATCTTTAGACACTTGAGTCTCCACGCTTATCTCCAATTTTTGTTTTTCCAATGCATTCATAGATAGCCTATTCATGCTAGAAATGTTGAAACTTCTTGAATTTTGGAGTAATTACTCTATTAGTAGGTGGTCAAAAATACCTGGTTTCCCCTAAGAATATTGAGACCACCTACCCAACGACATATTTGTTGATGATGCTTGATTGATGTATATGGTTTTCTTGTTTTTTGTCAAATGGTACCAGCGTAATCAGAATTGTCACTTAGACAAGATTGAGGATAGGATAACACATGTTTAGCTCAATTTCTAGTGTAAACTAGCTTCACATGTTCCTCTGAGATTAGACACTGCTCCTATCACTTCTTCATACGTTTGAGTTTGCATGCTTATTTCCAATTTTTATTTTTACAATGCATTAATAGATATCCCAGTCATGCTAGAAATGTTGAAACTTCTTGAATTTTGGGCTAACTACTCGATTGGTAGGTGGTCAAAAATATATGGTTTCCTGCTATGCAGATTGAGACCACCTACCCAGTGACATATGTTTTGATGATGCTTGTTGTATGTACATGGTTTTTTTTATTTTCTAAGGAAATACAACTTAAACTTACAAGAAAAAAATGACTTATATTTGTACCCATTATATTTCAGAACTTTTATAATTAAATTGTATTAGTAAGCATATAAAAGATCAATATTTATTGAGGAAAACTGGCTTTCTAAGGAAGGCCTTCATTTAGATCTAGGGTTATGGTCAATTGAATAAAGGATGAATGTTTATCACTTACAGTTCTACCATTGTCCTTTTATGGAAAATCATGATGCTCTAATTTAGTTTTTGGTTCCATGTCAATTATACATAATTTTGGAAAATTTGTGTTTGTTAGATATATTTTTGACAATGTGCTACAAGCATTAATGGCTAATTACTATGTAAATTTTATTAGGTTGTAACTATGGCAACGATCTTTTTCTATGGTATATATATTGACCCATGTGGGTTATTTTGTATTGGATGATATTGTACTAATGGATTGTATTTTCACATCTTGACATAGAAAGGATCTAGGCAGATACTTCTTGAATACACATTTTAATGCGTATATACAAAATGTAATTTTTTTATTCTATAAATGAAATTACAGCATTTTCTTGAAAGAAAAAGCATGGTTCGAAACGCATCGGAAAAATAATTTCCTATCTGATTTCTACCGAAAAAAAAAAAAAATATATATATATATATATATATATATATATATATCACAATAAAAAAATTAATTAAAAAATAATAAAACATTTCAAAAAATGCTCTCTCTCTATGTGTGTGTGTGTGAAATTTATATAAACATAAATAATTTTATTTAAAACCAGCATAGATCTACCTTAACTCTAGATATACCAAGCATTGAGCGGAATCAAATCTCTTGAGGTGTAAACCTTTCTTCAAGTGTTGCACTCAAAAGGAGGTTTACATCTTAAGAGATTTGATCTCTCTCAACTCTTGGTAGATCCAGAGTTAAGATGGATTTATGTTGGTTATTATTAATGATAAAAGGAATTAATATATAATTTAAAAATATAAACATTAAAAAAAAAAGAATATAACAAATTCTTAACCATGAAGATCCACCCCCACTTATCATGGAGATTCTTAATTTGTAAATAGGCTTTGTTAGAATACCATAGCGAAATACTTAAAAATTTGTTTGCACACACACATAAAACTTTTAGTATCCAATTTCAAATACAATACAATTTATATATTTAGAGTGAGATCCAACTAATTCCAAACTTGGAGTGAGAAGTTGAGATAATATATCAAAAACTTCCAACAAACCCAAACCAATTTACTAATGTAAGCATTAATCCTAACACTCTCCCTTAATGCTTACACCACAAAGCTTACCATAAAAATAACTATATTGAAGTCACATAGACATATTTCACATTCATATTTTTTTCTTGGTTGGTCTTCATCAGCACTTCAATACACTCTGAAATCTCATAGACTATGCTCTTTCTCCACCAAAAACTTTGAGCTACCACTTAATTCATTTAAAATGCAATTGCTTCTAACAACCAATGACTTATTTGTAGGATCGATGAGTCGTGACATAGTTTCATTTGTCGTTATATCAGAGAAGTAGTATCAATATTGAATGGCTCTATTAACAAATTCTCATCTGACAAAGACATAGCACATTTCATTCACTGGTTGTATAAGTAAGCAATCTATATATTAGATGTATCTAGTAGTCAATATTACAAAGTGGCCTTTTACACACTCACAAACACACAAAAAATAACATAACTATAGTTGTTGTTCTTGGGTCACAATATCCTCCAAGAACCACAAATTATTAAAAAAAAATATAGACATAATCAAGCCAATGATGTGTTCTTCGCGCACCCCATACAGCAATAACTGCTAGTTTAAATCATGTCACTTTATTCAATGATTGGTTTTTCATCTTATAATTTTACAACCAAAAATAATGATAATACATAACCAATTCAAAAAAATATTTACTCATTGAAATAGATAATCTTTCCTTCAACACTATTACACATCAATTTGTCACATCCATGCAAATGATGCCAAATTTGGATATTTCTCCATCCGAGGAACTATTGTCATCAATTCTCGAGAAATATGGGAGAAATACCTCTCCATGAAGTATAAGAATCCTGGATTACTTACCTTAAAAACCCTATTTTTGGAAATTGTCACATGTGCTAGTATGACAACCTATGATATTGTACCTTATATAATAAATGAGTTGTGATATCTTCACTACTTGACTTCATTAAAAGTGAAACAATCTTATTACATGGGTAAAAAATTAAAAAGGTTACAAAGCTTCCATTCTAAAAGCCTCGTGAATATATCTTTCCAGGCAGTGAGGATATGGGTTCAAACTCCTACCATAATGGATCTCATCCCTACCATAGTGGATCCCATTCCCTCCATTGTGGATCTGACTCCTACCTAAGTGGGTCTCAAACTTCCATCTTTGGCCTACAAATACAATGCACTCAAAGGAAAATCGATCGGATTTTATACTCTTAAACTATGCTTCCACTCTGTTAAAGTATCCATCCAAGGATTTTGAATGCAAAATTGGAATTGTGGACTATTGCTAGGAAGCTATAAACATCAAGGCTTTGGCTGTAACTCTCTCATTTTCCTTATAATACAAATGCATATTTCTTTCCCACATTCAGTATTATGGTGATTATTATGATATTCCTTGATCCCTTGTATAAATTATGTTAAATCATTTTTGTGTCACATGCTTCGATTATTTGTATGTTTGCGTCTTTGTAGATCTTTTCTTGGAGCATGGAGAATAAGATCGAAAGTTATAAAAAATAACAACAAGGACAAGCATATTAAAAAGGTATGAAAAAATCATCCAATATTACATATTATATGATTTGATGGTAATATAGGGAATGTTTCTATGTATTTGATTGTTTTGTTCTAATGTTTGGTTTATGAACCTAGGGAGGTCACTCTTGTCTGCAAGATGATTTGTCTGCCAAGAAAAATCATTGAATCCACTAGGGAACAAGTTTTTCCTTGGTAGTATTCCTTGTTTTCCTTAAGTTGAACCTTTATTGAGTCTCTGATGAACCCTATTTGATTCTGAAAACCGAGATCTATTAGATCTTTTGAAATTATTTTTCTTGAGTTTTTGTGATCATCGCACTCTGATGTGAGAGACAATGTCTCAACATAACATTGTGTTGTTTTACAAGCTATGACTATACTTGTTCATCACACTAACATGTATTGGATACTTGCGTTGATCTATGAAAAAATGGAATTTTCCTAGGGTTTCCTCTGTGATATCTTAGATATATCGATCATTGTGGTTTTTGGGCTTGTTACCAGTCTCTTGTAGGTCAAACTTTTCAGTTTGGTTTTGTTTGGATATCTTATTGTGAAAAATTATTATTCTTGCATTAATTTGATTTGAGTGTTTCATTGGTATATTGAAGGAATGATAGTTTTTGTTTCTTTGAATATTCAAGTTTGTTGATTCTTTCTTTCTTTATTTTAGTGATCATTTTCAGATTTTTGTTGTTCATATTTTGGTAGAGAGCTTTCATTACTTTGCATAAAATATTGTCTTTCACAAAAAGAAAAATATTTTCTTGGATTAATTTGTTTATTGGAGTGAATTTATTACATTGTTGTGTGCTTCATTCTATTTGTAAAAAAAAATATTATAGATTCTTGCATCTTAAAGAGAATAGTGTTGTGTTTTGAAAGAAGTATTTTTGGAATTGTTGTTTGGTTCAAAATGAATTTGATTAAAATAGGACTTTTACATCTTGGGAATTGAAAAATATTCTCCTTTTCTTAATTACGAGTTCATTTAAATAAATAAATAAATACATGTTCATATTCTTTGCATTAAGATTTTGAGTTGAGTCATAATACCATTGGTTTCATTTCCATTCACCCATTAAGTAAACAAAGATTGTAAAAACAATGTTTAATAAAATCAATCAGACATTTTTATATTTCTATCACATTCACACCTACATTAGATTAGTTGTAGGGCTTTAGAATAGGTGTTGAAGTTAACGCTCCAAAGTTGCAAATAAACATAGAAGCTTGTGATAGATAGAGAAATCCATTTACCGCATATTGTTTCTAGGAACCTCCTCTTACATAGGATTCAAGCATGAGGTCACATCAAACCTAGTGAAGTAATTGACCCTACTTCATTGGTTACGGTGGCATTGATCTACACACATTAAAATGGTTTTGAAAGGCACTTCGAGATCACTTGAAAGGGATACCTCTCTTTGAGGGATCATTCAAGGGGATTTCAAGCTTTGTTACCCTACCCTTACATGTATATCTAACTTACAAATATCCCCCCAAGTCAGGTTGTTATATGTGGTAACTTTAGTGATCATAATATTAGGGCTATTACACAAGGTAATGATGAGGGGGGATTCCCTGTTATACCTGGGGCAAACATTAGCTAGACTCACTCGATCCTTCTTGGAGAGAGCTTTGTTATATGTGGAGTTACTTGCACCAAGTCATGTCATTAAGTAGGTTGTTAGCATAATCGGTTCTTCCCACTCTATCTCTAGAAAAATTTCATATTAATATTTGTGATGTTGGATTCCATCACCAACTAGTGATTTCACCGTGAAAAGGTTTTTTGTATGTCATTGACTCATATTTATTAGTGTATGTTACTTTGTTTTTTTACGTTTTAGCAAGACCATAGGTGTGAATTGTGAATTATAATTTTTAAATATAGTTAAAATTCTTTCATTGTGGCACGTTTACCTCATTGTTCACATAGAATGCATGGCTTATCCCCTGAATTTATGCCTCATAAATTGAAGAATACAAAACTAGAAAAATAAAAAACTATGGAACCAAAAACATTAGAAACTACAGAACTTGGAAAATCAAAAGTTACAGAACCTTAAACATCAACACTTGTTGTTACAAGAACCTAAAATCACAAAATATGAGACATTGCAAACTAAAGTGGTAGAAACTTAAACAGTTGAAACTTTAGAACCTAAGATAATTGAACCTGATATTTTAGAACCTGAAGTAACTAAACCTGAAAATTTGGAACCATAAGTACTTTTTCCTAAATAATCAGAGATTACCGAACGAATAACTTTAGGAACTTGTGTCTCTCATTCATCAGGTCTAGCATCTACCCCTTTAGTGGTTTCATCTTAGGTATTTGTGTCTTTGGGTGATCCCCAGGGGACCCCATCCCAACAAAAGTACATCATCTTCCATCTAGTAGGTTGAGTATCGAATATATTACCAAATAACTTGTTCTTGCCAACTCTCCCATTACTGATGTTATAGGACCTTTTATCGTTACACTTCCATCATCTCCTTTATGAAAAAACCCTTGGTATTGAGCTCTTCTAATCTCTCCAAGGTTTTTCTTGGCTAGCCCACCTAAGAGAATTCCCTTGTTACGTACTCCCACATATTTTTTACTAAGTCCAACCATGACTGAGTCTACGCTTGAAATTCAATCTTCATCCACTCTCATTAGTGGACCTACTGATTCAAGTATTATTTCCATGTTTATTGGACCCCCAAAGTCCTACATTTATGGTGGACCATCTATAACTACTAGGTATCAATTACTCAACAAAATCTTTTCAGAAGCTACAATTGGTCCTACCTTTCCTCAATTTCCCACTTGATCCTTTGAATTTTTTTCTGGTTCATCTCTAACAATTATTGGTCAAGATACCCAAACAATATTTCCTTCACAAACTTTTGTACTTGGGGTGCAACCAGGATTTCATCAACAACTTAATTTATTATCTCATGGTGTAGTATTTCCACAGCAATGCCCAATAGGATCTTATCCTACTAGGGGGGAATCTTCCTATGGTCCTTATTTTCCCATGAGGGGGAAACCTCCTGTAGGAACATATCCTCCACTTGGGGGGAAACCTGTTGTTGGATATTATTCACCTCCTGCTCAAACACCTTAGGTAATTTTACCACAACCTACTGGAACTTAATCTTTTACTGGTGGCCCATTCCAGGGAATGGTTGGTACTCCTTAGAACCTTGCTTATAGAAGTATAAATCAGATTCCCTCTAGCCAACCTACTTAAGGAATACCATTGATTCCTTCTAGTCAACTTGTTTAGGCATTGTGTCAAATTCCTTTCGATCATCGTATTCAGCGTGTGCCCCAGATTCCTACTAATCAACCTATTCATGGTACACCTTAAATAACCATTTGGAAACTTGTTCAAGGTATACCCCAAATTCCATATCAAGGTTATCCTCAAATGAAAACAGGTCAACCTTTCCAAGGAGTTCCACTTATATCTCAACCTGCTCCAGGTTACCCTAGATTTCCTCCTCTGACTTATCCTAGTGGAATGAAAATGCCTATGGCACAACCTATCTCAGGATATCTTGGGTATCCTCCTTCAGAAATTGGACTTTATCCATAAGGCTATCAGTATTGTCAACTTGGTTACAATTGGCAGTTACCATTTATTACTACAGTAGATTTACTAGATTTATCTCGACTTACCAATAATCTAATTTATCATCATCCTTTATGGCCACCTATTCCTACAAAGCTACCAAGTGATATACCAAAATTTGATGGTAAACATGGAAAAGACTCATCGATTCATGTGATAAATTATCATCGATGGTGTTCATCTAACTACCTACATGATGATTCCATTTGACTACATATTTTCTATAACAGTCCTCGGGAAAATTCCATGTAATAAAAGTTAATAAAGGCAAAATAATAACCACATTAATGGGACACTTATTCCAAGTTGAATGTTGGGAATAACATCCTTGTGTGGGTGTTCATTGGTTTATTATGGCTAAGGAAATTGGCAAAGGCAATGGCTAAGGATTTGGAAAGACAAAATGGCATTTTTGGTACATTTATTTATGAAAATAATGGAAATTAGAGAAAAGGAAAGTGAAAGGTCACAGGTTGCATGTGAGGAGGAAAATGAAGGAAAATAAAGGAAAATGAATAAAATAGAGGCCTAATTGATAAAAAGGCTTCTAAGGATTAGTTGGTACCTTTTTTTTAGTTCATTTTTGGAGCTCTCTCATTATTCTCTCTCTCTCACTCTTGGACACTTAGAGTTTTCTTGGAGCACTTTTGCATTGGATCAAGAAAGGAAAAGAAAGCAAGAGGAAGGAAGGAGCAAGCAAGGAAGAGCAGGATCAAGAAGATACAATAGTATTCTTTGCAAGTATCAATTTGCATGTGTGTTTTCCTTGCTATATTTGGGATGCATGGTATTGCATGTGGTTCTTTGCTATTATGGCATGGGTTTTGCCAAGTGTGACAATGTTTTCAGCCTAGCCTTTCCATTTCTGGATAGCCATGGTGTGATGGGGTTCTCATGTTTTGGTTGAGTTGGATTGTCAAATGGATTCGAATATGAGTGAGGTGGATCTCTTAATGATAGAACATGTGGCCTAGTAACCCCTAAACCGGACTTTGGGTTGCATAAAGCCAAATTTTGTGTTCCCTCATTGGGCCTAGGAATCCTTGACTAGTGAATGATGAAACATATGGTAAAACCTAGAGGTGTTTTTCCTTGATTAGGTCTAGGAACCATTGCCGATTAATAGTGGGATATACTGAAATCCTAGAGGGTGGTGTCTTGTTTTAGGGCCTAGTGATGCCTAAATCAAACTATGTATTACAATAAACCCTGAGAGACTAGGAGACAGGAAAATTCCTCACAGTTTAGGTGGAGAAATTTGCTGGCATCCATGATTGTTTTGGCTTATTGATTTGGTGGAGATCATGGTAAAACCTATTATTACATGTTTATTTTGTTTTCCTAGTGATCTGATGTGGATTACGGTAAAGCCTAGTTTATGTTGATGAGGGTGAGGTGGTTTAGCCTCAAGATACCCAGGTTGGTTCTTTTGGTTTGATTCCCACATTAATTCTTGGAATATGGCACAGGGATGAATGGTTGAAGAGAGAATTGGCTCAACCATTCTATAGTCGAGTGGAACGTGGTAGTCCCATCCTGGGTTGGCTTTTGAATTCATTAATAAGAGATTATTTCCTCGATATCTTATGTATAAATGTATTGGTTTATATGTGGATTATATGGCTGATGTATCCTTGATATTTCTATTCTATTATGTTGGTCATAAGCATGTATTATGACAGTGATGATGTATTGTTCTCCTCATGTTTTGATTTGTAAATGAATGAACAATTTATCTATGACCTAGTAGATGTTAATGCAGCTAATGATATAAGGGATCAATGCTTCTTAGTAATTCTCATATAAGTATGAGACCCATATGCTCAGATCTATTGTTTACTCCTGTAGATTACATATTTGTGATATGTTTGATGAAATTTTTGTCATGGTTAGTAGGGGTCCAGTCAATTCCTTGTTCAAGTAATTTCATTTGTATCATTATTCCGTTGTTATATTTCATATCTGAAGGTGTCATTTAGTTATGGGTAGTGGCCTAGGTTCTGGGCTTGAAAAAATGGCTTAAATCCCTATGAAGCAAGCACAACACTGGGCAGAAAAGTCCCTGGATGCTGGCATACCCATGCTGTGGGAGCGTCCAGAGCCTCCTGGATGCATGCATGCCCATATCAAGGGAGCGTCCAAGAGTTAAATGGTCTAAAAACTTAGTGGGACCCAGGGGTTGGTTACCTGAGAGTTTGGGATGGTTCATGGGAGTCCTGTTACTGATGTGGAAGGTTTGTATGGTGTGTTTTCATTGGTTCCACTTCCTTAAGGTGACTTAGGAGGTCAAATCATATCATAGTAACATCTCGTCATAGGTTTACCCTGGTTGGTCGATTACTTAGGTAGATGTGGGAGGAGGGTGTTATAAGGTGGTATCAGAGCATGGTTCACCCCTTGGACTGGATGGGTGGTATGTGTTGGTCATGAATTCATGTCAGTTGCATGTGTGTTAATCATCCTTGTGGTCTATATTCTTGTTGCATATGCATGGTGTCATTCATGGTTATAGTGATGTCACCATGTGATATAGGACATTGTTTTTGTGAAGTGTGTCGTCATGAGTGTATGATTGGTTACATGTTGTTTATGCTTGCGTATTGTCAGTGTACATTGGTATGGTTGTTGTTGTCATGCATGAGGTCATGGTATGTGTAGTTGATATGGTCATGCATTGATGACTGGACTCTAGCTAGAATGATGGTTATATGGTTATATGCTTATGTATTATATGTATATATGTTGTCATGATTATGTTATACATGTACTACACTGATTGGTTGATCTTGCAGATGAGATATCCTCCCCGAATTATGCTAAGGTACGTTGGTTTATTATGATTTGGCTTAGCTGACATAGTATGATTTGGAGGAAATAGATCAAAATGGCTAGTAAGATGGTAGACTACAAATATTCTCCATATGAATCAGATGAGAAGCATGGTGTTGGGCGCTCTTCTGATTTAGTAGATGCATTGAGAAGAATGAAGGAATAAATAAGGATTTATAAGGCGGACGATGAAAAAATCATGCATGTACAAGAGAAAAAAGTAGAGGTTAATGCAATACTCCTTCAGAGTTTATAAGAATTGCAGCGACAAGGGCTACTTAGATCAGTCATGGATGGGAGGAAAGAACTAATGGGGCATATGGCAGTAGATCTCATGGTGGTCACAAGTCAGATAGAGATGAGACAGTGAGAGATGGTAGGTTGTTGGATACTCCGGATAGGAGAGGTGATGGATACAGGTATTATTCTAGTTCTGGTTCTGATAGGCATCATGATCGTCATCGTTATCATCCTTACAGAAGGAGTGATAGGGGATACATTCCAGATGTGTTTAATAAATCAAAGACACCTACTTTTGATGGAGACTTGAAGAAACAAGAAGATGCAGATGCTTAGATACTTGGGATGAGAAAATTATTTGAGTTGCATGAGTACACAGAAAACATGAAAGCTAGAATTGCTATCTTCGGCCTGAAGGTAAAGCAGATATCTGGTGGGAAGATGTGAAGCGGGTCAGAGACATCAAGGCGAGGACTTCAGTTGGCATGAATTCAAGAGGATTTTTAGGAAGAATTACTTGTCAAAAATGTACTACACTAGTAAGGCCAAAGAATTATATGAGCTAAATATGTGATCAATGACAGATGAGGAGTATATGACCAAGTTCCTGGAGCTATTAAGGTATGTACTATATCTTAAAGATGAGAAGGCTAAATTTTAGAAAAAATTTCAGTGGTTTTCCATTAGAATTTAGAGATTGTATTGAGTATGATGAGCCTCAGTTACTAGAGGAAGTTATTAGGAAATTGAAGCATTGCTATGAACAGTTAAAGTGTAAGAATGAATCTTAGCAAGGATGTGTTGTAGGGAAAAGTATCCGATTTGGATGACCCTATCCCACTCTAAGGGTGATAGTACCTCAGCAACAACTGTAAAGAAAACTACTTAAGGTTTACTTCTTTACAAAAGCAAGAGAGAATGAAGAAATGCACTAACCGTCGCCTTGCGCTTAATGTCGAATCCAAACTCTTCTCTTTGCTGCTTGCTCCCAGCTCCTTGCTCTTTTGCTGGCCCAGCTACAATGAGATCCTGCAAAATAACAAAGAAGGAAACTACAAGAAGCATGCAATCATAACTGATTCAAGGATTAGCATAAATCAAATATACAATTATCACAATATATCATTGAAACAAATGCATATAGAAGAACCTCAATAGCTTTTATTAATGAAGAAGTAAAGTTCTAAGAGAGTTACAACCATTGAAGGCCCCAATCCAGCAACACCTCCCAGCAGAAAGAATTTCTCCTCTTCACCTCCTTCAAGCAATCACCCAATAGTTCTATAGTGAAACCAACAGCATATCACTACTTTGCACAAAATTCCAGCCTCTTGAGCTCATAGGAGAGAGCTCAATATATAGATGAATTGAGAAAGGATGAGTCAGCTTGCAACTGATGTGTAGCTGCCTTGTGTCCTCTCTCTCTTTAGTTGATCTTCAGTTCTTGAGTCCACTTGGAGAAACAGAGCCTCTGACTCATCACAAGGCGAAATCCCTGATCCAAGTGTCATTTTTGGAAGATTCCAGAGCAATGACTCAGTGTGCCACTTGTCCCATCTCGCTCAGCGCAGGTGGCCTTTTTTCTACCTGCTTTGCAACACAGGTACACCATGGAGGAGTTGAGTTTCAGCGCAGAAGCCTAGTGGAGCACTTGCTTTGATTTCAGGATTGCTTGTTTTTGAGTGTTTTCAGGTGGAGAACTGATCTGAGAGCTGTTGGTTTGCTGACCTTGTTCCTCTAGGGGTAGGAACATCATGTTTAGGGACTTTGGATCCCTTGGATTATTGACAATTCATGCCTGATGCTGCAAGGCACAAAATTGTCTATAACAGATGCCCCCTAAAGCATGAGGTCGTTTATCGGGTGAAATGCTTTATTAGGAGGATTCGAAGTTCATTCAATCTGCTGAGAAATGTCCTATAATAAGATACAATACAATACATTATTTTTCATTCTTTTTCATGATCTCGCTGAGGAGGGCATTCCCATGCTCAGCTTTATAAATTCATTTTGGTACATAGCACAGACGATCGTCTGATGATAGACTGATAATTCTCTGCTGAAATTATCATCCTTCGAGAAGGATGATCATCTGCTGCAATGATGTACATATCAAATCTCTTTATATCCTGAATATATATCGCAGCCCGGATGGATGAAACTAGATCCGGGGTCTTCAATCTCTTCCGATCTTCACTCGATGTACAAGTCGATCCATGTGAGAATTTCTTGAAGTCGAACATGGAAAGACATCGCTTGATTACCGGTCAATGATGTAAACCGTTAACAAGCGCGAGAGGAATCACCGATAAGGATGATGACCCTCAAGGTACGGCAGTACAATTCACATGGTGGGAATAAAGGACTTGGCGTCGACCACCATGCAAAATCTTCTGGTCGAAGGTCATTGATGTATACCTGTCGCCGGAAGTGAAAAACTTGCCATTGAGGCATGCAAGCTTCAAAGTACTGAAGGGGTTGTTCCTAGATCAACTCCTTGGATAATGAGCTGATGTCGACAAGGAGCGATCCGTCAAAGGAGGGCCTTAATGAATCCCACATCAGTGACACGGAACGGAGCTAGTGATTGTGATGAGGTGGAAACAAACTGTGATGTATGATTCAGGGTGGCGGTCATGAAATGGATGAAGGACAATGTATGGCAGTGGATGGGACACGGTTGACTCTTTGCAGAACAACATCTCTTGAACATATAACGACACTGATGTGATGGAATGGTAGCATTACCCCAAATGTGGATGGTGTGGCGAGGACCATGGTGATGAGACCGGTGAATGAAAACAACCCAACCCGATGTGATACGGAGGACAAAGTGTCATGTTCAAGAGCGACTTGCTACCATTAAAGCTGTGAGGTTCTCCCAATTTTTCCCCAGTCATTGCTGACCAGTACCTCTTTATTTTTATCAAGCTTGAGGAGGATAACATATGCTTGTTCTATAACCTGCCCTTCGGGCAAGCCCATCGCTATGTTTTAACGAGCCTAGCGATAGGGAAACTCGTTCTCGTCTAAAGACAAGTTTGTCGCTATTTAATGAATTTAACGAGTCTAACGACAAGGATAACTCGGTCCTTTTCATTTTTAGAGAGTCTGAAAAGGTACATAAAGTCAACTCCAGAATTCCTTTTTCGTCATCTAATCCCTTAAGTCCGAAAAAGTATAAAACAATACAGAAGGGATGAATTTTCGATTGCTTTAACGAGCCGAACAAAACAAGCGCTCGATCTTTTTGTGCAATAATCCCTCAGGTCCAAAAAGATTAAAATCTAGAGGAGGGATAGATCTTCCGGTCGTTTAACGGGCTGGAAGGCCAAAACTCGGCAAACTTTTCATATTTTACGAGTCAGTGAAAAGAGCTCAAAGAAGACTCGTCTTTTGAGGAACGAGTGATGAACAGGGCAGCAGCAGATTCCAGGTACAGGTTGGAATTTTCCAATCACGGCAGTGTCACAAGGATGGCTTAGTGAAATCACTCTTCGCAGCTGTTCCTCAAAATGGGTAAACAAACATATGGAGATGAACGATTGGCCAAATGAACGGATGGAGGTGATGGCATATAAACACGACCAATGGCTTTTAATATGGCTGTCAAAGGTTACATTTACCAAGGTTATTTACCGGTTCATTTTTTCTGGGTGAGCTTGAACTCTAGGGGAAGATTGCTCACAACTTATGTTTATTTTTTAACGAGCATGAACCATGTGCTAAAACTGCTCGGTGATGGATGCCCCCGGCAAAATAATGCAGACAAGGCATATGCCCCCTAAACCTTAAGGGGCAGTTCATTTTTTAACGAGCTTGAATGCGACCAAACCTTGCTCAATTATACCAGTCATAATACAAGAAACGCCTCAGGTGAGATAGCTATTTTTTAAGGAGCTTTATCTCACGAAGCTATGCTCCTATTTGGCAAGTTTTAACTTTTGCCCCACATCCTTTCTTTATGCAAGCTGGAAACGGCTAATCCTACGAGTTTAACGGGTTAGACCTACAGGTTTAAAGGGAGGACCTAAAAATTTAAAAAATAAATAGTCGTCCTGTGCTTGCACTCCAAAAGGTTTGCATGCCCCCAGGTATAAAGTATAATTTCGAGGCGCTGCCTCTTTCTTATTACCCGAAAAATGGTTCTATTTGCTGCCGCAAACTAAACTCTTTTTTCCGGCGATGTCTATTACTAGGTTGCTAAGGATGGTGACTACTTGTTGTAGCAATTTCATCTCTTTCTTTGGAGGCTGCCCCTACTTATCCTTCAAAACATATGTTTTAATGGGTGAGGCTTGCCTTCAAAGATGGTGGCTACTTGCCGCCACAAATGGATCTCCTCCCTCAGGAGAGCCTACTTTTTAGACAAAGGGAGCGAGAAGCTGATTATCTCACTCACATAAATTTGACAAAAGAACTTTATCCTAGAACAACCCTCTCTTCCTTCCTTCGGACGGGGTACGGACTAGTCCCATTCTTCTGCGGAAATTAACTTTATACCCAAGGTTTCCTCTGCCCAAGGCAGGCCAGGGTGCATGCCCCCTGGGTCCCAGTTACATCTTTCTGAATCACTCGCATTCATCGGGAAGTAGAACCGGGGGTGGAGGCATTCCTTGAGTGAATAAACCATTAAGGGATGGTATTTGACTATTTGCGATGCGTGATCCTGGAAATGAAAGTTGGTCTACGAGCTTGACCATTCTTCCTTCGTGCGGAAAACACATAACTCTAAAGAGTGAGGACACTATCGCCTCCATGCAATATATATAGTCTCGTCCAAGGAGTAAGTTATAAACCAAGGGTCCCTGGACGACCATGACGTTCATATGAACTGTCTTCCCTTTCAATGTAACGGGAACATTGGGGAGAATCCCTAACGGGTGACTAGTTCCTTTATCAAAACCTGATAGATTTCTCATCTCAGGTAAAAGCGCCGGGGAACCCAGTGCTTTCCAAGCAATAGAGGAAAGGATACTCATAGATGCCCCTTCATCAATGATAGTTCCAGCCATCACCATTCTGTAGATTTGGACGATGATTCTGAATGGGATACTGGCTGGTAACCGGGGTCTGCCTAGTTGATTCCAATCAAAGGATACAACTAGGTTGCTTGGTGGTGGGACCGAATACACGGCCGGATACGACCCTGACGATGTTCCTTCCTGCGATAAAGGAATGGGCGCATTGCCCTAATGCTCATCAGAGTCTGTGTTGATGAAAAGAATATGGACGGTGTCATCCTTATCCTCTTCAGTGAGGGTGTCATTTGAAGATGAATCTTCAATGACGGTGTCATTTGAGGATGAAACCTCTAAAGGAAGAACCGGGTCAACTGCCGTTTCGACCTTTAGACTTTCGTCTGGTCTGGATTCAGTAGGTTCATTCTCAATGACTGACACTTCAGCTGACCACTTGATCGGGCCAGCTGGATTTTCAACTATCGAGGGACTTGACATGAGTTTTTGGTATCCAGGAGGAAGTCGTAACGGTGAGACCGGACGATCTTCCAAAACTCTCTTCGCCTCATCTAAGAATGGACATCGGTGGATGGCGTGATCGCCTTCACACAACATACAGGGTGATCTTGGTCTCCCTTTTCGTCCTTCACTCTCGCTAGTTGACGGACTGCAATCAACATGACTACCAGAGGTTGATGCTACCGGATTGTGCAACCTGGGGGACCAGTCCCTTAATATCCGGGGAATACAAGGACAGTCATGGTGGAAGTGGGTCCCTTTGCAAATGACACATGGAGATTTAGGCCCGGTCGGTGCAGTGTGCGGATTTTTGTCAGATGTCTTTTGCTTGCCCCCAGTCGCCTTCGCCTTAGGCTCCTTCTGCTTCTTTTCCTTCTTCTTCTTTTCCTTCTTCTCCATGGGAGGCTGAATTTTGCCGGCTCTACCTTGCGAAGATGAAGGATCAGAGGAAGAATTGTAAGAAGTGGAAGGCTGGTGGGTAGTTCTAGACTGGTCTGACTGTTGATTCGACTGCTCAGGATTAGTGGTGATTTGAACTACATTAGTTGAAAAGAGCCATACAGGTAGGCCAATTGTCAATCCTGGAAGTGACAATGTGGCCATATGAGGCACACCAACATCTCCCCAAGAGGAGAAGGGATTGGGACTTCCACCAAGGTGACTTCCTTGGTTGGTGGGCTCCATACTTTTCAACTGAAAGATCAACGTGGGAATAACAGGTGATTATGTTCCGATTAAAATAAATTTTATTAACGACGCTTTAGACACAACTTTGCTTTTTCATGTTTTAAGAGTCGAGAAAAAGCTAAAGATGACTCTAGTCTCCTTCGATGTTTTAACAAGCCCGAAGTGACAAATGCTCGGATGGACTTTTTCAGTTATAGAGTTTGAAAAAGGCCAAAAGAAACTTCTCTGGAGTTCTAGGCAGAGGGTGTGCCAAACTTTTCGCGAAACCACAGAATACGTTTTACGGTACGGGTGGTCGATCTTCGTGAATGATGTGTTCACTGCATCGCGATCAGTAGGGTGGCCGACACGGCTTCCTATGGATAAAGGATTTGTTCCTATAGGGGTCTCCCAATATATACGCGACGGTACGTGGGAGCACAAGTCCGTATTAGTGCCACCGACTCTCAGGAGGAATCACCCACCTTCGTAGAGATCGACAGTCACTATGTTTAACGAAGCCGGAACACGTCTCTACCTAGACCTCTATGTGTTTGCGTTATGTTACAAAGCGTTGTTATGTAAATTGAATTTATTTTAATGTTGATATTGTTTAGCAGTTTGCCTTTAAGGATCACCACGAGATGTATGTAACAAATTCTTGAATGCAGTCTAAGATGAGAAGCAAACTTTTCAATCTTTCAACTTTGAAAATCTTAACTACTGAGGGAGAAGAAAGGCAAATCTTTTCACACAGATCATAGAGCACACACTAATGCAATTTTTTCCTAAATCAGCATGCAAATAGTCAAATGCAAAATGCACAATGCATGTATTTTCTTTTCCCTTTCTTAATGTTGATGTATTACAAAAAGAAAGTTGTTATATAACTTTGATTTCGATTTCAAGCGAAAACAAACAAGTTTGTCCAAAATCAAAAGACACCTTAAGATTTACTTGTTTAATCACTGGAAATACATGAAATCAAACCATAGTGACGAAAGTAAAAAGACTAATCAGCTATGGACAGCAAGCAAGCTAACTCTTTAGACCAGCAAAATGCCTAACACAGGTTCAGATCTAAGAGGCCAAAGCAAGACTAGTTCACTTCCGTTATGGGAAATTGTAAATGATGTAAGAAATACAAAAGAACAAGTACAATTTCGTTATATAACAGAGGCGGAATGATGGCAAGTAAGGTTGGTTTCAGAACAGGTACAAGACTGGTAACTGGCTGCAAAATCTATAGTGAAAACAGGCAAGAAAAAGGGAGGAAACCCCAAATGCACAAGGCAAAATTGGGCCAACGCAGGTGCTGCACAGCCAGTCTGGCTCTCAGCGCAGGTAGCCCCTTCGGGACCTGCGTTGCAAAGCAGGTAGCCTGTGTACTACCTGCTTTGGAAAACGAAAGTTGCGTTTTCACAGTTTCCGGGTCACAATTTTCTCAAAAATTCACAGTTTTTGCTCAAATCAGAAGCTATCAGTCAAGCACACACTAAGGGATGACAAGGAAGATGAAAAGCTATCACTAAGAGCTTACAAGGATCCTTGTAGATCAGCTCTTCAAATCATGAACATGCTCAGAAATGAGCTAGAGTAGCTGCCCTCTACTTCGCTTTTGATATAGTCAAAAGCTTTTCGATTTGGTACTCTTTTGTTCAGGAAATGAATAGAAAAATACTAAAAACAATCAAACAGATACGATCCCCAGTGGAGTCTCCAGTTTGTTGTAGGGAAAAGTATCCGATTCGGATGACCCTATCCCACTCTAAGGGTGATAGTACCTCAGCAACAACTGTAAAGAAAACTACTTAAGGTTTACTTCTTTACGAAAGCAAGAGAGAATGAAGAAATGCACTAACCGTCGCCTTGCGCTTAATGTCGAATCCAAACTCTTCTCTTTGCTGCTTGCTCCCAGCTCCTTGCTCTTTTGCTGGCCCAGCTACAATGAGATCCTGCAAAATAACAAAGAAGGAAACTACAAGAAGCATGCAATCATAACTGATTCAAGGATTAGCATAAATCAAATATACAATTATCACAATATATCATTGAAACAAATGCATATAGAAGAACCTCAATAGATTTTATTAATGAAGAAGTAAAGTTCTGAGAGAGTTACAACCATTGAAGGCCCCAATCCAGCAACACCTCCCAGCAGAAAGAATTTCTCCTCTTCACCTCCTTCAAGCAATCACCCAATAGTTCTATAGTGAAACCAACAACATATCACTACTTTGCACAAAATTCCAGCCTCTTGAGCTCATAGGAGAGAGCTCAATATATAGATGAATTGAGAAAGGATGAGTCAGCTTGCAACTGATGTGTAGCTGCCTTGTGTCCTCTCTCTCTTCAGTTGATCTTCAGTTCTTGAGTCCACTTGGAGAACCTTGCTTCCACTTGGAGAAACAAAGCCTCTGACTCATCACAAGGTGAAATCCCTGATCCAAGTGTCATTTTTGGAAGATTCCAGAGCAATGACTCAGTGTGCCACTTGTCCCATCTCGCTCAGCGCAGGTGGCCTTTGTTCTACCTGCTTTGCAACGCAGGTACACCATGGAGGAGTTGAGTTTCAACGCAGAAGCCTAGTGGAGCACCTGCTTTGATTTCAGGATTGCTTGTTTTTGAGTGTTTTCAGGTGGAGAACTGATCTGAAAGCTGTTGGTTTGCTGACCTTGTTCCTCTAGGGGTAGGAACATCATGTTTAGGGACTTTGGATCCCTTGGATTATTGACAATTCATGCCTGATGCTGCAAGGCACAAAATTGTCTATAACAGGATGGAAAGGGAAGGATAAGTGTAAAGGTAAGGTAAATGGTAGCGGAAAAGAACAAGGCCTCAAAATGCAGAAGAGAAAGAAAATGTGCACCACAAAATAAGTTCAATGCAGCTAGATAAGGACATGCATCATAGTTGCAGCATAGAGGTGATGGTACTGGACGGTTAGAGTGTTGAACATGCGGTAAGGAACACCTTAAGAGATATTTCCCTCAGAATCAGGGTGGTAGGCCTCAAATATATAGTGTACAGGAGACGCAGACTGTTGGGGTTATTGTTTAGATTGTTCCTCATATCTATGCATCACTAGATAACAAACAAGTAGACCTTCAAGCATCTATCATTGAGATGGGCGCTAAGCTTTGTGATCAATTTGTTTCTATTTTGATTGACCCTGGATATAATTATAGTTATGTTAGTCCTGACTTGGTGGATAAGTGTGGTTTGAATAAAGAAGTGCATGTAGAATCTTGGTTAGTGTAGTTGGCTACAGGTACAAAGAAGTGATTTCACCATTGGGTAAGATATTGTGCATTTGATTTATATGGTATGCCTATCGCAACACACAAGAATGTATTACCGTTGGGTTCATATAGTATGCTAATGGGTATAGACTAGTTATACCTTCATATGACCAAGGTGGATTGTTATGAAAAAACCATTGAGTGTGTGGGTGACAGTGGGAACCAAGAGTCTTACAGTGGAAGAAGAAAGCCACATCAGTTAGGATGGTGACAGCTATTTAGGCCAAATGTAGTCGTAGGAAAGGGTGTGTTTTATTTTTCATACATATCTCTATTGAAAAAGGTAAGGAAGTTGAGGATGAAGATATTTTGAGCAGGTACCCAGTCCTACAGTAGTTTCAAGATGTATTTCTCGCAGAGATTTTAGAGTTTCCACCTCACAAGGAGGTAGACTTTTCTATTGATTTAGTGCCAGGGGTAGCTCCAGCATCATAAGCACCTTACAGGATGAGCACACCTGAGTTGGCAGAGTTGAAGTTGTAGTTGAAGAAAATGTTGGATAAGGGATACATTAGGCAAAGTGTATCACTTTGGGGAGAACCGACATTGTTTGTGAAGAAGAAGGATGGTACTCTCATATTATGCATTGACTACAGGAAGTTGAACGAAGTCACCATCAAGAACATGTATCCATTTCCGAGGATTGATGAATTGTTTGATCAGCTAAAGGGAGCAACAATGTTCTCACAGATTGACTTGAGATCACGATACAATTAGGTACAGATCAAGGAAGAGGACATTTACAAGACAGCTTTCTAGACTAGGTATGGGCATTATAATTTCGTTATAGTTTATTCGGTTTGACTAATGCTATAGCTACATTTATGTGCTTGATGAATAGTATGTTGCATCCCTATTTGGACAAGTTTGTTATTGTGTTCCTTGATGACATATTGGTATATTATAAAAATGAGGAAGAGCATGATGAGCATTTGGTAGAAGCGTTGAGGTTGTTGAGAGAGCATCAGTTGTATGTTAAGCTCAGCAAGTCTAGTTTCTTTCAGATTGAGGTACATTACGTGGGACATGTTTTTCCAAGGAGGGCATAGCAGTAGATCTAAAAAAGATAAAGGCCATCATGGAGTGGGCATGTCCTAGGAATATAAATGAGGTGATATATTTCATGGGATTGGCAAGTTACTACTGGAGGTTCATCAGGAACTTCTCACATATTTCTTATCCTATTACATCATTACAAAGGAAAGTTAAGAAGTTTGAATGGACAGAGGAGAGTGATGTCAGTTTTGAGCAAATTAAGTAGTTCTTGACACATGCACCAGTGTTAAAGATTGCAAATATAGACAAGGAATTTGTATTATGTATAGATGCTTGTAAGAGAGGAATTGCTGGAGTATTTATGCAGGAAGGAAAGGTAGTGTGCTATGAGTCACGGAAACTAAATGAGCACAAGAAGAACTATCTGACGAATGATCTTGAGCTAGCAGTGATCGTACATGCATTGAAGATGTGGAGGAACTATAGTCTTGGCAGGAGGTTTGTATTGATGAGTAATTGCAGTGAGTTGAACTATCTATTTGACCATCCAAATCTGAACACTAGAAAAACCAGATGGTTTTCCATGATCAATGAGTTTGATTTTGAGATCAGATACATCAAATTAAATGAGAATAGGATCACAGATTCTATTAGCAGGTAGATACAAGTAAATCATATAGCAACTATGAGCTCCTATGGGACAAATCTATAGGATAGGATCTTGCTGGCAGGTTAGCAGGATGTCAGGTATATGGAGATTGTGCACATGTTGCAGCAAAGCATAAGTAGTAGTACATGTACAGGTATAGGTATAGGTGCAGGTGCATAGGATGGGACTATTGTCTTATAGCAGAGGGATTGGTTAGGTTTAGAGACATTATATATGTTCCAAACAAAAGTGAGCTCAAGAAGGTGATATTGAGGGATTTTCATGCGAAATCATATTCAGGTCACCTAAGTTATCAGAAGACGCTAACAGTAGTGAAAAAAATCTATTATTGGCCAAATCTGATTAAAGGTAGATTGTAAGCACCCAGGTGGACTGTTACAGCCAATTGTGATTCCAGAATGGAAATAGGAGGTCATTTCCATGGACTTTATCATAGGATTGTCGAGGATAGTGAGATAGCATGATTCCATCATGGTTGTCATGGACAGGTTGACGAAGGTTGTGCACTTCATCCCAGTGAAGTCTACATTCTCAGCTAGAAATGTAGCACAAGTGTTCATCAACTATGTGATCAGATTGCATGGTGTTCCAAAGAAGATTGTGTCAGACGGGGATGCAAAGTTCACTTCCAAGTTTTGGAAGGAGTTATTTGTAGGCTTGGGCACAGAGTTTTCCTTCAGTACAGTTTATCATCCGCAGACAGATGGACAGACTAAGAGGGTCAACAGGTATTGGAAGACATGTTGAGGATGTACTTGATGCATCAGTAGTAAAAGTGGGAAGAGTATCATCCACTGGTAGAGTTCACTTACAACAATGGGTATCATGAATCTTTGAAGATGAGTCTGTTTGAGGCATTGTGTAGGCGGAGTTGCAATACTCACATTAGTTTAAGTGATCTGATTAACAGGGTATTGATTGGACCGGACATGTTGGCAGAAATGGAATAGCAAATGTAGGTAATCAAGAAGAATTTTAAAGCAACACAAGATAGGAAAAAGAGATATGCATATTGGAACAGGTTGTTCAAGGACTTCCAAGTTGGGGAACAGGTGTACTTGCGCATCAAACCAAAGAAGAGATCCTTGCAGATTGGATCATGTGCCAAGTTGGCACCATGGCTTCTTGGACCTTTCAAGATTATTGAAAGGATCGGACCAGTAGCCTATCAACTTGCACTGCCTCCGACAGTGAAATTCCATGATGTGTTCCATGTGTCATTACATAAGAAGTATGTTAAAGATGTTGATCATGTGATTGACTGGTCTGTATTGCAGGTGGAGCCAGATGGAGAATTCCAGTTAGAGTCTTAATGTATATTGCAGAGAAAGGTGCTCATGCTTCGAAACCGAGAAATCGAGCAGGTAAAAGTGCAGTGGAAGCAATTTAGGCCCGATGAAGCTATGTTGGAAATGGCGGATTAGATACAGGCTATGTTTCCTTCATTGTTTGTCAATTCAGGCAAAGCAGTTTTGGTATGATGTTTGGTATATGTTTTTGCATATGTTTTGGTGTGATGTTTTGATATATGTACATATGTATATGGATGTAAATACCACCATGATCTATGTTATAAAGCTCCAATAAGCGGTATGGATTTCATGTCATTATATTTTTTATGTAGTTATGTTTTCATGTTGGTTTTCTTTTCAGCAAGGTCATCATTGTAAACACTGCATCGAGCTATTTTATAAAGCTCCATGGGAACTATGTTTTCTTTTCAGCGGTTTTGCTGAGGCATAGGTGTGGTTGAACACCGAGGATGGTGTCCCCCAAGGGGGAGGGTACGGTAACTGCCCTGGTGAAAATTCCATGTAATAAAAGTTAATAAAGGAAAAATATTCACCATGGTTGATGGGACACTTATTCCAAGTTGAATGTTGGGCAAAACATCCTAGTGTGGGTGTTCATTGGTTTATTATGGCTATGGAAATTGGAAAAGGAAATGGCTAAGGCTTTGGAAAGGAAAAATGGCATTTTTTGCACATTTATTTATGAAAATAATGGAAGTTAGGAGAAAAGGAAGGTGAAAGGTCATATGTTGAATGTGAGGAGGAAAAGGGAGGAAAATGAAGGAAAATAATGGAAAATGAAGAAACTAGAGACCTAATTGATAAAAAGGCTTCTGAGGATCAGTTGGTACCTTTTTGTTAGTTCAAATTTGGAGCTCTCTCTCTCTCTCTCTCTCTCTCTCTCTCTCTCTCTCTCTCTCTCTTGGACACTTAGAGCATTCTTGGAGAACTTTGGCATTGGATCAAGAAAGGAAAAGAAGGCAAGACGAAGGAAGGAGAAAGAAAGGAAGAGTAGGATCAAGCAGCTACAAGAGGATTCTTTGTAGGTATCAATTTGCATGTGTGTTTCCCTTGCTAGATTTGGCATGCATGGTATTGCATGTGATTCTTTGTTGTTATGGCATGGGTTTTTATAGGTGTGATAGTGTTTTCTGCCTGGCATTTCCATTTCCAGATAGCCATGGTGTGATGGGGTTCTCATGTTTTTGTTGAGCTGGATTTCTGAATGGATTCAAAGCTGGGTGAGGTGGATCTCTAAATGATAGAACACATGGCCTAGTAACCCCTGAATTGGACTGTGGGATGCGGTAAAGTCAGATTTTTTTTTTGCCTCGATGGGCCTAGGAATCCTCGATCGGTGAATGGAGGGATATACGATAAACCCTAGAGGTGGTTTTCCTTGATTAGGCCTAGGAATCCTTACTGGTGAATGGCGGGATATACGATAAATCCTAGAGGGTGGTGTCTCGTTTTCAGGCCTAGTGATCCCTAGATTAGACTAAGGATTATGGTAAAGCCTGAAAGACTAGGAGACAGGAAAATTCCTCACGGTGTAGGTGGAGAAATTCAATGGCATCCATGCTTGTTTTTGCCTAGTGTTCTAGTGGAGATCATGGTCAACCCTATTATTACATGTTTATTGTGTTTGCTTAGTGATCCAAAGTATATTACAGTAAATATTGGTTTCTACTGATGAGGGTGAGGTGGTTTATCCTCAAGATGCCCTAGTTGGTTCTTTTGGTTTGAGTCCCACATTCATGCTTGGAATATGGCACGGGGGTGAATGGCTAAAGAGATAATTGACTCAGACATTCTATGGTCGGGTGGAACGTGGTAGCCCAATCCCAGGTTGAATTTTTCATTCATTAATAAGAGGTTCTTTCCTTGATATCTTATGTATAAATACATTGGATTATATTTGGATTATATGGCTTATCTATCCTTCATATTTATATTGTATTATGTTGGTCATAAGCATGTATTATGACAGTGATGATGTATGGCTCTCCTCATGTTTTGATTTTTAAATGAATAAACAATGTATCTATGACCTAATAAATGATAATGCAACTAATGATATAAGGGATTGATGCTTATTAGCGATTCTCAGAGAAGTATGAGATCCCTATGCTCAGATCTGTTGTTTACTCCTATAGATTACATATTTGTGATATGTTTGACGAAATTTTTGTCATGGTTAGTAGGGGTCCATTCAAGTCCTTGTTGAAGTAATTTCATTTGTACCATCATTCCATTATTATATTTCATATCTGAAGGTGTCATTTAGTTATGGGTAGTGGCCTAGGTTCTGGGCCTGAAAAAGTGGCTCAAATCCCTGTGACACAGGCACAACACTAGGCATAAAAGTCCCTGGACACTGGCATACCCATGTTGTGGGAGTTTCTAGAGCCTCCTAGACACATGCATGCCTATATCAAGGGAGTGTCCAGGAGTTAAATGGTCTAAAAACTCAGTGGGACCCAGGGGCTAGTTACCTGAGAGGTTGGGATGGTTCCTAGCAGTCTTGTTGTTGATGTGGAAGGTTTGTATGGTGTGTTTTCATTAGTTCCACTTCCTTAAGGTGACTTAGGAGGTCGAATCATATCATAGTAACTTCTCATCACACGTTTTCCCTGGTTGGACGGTTACTTAGGTAGATGTGGGAGGATGGTGTTACATTTTATAGCTAACATTTATCGGTCCTACAACTAAGTGGTGTATTGAATTATCACGAACATACTTTAGTAATTTTAATTCTTTGGAAACAACATTTTTAACTTATTTCCAATTACCAATTTGATATGAAACTACTACTGAACTTTTCACTTCACTATGACAATCAGACTCCACACATATTTACGATCATATACATTAATGGAGACATTATCATCATTTAGTTAAAGCTTATATCCAAGATGTTTCCAAAGGTGGAGTTGTTATGGAGGAGAACGTTATTTATCGTGCCCAATATCTAGATCTTGTTTATTCACAATCTGGTACATTGTACAATAAAATTCCTAATGCTCCTAATTTATCAAATACTATTCCACTAGCTTCTAGAGAATCTCATGTTGATGATGGTGTGATTGGTTTTGTTAACCAACAATCAGTGAGTAAATCATCCGATCATTCGAATCCTAACTCTACTCCAATTTTTTTTGTTCAAGACACCCCTTCTATTAGTAATTCTCTTGTTAATACATCCGATATTAATGTAGTTAAATCTTCATCAACCGGTAAATCTCATCAACTTAGAGGTAAAAAGAAGGGCAAATGAAAAGAAAATCAAAATTCCCTCAATAGGAAAAAATAACAAAAACCCAATCTCCTAATGAAAAGTCCTGATGTCTTTGTCTCATTTGTAATGAGGATCATTATGCAAACGAATGCCCACATTGTGCTGAATTTAATCAATTTCTTCTAGGAATTTATGCATCTGTTGTTTCAATGGACTATTTTCCCACTCAGGAGACAAAAATGGTTGCACAAAATGAATCCTCCTCTTCTCATAAATCTTTTGATATAATGATGTTTCAAGAGATAGTTTTGGTGACTACAAGAGCCAAAGACTATGGTTCTCCAAATCCTCCAAATGGAAGTGTTCTATATCAACCTTCCAAGTCAAATCCATCTCCTACTGATCCTCTACATATCGAGCAATAAGCATCTGAAACAGGATTTGATCCCCTCCTAAAGGTGTCATTCGTAGGCCGCCTTTCAATCTATGTGTTAGGTCTGCTCAGAATTATAATATTGTTGAATATTTGGTTCAAGCCCCTTCTGCAATGTTGGACCTCGAAGCCCTTAAAATTTTCGTATTGTATTGAAAATCACTTTTATCAGCTATTTATGGAATTTATCGATTGGATTCGAGTCTTATAATTTTTTATCTAGAAAATCATGTACTAGGCTCCCATGTCAACTTGTTTTTCAAATTATAGTTGTTGTACGAGGTAGAAACGTTCTGTATATTGTTATAGATGAAGGATCATCTACATGCATTATGTATTTGTCTTGGTTGAAAACCTTGGGTTCTCCTTCTATTAATCAATGGCCCACTATTTTGAAAGCTTTTGATGAAAGAGTATTCAAACCCTCTGGAAATTTAAATGCATTACCTATGGATTTGGAAGGTAAAATGGTTAATGTTGAAGTATAAGTCATTGATGTGCAACTTGACTATAACCTTTTGTTAGGTTTTAGTTGTACCTACGTCATGTCAGGAGTGGTTTCTTCACACTTTCGTGTGTTACGATTTCCTCACCAAGGGAAAATAGTTACTGTATACCAACTTGCATTTTATGCTTATGATTCACGTACCACCAGTAGTGTACCTTTAATAGGTGAAACATAAATTTCTTATGATAATATTGTTGGTGTAGGATTCATCGCTAATGGGAATTTTTTCACTCCCTCCTCCCTCAGTCACTCCAGTCAGTATGATTTCATCAAGCACTTCTGAATCCCATGGATCATATGATCTCTCGATAGTGCCTACCCAAAAATAATTTGCAAAATACGGTGACAAAATTCCACTTAGCCCAACTGAGTCAACTTACGAAGCTATTCATTTGTCCTCTGCAACCCCTTTTGAATCAAATGACCCAGTGAACACAGTCTTGGATGAGTATTCTCAATCTTCTTGGTTGATCTCTATTTCATCTCCTGGTCCTTTCTATGATGTTTTTCCTACTGATGATAGCCTTATGGATATTATGTCATTAGAAGAAACACCATGGGATGATAACCACCATCATTCCTCCTTTTTTCCAAAACTTTAAATCATTGAGAATAACTTTAACACTATGATTTTACCTGAGATAGTCGATAGCCATAAAATTCCTATTTCAATTTACAAGACTACATCTGAAAGGAATTTGGGGAATATATCTACGACTATTCCAATTGACATCTCAGTAGAACCTGGAATCATGGAGAACGTTCATATAGGTTCCTCTCGATCTCTTGAAGAAATTTGAACATATAAGGCCCTATTCCAAGAATTTGTTGGCATTATGACTAATGTGTTGTTCTTGATGGAAACCTACTTGATAAAGAGGTCAACATTATGGTTATATAGATGCTATAGGTGAGATAGAAAAAGGAATATGAGTTCAGATATAGAAAAGTGATAAAGGTGAAGTTTAGGAAAGTATACATGGGTCTTGTGAAGAAAAGCCGCATACATATGCAAGTATGATGAAGAGAAGTCATGTACAGTTTCTGCACCATGGTATTATGAATACCAAGGGTCTTTACCATGGTATTGGCCCATAGTAATGAGTGTGACAACGGATATTTGATCTTGTCAAAGAATAACATCGGCATTACTAAAGGATTGGCCTAAGGTATTGGCTAAGGCTTATATTATCTAAGGAGACTGAGATCAAGCGTTAGGGTGAGTATGTGATGGATTATTTATGAATGACTTGATCTGAAATAGAAGTGCACCAGGGAGAATGGAGATGGATCAGATCTAATAGATTTGAAATGACCACATATTGAATAATTTGTTTATGGTTTGATATATATGTGATGATGATATTATGATGTGTGTTTGTAACAGTTTGCATGTTGATATTTGGGTTTGACAGATGTTGTGTTATAGTGAAGGTATGTCTCAGTGATTACAGGTTTGTACACTGTAGCGAAGGTATGTCTCGGTGATTACAAGTTTGTACGCAGGTTTGACATTGAGAATTTGTGTAGATACACGGATCTACTTCTGGGTAGTCACTTATATATTCTGCAGTATGGACAGATCTGTATGCAAGTGTGGTGAATGAGAAGTGCGTACATACGTGGAAGTGCTTTATAAGTGTCACGTACATCTGCTATGGTTTTGCAGTATGAGTTGTTAATGATGTCTGATCAGTTATGTTATGTTTGTTGGTTTCTGCCAATGATGTTTCTCTCATGATAATATATGGTGGACAGTTCTGGTTGGGTTATGGAATGATATGTTGACTAGAGATGATGCTACTGTGTGATGATTTTTATCTGGTTTTGTGATTTTTGATGGGTACAGTATGTGATTAAGTGATTAATTCAGTGTGAGAGTGATTTAGACTCAGTTGTTTAGTATTTTGAGATATATATGCATGTCCTCTTAAGGATAAGTGCATACATAAATGGGGATGACTCAAAATAGTAGCGTATATATTCTGACATATGGTTGATCAGGGTTTTGTAGTAGCAGTAGTTGGATTTTGTGATGGGTAACAATGTTTGGATTGTTGATGAGTAGTTGTGCATTGATATGATCTATCTCGGTTTAATTTGATCTAGTTGTATCAATTGACTAACATTCAGTGATTGCTTCGATGATTCATTTGGTTCAATGATTGAGTGATTTGATACAGTGATTGGTTTCAGAATTGGTATTTGGTATTCAGTTTAAATTATGGTAGTGGGTCCAGTCTGAAAATATGATGAAAAGTGACCTACAAGTTTGATGTTTTGGATTAGGTGGATCCAATATGAAATATTATGAAAGGTGGTCCATAGAGGTGTTGATGGTTGGATTCTTGAATGAGGGAGTCTAAGCTACCTTCGAGTTGTAGTTGTTAAATATGATCAGGGGGTTGGAGCTCCCTTCCGGTAGGTGTCGGTAAACGAGATCAGGGGGTTGGATCTTCCTTCTGGTGGGTGTCGGTAAACGAGATCAGGGGGTTGGATCTCCCTTCCAGTGGATGTTGGAGAATGAGAGAAGGTTATAGCCTTCTACAGGTGGATGCATGTGTACCGGTATGAGTCTACATTAGTACAATATTGTAAGATGTTTTCTTTTATAATAAGATGAAGATAGAGATGATGATAGTGGTGTTTTTCTCCCACATTTGGTTTCCACCTAAAAATCTTGGTGTCTGCATGTGTTATTGTGTTGCTTATGTGTGATGGTTTATTTTTTTTCCTATTGTTCTTGGTCACTATTTACTTAAAGGCTAATAAAGTAATGATACACTGGTTAAAGTAGAACAGATGATGAAATTCATGAAAAGATAGTTAACTCGATATACGTTGTTTTCCTTTATCATAATCGCATACATGCATTGGTTTACTTAATGACAGTAGCGTGCAAAAATATGAAAAAGCAATTGAAAGGTTTGAGTTTTAAAATATTGATTCACCCCCCCACCCAGTATTTTTCCCAACAATTGGTATCAGAGCAGGTCACTTCAATTGAAGCTTAACCACTTAGAGTGGATCAAGGATGATGGGAAAGAAGAAGATAGCTCGAAGGAAGGAGTCATAAAATTGTGGTAGTGACAGTGATATATCAGATGCAGTGACAATTATAGATGTCAACAAATATTCAGTTTTGGGAGCACCCTGCTTTCTATTGATCAAGAATGAAGAAGATGGTAACAAAGAATTATTAGGTATGGGTTTTTTATCTAATTGTGCTCCATTTCCTTGTTTATGTAATAATGATGATAGTGAATATGGCAATGAATCAACTGAACTTTCACTCATGGGTAAAAGTGAAAGTAACCACTCTAAAGAGAAAATAGATTCAAAAATGATGGCCCTAGAAGTAAAAGAACAAGGCAAGTCAGAAACAATGGACAATGAAGGTGTACCTATGCTAAGCAATGATAATTACCAACAATGGAAAGAAAAGATGAAGTCTAATCTAATGAACCTTGATGTTTGGTATTTATTATGCAATGGTTTCACCAAAATTCTTCCATTAGTTGAAGAAGTGAAAAAGAACAGTAAGGCATTAAGTGACATCATTAATAGCATACCTAATTCAGCATTAAATAGGGTTATGCATTATGCAACTGTAAATGAAATGTGGGATGAGATACAGGAAATTGATGAAGAAAAACCAAAGGAAGGTTGTTCATCAAAAGAACTATTAGGTAATCTCATTTCTAATGTGTCAAAAGATGACCATGATGGAAAAACAACATGTGTTATGTCAGATGGAGTTAATGATTCAGAAGAAGACAAGTTAGAAGAAATTTTTTATCTTAGAAGAAAACTTTATCTTTCTTTGAAAAATATTATTAATATTGAAGATAAGTTGTAGGCCTATGATAACAGGGATCATATCAAATCATTAAATGCTACTGTGGAATCTAAACAATATTGTGAAGGTCTTGATGTGGAGATCGTCTCTCTAAGGGTAGATCTTGAAAAATCAGACAAGCAAAATGAAGAACTACTCCAAGCATTTTAAGAACAAGAGAATGGGATAAAGGAAGAGATTCTAAAATTAACAGAGCAAATGGAAGAAGGAAGAAAGTTTGAAGAAGGAATTAAGAAGTAGTATCTATAAAAGGAAGAGCAATACCAAAGAATGGAGGTTGAAGTAAAAATTATAAAAGGTAAATTAGAAGAAAATGATAAACATTTGAGATTTCAAGATAGTACTAATATTTTGGATAATGTTCTTAGTATTCAAAGGTCTCCTGCCATTAAATATGGTCTTGGCTTTCATGAAATTGTTAAAGGAGAATCTAGTTCACAAGCTAGTGCAAGGAATCTAAAGGGTAACAATGCAAAACCTAAAGTGTTCAATAAAAATACAAGAAGTCAACCTGATCAACAAACAAGGAAAGTGAATTTTTAAAGGAAATCATCTACTCCTAACTATAGAAGTGTTAATCGATTCTCTCCTCTGATCAATGGTGTTGAATGTTTTATATGTCATAATTATGGACATGTTGCAACCATTTGCAGAAGCATATTATTTCAAGCAAGGCTTCATCTCATAAGAAGTACATCAACTCCTAGGTACTTAGATTTCTTCAAGGGATATTGTTTTAATTGCGACATATTTGGTCACAAATCTATTGATTGCAATAGAAGGAATATGAAACAAAAATATTATGATTCCTCTGCTCTCTTTTCTGGTCATATAAGATGTTATGCATGTGACAAGTTTGGACATGTAGAAAAAGAATGCAGGAACAAATCAATGAATGTCCATAGACAACATGAGAAGTAGCCAAATAAGAATATTGATAGACCTGAAAATGATGAATCCTCCAACATTTCTCATAATAAGCAAAAAGAAGAAGAATAGATAAGGTGTGGTCTTTCTCTCTGCTCGTTTGAAGATGAAGATGAATGGTAGATAGACAATGGATGCTCTCATCACATGACTAGAGATAATAGTAAGATGGAGTCTCTCATAAAAAACCAAGATGGTAAGGCTATTCTTGGAAATAGTGCTCCAACAAAAATTTTGGGAAAAGTTAGAGCCAGAATTAATAAACATAGAAGAGCAGCCAATACTTTATTAGTTCAAGGGCTAAAGCAGAATATTCTATGTGTAGGTTAAATGGAATATAAAGGAAATGTAATTGTGTTTACATCAACCAAATGCAAGGTCATATATGAAGAAATTGGAAAGGTCATAGCAAAAGGATATAGAAATCCAAACAAATTATATGTGTTTAAAGAGATAAATTCTTGCAAAAATGAGGAGAATAGTTCCTCTTCTTCATATTCAAAGTAAAAGAAGATTATCTCTATTACATTGTTCACTCACAGTGACTGCAGAAGTGATGTGAGGTACATGACCTCATGAGAGCAGAAGATGATTATTAGGTCCTCAGGATCAGTGATGTAAGATCTCAGGGGGAGAAATACATATGCTATCTTGATGATGATTCCCATGTTGATTTGATATTCATGTTTCTTATATTACTAAAAGTGCATCTGATGTAGTAACAATGAAACATGAACATATAGTACAAGGTCAAGGGAGATGTGGCTATGAAAGCTCATCACTTTACTTTCTATATGTAGATCTCATGAAGGACAGTTGCGTATATACGCAAGTTTTGGTCTAGACAGTAGCATATGTTTATCTGAGGCGAAGAAATGGTGGGATAGACTTAGGGAGAATTTATAATATGCTTCAGTTAGTTATTATTTGGCTTTCTGGTTTTGACATTGGTTGGTTACAGTATGTTGATGCTCAGATACTACTTAGAAGTAGTATTGTCTTATGATGGTTTATGAGTTGTTGCAATATGGCATTGTTGCTTTGGTTCTTTTGATGGATTTATTGATTGATGAAGATGGATATGATCAGACCTAACAGTGAATAGTTGGCATAAGTTCAGGGGGAGAATTTTCTATTCTTCTAATGGTGCATTGTTCAAATTATGATTTCTTGAGAATTCCTTGCTGCATGATGATGTTCATGATAAGTATATATATCATTGATGATGTGTAGTGTTGTTGTTGAAGACACATATGATGTTGTTATTTTTTCATTAGTGATGATAAAGTCTTGGATAAAGTTGCACTTAGTCGACTTAATTCTATATGAAGAGGATATGCATGACATGGTCCTTATTGACATTAGTTTATGATGATGAGTTTCTCTCACTACTTATATGTTGTTGTCATTATGCCTTCAATGACGCATAAGTTGCATATGGTGCAGTTATGAATGATTCCTATACTGATGTTCTTGGTTCCCACATATGTTACATGGTGATGATACATGTACATGATATGCCACACATGGTATGTTACTTGAGGATTCTGGTTCAAATTTGTATATAATGCATTTTGATCTTGATGAGATCAAGGAGATAGGATACTAACAAATCCTGAATGTACAATCTCATGCTATGATTGGTCGATGATGATTAATTCTTGTGTATTGTTATCTCTATCATGGGATATCAATAAATTGCAGATAGGAATCTTATGGATGATCACTTGAGTTTCCTATGGTGTGATGATTATTCTTGATACACTTAATTGATGTTGAAGGTTCTCCTTATCTTTGATAGATTCATATGGTGACATTAAGAGGAAGGTTATTAATATACTACTACTACAATTGTTGGGTGATGCTTGGATACATTGCATATTTAGTCACATATTGATAGACTTAGTCACATGGTGATGTTGATGAGGATTGATGATACATTATCCTATCTTACCTCATGATGATATTCTTGGTTCTCACGTATGTTTTTGATCCATGAAGAGATATGTTGTTGTGTTGCAAAATATCTATATGTGTTTGATGTACATGGATTGAGGCTCCTCCTACAAAGTGATCCAAGATGGATCTTGATTGAGTTTAGTCATATTTTACTATGTAATGTTTGAAGACCAAGATGTTCATAGATAGAAATAGTTCACGACATGCTCATAATTTTATAGTCCTAGATGCCCGTGAAACCAGTTCCAAGTCGAAGAGCTCGTCGTGCTAATTCCGATGGTATATCCGGTTTCGAAAATGGCCTCCGTATGAGGAAGAAAATTTGTTTTGAAGTTTTCCTCCAATAGGTAAATCGCAATCAAAGTAAAAAGGTCAACAGTCAACTCATGGTTTCACTGGTCAAAGCTCATGGTTCCAGTTGACACATGGCATGCTCAGATTCCGCCAAGTGGCTCCTTTTGGTTTGTCAAATTTTAGTGTTTATGATTGGTTGGAGCACCACGTAGGCCAATGATTGGCTTCCATGTTGCCTCCTCATGACATTCTAAAAACAATTATTAGTCTACAAGCCTCCGGGAGGTTCAAACCATGAACCTATGTATTAACACTATAGCGTTTCCCCGTTACGCCACCACATGTTCCTTGTAAGCATAAGGCGCATGCCTATATTTAATTTTTGTATGATGGCAAGTTGGGGGTAAGGGTTGGCAGAGTCCGCCAACCTGGCGGCCCCGCCAAACCCAACATAGATGCTATTGATGCTACCAAACATGGCGAAAACTCCAAATGGCACGCAGTTAATATAAACAACCATCCCAAAGTTTAATGTACACGAGGATTAATACGATGGTTTCTACTATATGTATAGTTGATATGCAATGGGTTATGTTTACCACCAGTACAATAGCCAAACGCCACGTGGAGTGGTGTGATAACACCACCAAAGTAGTGACATGTCCCACAATAGGGTGTGCCAACATGGCACAAAGTGGTTATAAGTTATGATGCGGAGGTCAACTTTTAAGTGCCACGGGATGATGAGTTAGCACGCAGTGGTTACAATATGTTACAATATATGGTATGTGTCATATGCCACAAGATTGTGCCAACTCGGCGACTATTACAACAACACATTTGGTGAAGTATTGCACGGGGTAATACAACTAAGTCAAACCATATGGTTACAACAAATGCCACAAGTCAGGTTGATCTATGGTAGTCCTGCTGGTTTGTGGATTGTAACGCTCCAACACAAATGGAAAAGTCAACAAGGTTCCAAAGTTAGCAAGGTTCTGTATGCATAATGGTTACCATTGTCGGTCATATGCCACCGCCGATACGATTCAAAAACCATATTAAAATTTTGGTTTAGCGCTCCAATAAATGCGTAGAGTTTTGGATCATTATAACCATATGTTTGTTAAAACAAAACCTATATTAAAGGTTTTTTATAATGTTTGATATCTCATAATTGTAATTGCGCCAAAGTTTTGGACCATAGGCTAATGCGACATGATGAAACTATAGGATATAGTTTTTGGCGCAAGGTTGTAACAAAATATAACCATATGATATGGTTGTACACTATTCTTTAACTAGGATTCATTCGAATTAATTTGAATTGAAAATATAGTTAATATTTGCTATGTTACAACAAAACTCTAAATTTAGAGTTCCAAAACCTTATAAAAGGTGGTCAATGCACCAAATAAAGGCAGAGGCAAGTGAAGCTCAGATGTGGTATTAAGATCCATTCTGGAGTAGAGTTTTTTTTTGGCATTCCGAAGGCATACGGAAGCCAAATTGGGTGCTTGAAAAACTGAAATAGGGTTTTTGGTGTGCTCCGGACTCATTGGCAGAGCCTGTTCGACAGTTGCAGCAACTAAATTCTTCATAAGTCAGTACATGAATTGTTGCCTCTCGAAGTCAAGTTGAGACAGGTAATTGAATGGTGTATTGTTGATGCATGATTGCTCAATTTTAGTTGAGGTTTAGAGTCCTTGCAGGAGACTCTTTGTTTTACTATAGATGACACATTGATTGAAGATTTTCAAGTATATTGTGAGAGTTCTCTGTAGGAGAAAATTTCCTTGCAGAGGAAATAACCACAATTGTAAACAGCAAATTGATGTACCTCTTTTTAAATACTGAAATATGAGTGGCCTAGCCTTTTGAGCAGGGTACGGAGACATAACCGAGGAGGGGTGAACTTCATCATCAATCTTGGTGTCATTGTTCCTGATGTTTGCGTGATTATTTGTTTTATGTTCTTAATGGTTAACTTGCACATGTGAACTAATTCGTGCTTGAGGGAACACCAAATTAACGTGATGTTTTAAAGACCCATTTTCAATCTTTTCAAGTTTCAGAGAACAATCTTCTTCAGCAATTTTCAGATCACAAAGGGAAAGAGCAAGTTGATCTTGATGAGGTCAAAGGGATGAGTTGATAACAGATCTCTATGGAACAATCTTATGATGTTGCATACTTGGTCACATGTTGATGATATTGAATCTACATTGTCATATCTTACATATTGATGATAAGGATGTGCATGTTGTTGTTCATATTGTTGTTATTTATGTTGCAATATCCTATAATGACTATTATGGTCTTGCTACCGCATGATTTAGGTCCTTGCCTTTGGCTTTGTACATAAGTGTCATATATGTCTATTGATTTAAAGGTCATGATGTAATCATTATAATATTTAGTCATGTTTTGATTATTGGGATCAAGTAAATTATGTATGTAATCCCATTATTTTGGGAATTTTATGTAATGTTGAGTCAAATATGTAACACCACTGTGTTGGCTGATTGATGTAAGCACGAGTAATTGGTGGTAGGAAAGGTCATATTTTTTTAAGTCATAGAGTCATGTACTTCCTTGAAAATATTCCAAGAGATTCAGCATATGCTCAAGGGAAGCATGGTCAATGTTCATATTCAAGAGATCAGACCTATAGTGATCCTCTCTACAAAGGGAGAAATAAGTCTTCATTCAGCAATGATCATCCCTTTGCCCTTGATTTCAAAGGGGGGGAGTAGCTTGGTGTTTGGAAAATAATGCTTGGAGAGAAGCTTGGTATGTCTACAAATGTGTTTACAGGTATCTACAAGTAGTGGTGACCAAACACCAAAGTGGTTGCCATCAAGTCCAAAGGGGGAGATTGTTGGCATTATGACTAATGTGTTTTCCTTGATAAAAGCCTACTTGATAAAGATGTCAACATGATGGTTATACAGATATTACAAGTGAGATAGACAAAGGAATATCAGTTTAGAGACAGAAATATGAGAAAGGTGAATTTCAGGAAAGTATATGTGGGTCCTATGAAGAAAAGTCGTGTTCATACACAGGTATGATGAAGAGAAGTCGTGTACAATTTTTGCACCATGGTATTATGAATACCAGGGATCTTCACCATGGTATTGGCCCATAGTAATGACAGTGACAATGGATATTTGATCTCATCAAAGAATACCATCGACATTACTAAAGGATTGGCCTAAGGTATTGGCTAAGGCTTATACTATTTAAGGAGATGGAGATCAAGTGTTAGGGTGTGTATGTGATGGATTATTTATGAATGACTTGATCTGAAATAGGAGTGCACCAGGGAGCATGGAGATGGATCAAATCTAATAGATATGAAATGACCACATATTGAATAATATGTTTATGGTTTGATAGATTTGTGATGATGATATTATGATGTGTTTTTGTAACAATTTGCATGTCGAGATTTGGGTTTGACAGATGTTGCATTGCAGCAAAGGTATGTCTCAGTGATTACATATATGTACGCAAGTTTAACACTGATAATTCACGTACATACGTGGATCTACCTCTAGGTAGTCGCGTATATATTCTGCAATATGGAAATATATGTACGCAGGTGTGGTGAATGAGAAGCGTGTACATATGCGGAAGTGCTTTATAAGAGTCATGTACATCTATTATGGTTTTTCAGTATGAGTTGTTAATGATGTCTGATCAGTTCTATTATGTTTGTTGTTGTCTGTAAATGATAAATCTCTCATGATAATTTGTGTTTGACAGTTCTGGTTGGGTTATGGAATGATATGTTGACTAGAGATTATGCTACTGTGTGATGATCTATATCTGGTTCAGTGATCTGTGATGGGTTCAGTATGTGATTCAGTGATTGATTCAGTGTGACAATGATTTAGACTCAGTTGTTCAGTATTTTGAGATATGTACGTAGGTCCTCTTAAGGAGAAGAGCATACATACATAGGTATGACTCAGAATAGTAGCGTATATATTCTGACATATGGTTGATCGGGGTTTTGTAGTAGCATTAATTGGATTTTGTGATGGGTAACAGTGTTTGGCTTATTGATGAGTAGTTGTGCATTGATATGATCAATCATGGTTTAGTTTAATCTAGTTGTATTGATTTATTAAAATTTAATGATTGCTTTGATGATTCATTTGGTTCAATGATTGAGTGATTTGATAAAGTGATTGGTTTCAGAATTTTTATTTGGTATTAGGCTTAAATGGTGGCAGTGGGTCCAATATGGAAATATGATGAAAAGTGGCCTACGTGTTTGATTTTTTGGAATAGGTGGATCTAGTATGAAATATTATGAAATGTGGTCCACAGAGGTGCTGAGGGTTGGAGCCTTCAATGAGGGATTTGAAGCTTCCTTCCAGTAGTAGTTGGTAAATCTAATCACGGGGTTAGAGCTCCCTTCCAGTGCATGTCAATAAACGAGATCAGGGGGTTGGAGCTCCCTTTCAGTGGGTGTTGGAGAACAAGAGAGGGTTGTAGCCTTCTATAGGTGGGTATCTACGTACTTGTATGAGTCTGTGTCAGTACAAGATTGTAACATGTTTTCCTTTCTAATAAGATGAAGACAGAATTGACAGCAGTGGTGGTTTTCTCCCACATTGGGTTTCCAGCTAAAAATTTTGGTATCCTCATGTGTTTTTGTGTTGCTTATGTATGATGGTTTATTTTGTTCTTACTTCTCATGGTTATTATTTAGTTAAAGGCTAATGATGTAATGATACACTAGTTAAAGTATAAAGGATGATGAAACACATGAAAAGTTAGTTAACTAGATATAAATTGTTTTCCTTCATCATAGTCGCATACATACATTTATTTACTTAATGAAAGTAGCATACAAAAATTTGAATAAGAAATTTAAAGGTTTGAGTTTTAAAATACTGATTCACCCCCCCCCCCCCCCGTGCTCAGTATTTTTCCCAACAAAATTATGCGATATATTGAAGACTTCTTTGGATGCTAATCTTGTTCGTTAGAGACTACATCAAATGCATTTGATAAAAGTTTCCACTATTAAAGCCGAATTTGAAAAAAATACAAAAGCTTGTTTTATTTATCTCGTTCCCTTAATTGCCTGGTTTCCAACATCATTTTGGTCACAAAAAAACAGGGTGTTATCTGGGTATGTGTTGATTATAGGGACATAAATAGGGATTGCCCCAAAGATAATTTTCCAACCCCATTCATTGACCAGATCGTCAATGATTGTCTCGGGAATGAAATATTTTCTTTTATTGATGAATTTTCTGGTTATAATCAAATCAACATACTCCCATCGGATCGGCAAAAAATTTCTTACATTTATCCTTGGGAAACTTTTTCTTATTGAAAGATTCCATTTGGACTCAAGAATTCTGGTGCAACTTTTCAAACAGCCATGTCTTACACATTTCATGATATCAAACATAATGTACAACCATATTTTAATGATTTACCTACACATTATATGAAACATCAAAATCATGTTATACACTTATGAGCCATCTTTCTCTAGTATGGGAATTACAATTTTTGTTTGAATCCACGTAAATTTACTTTTTGTGTGGAATTTGGTCATTTTCTAGGAGTTATCATTCCTAAGAAAAGGATCTATGTCGATCCAATGAAGGTAGAGGCTATTTTTATTTTCCTCCTCCTTCTCATCTATGCCAACTCCAAAGTTTGCAAGGGAAGGAAAAAATTTTACGTTTCTTCATTCCTAACTACGTTGATCTTACCAAGGGTTTCACTCGAGTGTTGGAAAAATGGGTTCCTTTCATATGCCCGAGATGACATCACCCAAAAATCCTATGATGCTTTGAAGGATGTTTTGACTCACATGCAATTGTTATATCCCCCTGATTATCATCAGGATTACTTATTGTATCTAGCCGTGTCATATGGTACTATTTCTAAGGTACTCATCCAGAAAAATAATTTGAATAAAGAACATGTGATCTACTATCTGAGTAGGAATATTACCACTTTTGAAATTAAGTATTCACATGTGGAAAAATTGGCATTGGTAGTTTTTCAAGTTGTCCAAATATTTCGTCACTATAATTTGTTACATAACACTACTATGATTTCTTATTATAACTCCATATAGTATATTCTCACTCAACAATTACTTGGGGGGAAATATCTAAAATGAATTGTAATTCTTCAAGAATTTGATTTGGATTTCATTGAATCCAAATATAATAAATCACTTGTTTTTTTTCTGAACTAATATGTGACATTCCCTACACTAACACAAAAACGGTTGCAAAAAACTATATTCCAAATGAATCTTTGTTTCTTAACAGTTTTTCAGATCCATGGTATGGGGATATCATCATTTATCTCTAGACTCAAAAAATTTAGCCTAAATTATCTCGTATTAAACCACATTGGATCTAATACTAATCCCAACAATATCATATTGTTGCTAATATCCATTATCGTCACAATGTTGATCTAGTTTTCCGATAATGTATAATACATGAAGGCGATGAAAAAGTTTTGAATGAATGGCACTATGGAGCATGTGGTAGTGATATGTTAGGGTATGTCACTACCCAAAAGATATTGCATGCCAAATATTTTTGTCCTTCTCTCTTCAAATATTGCATTGTTGCAATCCAAAAATGTCATGCTTGTCAGATATACAATCGTAAAATGTGCACGCCTCCTACTCCTCTCCATCATGTACTTATCGTCGGTCCTTTTGTGAAATGGAGCATTAATTTCATTACATGTAACCCTCACTCAGCTGGGGGACATATGTATAGTATTGTTGCAATCAATTATTTTACTAAATGGGTCAATGTGATGCCTACATTTGAAAATGATAGAAAAGCCACAACCTTATTTTTATTCAACCATGTAATTGCTAGATTTGGTGTTCTTCAAGCCATCGTCACTAACCATGGCACCCATTTTTATAAATTTATGATATCAGAGCTAACTTCCAAGTTAAATTTACACCATGATAACTCAACTCCTTATTATCCATAGGCCAATGGCCAAGTAGAAGTTGTGAACAAATTTGTAACTACCATGCTTCAACAAATGATAGGGATTCATAAAATGAATTGGGATCTTATTCTTTTTTCAAAATTATGTGAATATCATACCTCATCAAAAGAAACTATTGGGTTCACACCTTTTCAACTTGTATATGGTTTGGAAGTTGTGTTACCAATTGAATGCGAAATTCCATCCTTGAAACTAGCCATCGAATTACTTCCTGCTACTTTTACCAAGGAAGAATGTTTTCTATATGTTGCATGTTTGGACAAGACTCATCAAGATGAAACTTTGGCTAACGAAGCCCATAAAAAATGTATTAAAGAACATTTTGACAAAAAACTAATCCTCGAGTCTTTATTGAAGGTGACTTGGTCTTTTTATATGATCAAGAGCACGACAAGTTGGGACCTGGTAAATTCTAGCCTATGTGGGATGGCCCTTATATCATAAAATGTGTACTTGAAAAAGGTGCCTATGAGTTGGTGGAATACAATGAAATTCCTTTGTCTTAGTACAAAACTAGCCTTTATCTCAAAAAGTATTATGCTTAGGTTTTCTACATAAGTACTTTGTACATTGTTGTACCATAGTTTTTTGGTGTGTTGCAATTTTTCTTTTTGCAAACGATTTCTATCTCTGTTGCTTATCTCATTTTATACTTGGTTTGTAGATGTTGGCATGCCTTTTACTTTATGTTGGCTTTGTTGATGGTGCTAGTCATAGTACTCATAATCTTTCTTTTATTGCATGGGAAATTTGTACGCCTACAGATGAGTTAGTGAGTTTACATGGAATATGTCTAGGTCATACAACTAATAACATTGTAGAATATAGTGTAATAATTGAATTATTATCTAATTCCATTTGTTTTCATATTCTTCATTTGGTTATTATAGTATATTCTCAGCTCATAGTACTGCAACTCAGTAATGTTTATTCTACCAGAAGTCCTTCAATTTGAAGAAAGTTTTAAGGGTTCATCTCTTGGAAAGAGAGTTTAACTACTTAGGATATTAAAACATTCCAAGAAATCTAAATACATTAACTGATACATTATCAAACTATGCATTACATAGACATTTTCAAAATTTGTAAAAAACCATAACATGCATAGACTGTACAAAAATAAATAGCCCAAATAGAAATGTTCTCCATAAATAAGTTTTGCAAAGAATTTTCCATAACAATAAATGTTCAAGGTACATGAGGCTTCCATCCTTTATTTATCTCATTTATGTTGATAGTATCAAAAAGAGCTTCATCCCTAAATTCTTGAACCCTAGGCATGATGCTCATGGTAACACACTACATCCCAGACTACACGTTGAAGCAATCAACCTATCTACACAGGCACACCCACTATATGTCTCTGGTAATGGAGAGGTATATCATCAACATATGAAATAGGAATGTCCTGGGTAAGCCCCTCTAGATTCCACTTAATCTCTTTGAGTGCTTCGGCTGCCTCAGGGTTATGTTCACCTATTTCGACCTATTATTGACCCGGCCCTTGATTAGAGAGGATATAGGCTAGTCGTATCGGTGCAACATCTGCATGATAATTTAATGTTAAACTTGACATGAAACAAAAATAAATCAATCAATCAAATATGTTGGAAAACAAAAAAGGAGAAATGTTTCTACCTAATTCGTCCCACCGCATTCATTTAGGGAGTATCAGATTTGGATCTCCTCTGAAATTGATCCCTGAATATGGGAAATCATGAATCATTATGATTTGTTTTCAAAGAAAAATGAATAAAGCATGATTGAAATATATCATTTGGCCACCATTGTGGTGTGCCACCGAGTCGACCCATCTCCTCATTCAAGGCTCTCTCAGTCCAAGATTATCCATTTCTACCCTCTAATATCGAATTAATGGTACCCTCTCAAAGAAAAAAGATATGAAATGATCTTAACTTAAATAGGAATGCAACAACTTACATATATAATCATATACACATAGATGCAGCATAAAAACACTTCATTTCATTAATAGAAAAATATTGAATTATTCTTATAAACAGAATGGAAATAAGATAGCTCGAGCGACAGTAGCTTATCTCTGAGAAGAGATGTGGCGGCTACTTGCCTCTGAACTGTGTTACGGTGAGGCTCAAGGGCCTATTTATCATTTTAAAACATGAGAAAACCCTAAACAACAAAAACCCTAACCCTACGAGATGTAACACCAAGAGTTTGTGGGCCCCATTGGGGTTAGTTGGGCAGCCAACTTCCGAGGGTCATAACTTGGTCATATTATCTTCCTTTGGCATGTATGATACCTTGTCGGAAATGTCTCTCTAAGTACTATAGGTTTCACTGCAGTCCCATAACCGACCCTACTTATGGCTACTGGCTTGCCGTGGACCCCAAAAAAACACTGTTTATGGGGTCAAAACTACTCCGGAAGTTCAGGACCTGAAAAACTGCTAAAAATAGTAAATGTTGAAATGAACAAGGAAACATTTGAAACTGACTGGGGGATCTAGGTGGAATATATTCCACCTAGATCATTCCTCCCCCCTTATGAAGAAATGGTCCCCATTGCATGCAGAGCCTCCGTGAGGTGAGGAAATTTTTGTTGAACCTGGTCTATGGTGAACCACTTGCCCTAGTGAAGGAGTTGGCCTACATTGACAAATCGATATAGTTGTATCCTTTGTTGGCGAGTGTTCTTGATATGTGTGTCCATGATCTGATTAGTTGTGGCTTATTCCATGCAGTCTGGGTTGAGCTCTGTTGGTGTGAGTTGTTCTGCAATGTCAGATGTGTCCAACAATGGTGGAAAGTATGGTTGAAGGCGATCTACAATGAACACTAGGTGCAGACCAAGGAATTATGGGATGTTGAGCTTGAACTCATTGTCACTGATGGCCTTGTGTTGGTGTATGGCCCATATCGGAGTGGTAAAATCTTGCAGTGGGGTCCAGCAAGGCGCTCCTTCTGCAAATGTAGGCAAACTTTGTCACCCACCTGGAACTTGTGTGGCACTCAATCATGATCATTGTGTTGCTTGTACTTAGCATTGTCTCTGTCCAATATATCATGGACCTCCAGGTGGATGTGTTGAATGCGCTCAATGAAGTTTTTAGCCCTTTCAGCTTCGGAATGAACGTGAGCCGAATCTACCTGAGTGGCTGCAAATGGTATGGCCACATCAATGGAGCATAATGGATGAAATCCAAGCCCTACCTGAAAGGGGTTGTGGCCTATTGAGCTGTGGAGAGCTTTGTTGTAGCTATGTTGGACATAGGGAAGACTTTCATCCCATCAATGTGGATGCTTCGAGTTGTACATGTGCATAATGTGTACGATCATCTTGTTGACAACCTCTTTCAGCCATTATTTTGGGGATGGAAAGTCATGGACTTAGTAAGTTTTGTATCCAGCACCAACTAGAGACTTGACCAAAATGTACTTAGGAATCTGTGTCTCGATCTGAGACAATGGATTGTGGGATCCCAAAGTGTACCCATAATTGCTTAAAGAAGAGCTTACCAGTGGCCTTTGCTGTGATACTCTTCTTAAGGGCCGCCATGATGGCCATCTTAGATAATTTGTCGACGACCACGAAAATGCAATCATTTTCGTTCTTAGTAGAAGGAACGCCCGACATGTAAACCATGGAGACAGATTCCCAAGGTGGGCTAGGAGTAGGTAGAGGAGTATACAGGCCTTGCTTCTTGATGGTTGGTTTGGGAATGGAAAATTGGTGGTGCAAGATCTAAAGTACTTACCAACATCCTGACGAAGTTTCGGCCAATAAAAATACTTTTGCAATACCGCCACTATTTTCTCTACTCTGAAATGTCCATCGACCCGACTGTAGTGCGCCTCCCAAATCATATTGGCACACTCACTTGAAGGAACACATATGTGTCCCAAGTGGCATAACAGTGCATCTTGAAGGTGAAATTTTGGAGCTTGCTTCCCTTCCAAGAGTGTCTGGTATATGTTGTCGAATTCTGGATCACTCTTGTAAAGATGTGGCCACCCCAATGTCTCGTGCCCACAAGAGTCAAGCACAGTGATCAGCGCCATGACCGGTGGTCGGCTAAGGCAATCAAAAACATTATTGGTGTTTCCCTTCTTTTAATTAATGTTCAAACGGAATTGTTGCAAATAGGTGGCCCATTTCTGATGGCGATCGTTCTACAACTTCCCTTATGTTTGTATAAACTATAGAGGTCGGTGGTCTGTGTGGATGACTGTTTCCTTCCCCATAATTTAATTCTTCCTTTGACGGCAAGCTTGCACAATGGAATACATTTCTTTGTCGTAAGTGGGGTAGTTTTTTACTGTGTCTGAAAGTGTCTCACTGTGGTAAGCCACTGGATGGCCATGCTAAGTAAGAACCGCATCAATAGCATAGTCAAAGGCATGTGTCTCAATCTCAAATGGTTGTTACAGCTCTGGTAATGTGAGCACTGGTGTTGAACAGAGGCGATTCTTCAAATCGAAGAATGTTTGTTTTTGGGTTCCGACCAAAAAAATAATTATTCTACTCCGCCCTTGGTGACTTGACTTAAAGTCCAAGTGATATGAGAGAACCCCAATACAAACCTATGGTAGCAGTTGGGAAGACCCAAAAATCTCTGGAGCTCTATTAGAGTGGTTGGGGCTGGCCAATCCCGAATGACTTATATCTTGGATGGGTCCACATGTACACCCTGCTCATCAATGATGTACCCTAGATATTGAACTTGGGTCAGGCCAAAGGTGCATTTCTCCAAGTTAGCACACAGCTTGTGTTGGTGCAGGGTTTGAAGGACCTCTCGAATATGGTGGAGGTGCTCTTCCCAACTCTGGTTGAAGATCAAGATGTCATCTAAATACACCACCAAGAATGCATTAGTGAAAGGTCGCAAGATGCCGTCCATCAGTCTCATGAAGGTTGCAGGGGCATTCGCCAATCCAAACAGCATGACCAACCACTCGAAGAGGCCCTCCTTAGATTTGAAGGTAGTTTTCCACACATTCAAGGATTCGATAGGCACCTAGTGATAACCTGACTTCTGTCAATCTTGTTGAAATATTTGGCCCCCTTGAACTCGTCCAGAAGGTCATCAATCTGTGAGATTGGGTACCTATTCTAGATAGTGATCTTGTTCAGCACCCGATAGTCAATGCAAAGCCTCCAAGTCCCATCCTTCTTCTATACCAATACCATCGGGTTCCCACAAGATGATGAGATTGGACTGATGTGCTCTTTCTGCAATAGTTCTTGAATCTGCCTCTTGATCTCATCATTCTCCAGAACAGAGTGTCGATAGATCAGTCAATTGGGCAGTGGCACGCCTAGGTTCAGATCGGTGGAGTGCTTGACCTAACAGTGCATAGGTACCCATGTGGGTGAGGCGAAAATATCCCTATACTCCTCCACGACCTTCTCCATCTGCGGTTGTTATGCATACGATCCCTGCCTGGAAGCTGTGGCCGCAACCTTCTTCTTTCCCTAGGGGAGAGTCATAAGGAAAGCAAATTTCCTGGTCTGGGAAACGATCTTACTGCATTGCTTTACAGTGATCAAAGAGATATTAGTAAGTGGGGCTACCTCCTGTATCCTATAGAACTTATTAGCCAAAGTAATAATCATAAAGCGAGGTCTAGACTCATATACAACATGTCGCTTCCATAAGTATTGTTGTCCTAATAGTATATCACAAGCTTCAAGAGGATCAACATCACACAGTACCCCATCCATGAAGGGCTTGATGTTGTAGGGAAGGCGGAACTGTTGGCTGACACGAAGATCTCGTCCTTGGTGAAGCCACCCGATGGTGTATGACTATGGATATGTTATAGTCTTTAGACCCAGCCGCTTCACGACCTCTATTGAAATGAGGTTGTTTTGGCTCCCATTGTCGATGGTGAACTACAATGGAAAACCCTTCACCCACATCTTTGAGTGGAAGAGGAATTCCCCCTCCTCTAGATCTTTAGGCTCAATCTTTTGGATCTTGGTGGTGGCCATGATGGCACTGGGATCTGCATCAATGATCTCCTTCCATTTGTCGGTTCCCTTATCGGATTTTGATTCAAAGTCGGAACCTGGTATGATTCAGAAGCCTTCATCTCGGCCACCAGTAACTGCTTGGCCTAACACTCACTTGTATTGTGAGTGGATCTCTTATGGAACCCACACCATTTTTCTGTGTCCTTATTCGTCTTCGGGGTGTTGTTCTTTGATTGCAGCTTCGGCAGGCTGTCCTCGGTAGCGCCACCTTGGCTTGGTCCTTTGTTCTGTGGTTTGGGGGTTCCTTTTCCTTACTTTGGATTCACAGATCCAAAGTATTGATTCTTCTATTTAAACTTCCGATCAATCTTGACAGTGTACCAATACGTCATGCCAAGCGAGGAAATGTCCGGGAACTCCATCTCATCCTGGATGTACTTGTGTGGACAGTCGCGGTACTTGAGCACCAAATTCCACTCAATATCCTTGATACCCAGCTTCGTGTGAAGGGTATGGAAAGTATTTGTGAAATATGGAACATCTTTTTCCCTTCCCTGTCTTAGCATGGTCCACTTTATGTATTTTTCTTCATAGCTCCCGACAGGGTAATATTGTTCCTTGATGGCATCTTGGAAAGAATTCCAAGTGGGTGCAGCTAAAAACAGCGAGGGTTCACTCTTTTCCTTTTGTTCACAGTAGGTTTCCCACCAATCCTTGATGTGTGGGGCGGCTTTAAGAAGTGAAAAAGTAATCTTTTCCCGATTGGAAAATTCATGAACTAAAAAATATCCTTCCAATAGATTTAACCATTTATCTACTGTGTCTACATCTATCAGGCCTTTGAATATGGGAATATCGAAGTTAACTTGTACCTTAAAAAGAGTAGCACTTCTAGAGTGGTTTCTGGATGAAGATGCATCGCCTGTGGTAGGCATCGAAGGATCTAGGAAAATTTATCCATCATCACGTCCCTCTGTCGCTCGAGGGCTTCCTCGAGCAACATTTTGAAAGGATCTTCTACCCCCTCATCTTTCTTTTCTTCCACCATGGGAGGTCGTCAAGTTTTATGAGGTTGATCTTGCAATGGTTCAACCAGATCAAGCCCTAACTCCTTATACCCTGACCTCATTGGGGACATGCAAAGAAAAACAAAGAGAAGACCGCTATGATACCACTAATCTAAACTTAAACAGGAATGCAACAACTTATAGATATAATCATAAACACATAGATGTAGCAGAAAAACACTTTATTTCATTAATAGAAAAATACTTAACTATGATTACAAACAAAATGGAAATAAGATAGCTCGGGTGATGGTAGCTTATCTCTGAGAAGATATGTGGCAGCTACATGCATCTGAATTGTGTTACAATGAGGCTCAAGGGCCTATTTATTATTGGAAAACATGAGAAAACCCTAAACAACCAAAACCCTAACCCCAAAAGATGTAACACTAAGAGTTTGTGGGCTCCATTGGGGTTAGTTGGGCAACCAACCTCCCAGGGTCGTAACTTGGTCATACTATCTATGTTTTGCACATACGATACCTTGTTGGAAAGGTCTCTCTGACTACTACAATTTTCATTGCAAGCTCATGCAGCCACGAGCTTAGGGCTACGAGCCTACCGTGGACCCAAAAAAACGTCATTTAGGGGGTTAAAACTACTCCGTAAGTTCAGGACCTGAAAAACTGCTAAAATAGTAAATGTTGAAATGAATAAGGAAATAGATGAAACTAACTGGGGGGTCTAGGTGGAATAGGCGGGTGGCCACCAATATCCACTTGGATCACCAATATTGATTTGTAACTAAATTTTTTCAATCGAGTTGTCTTGCGCCTATTATTGTGTCCTTAAACATTGATTAAGATCCCTTTGCACCAATTGAACATTGCAGGCTCCATGCAATCAAGGGCGTACTGCATTTGGTCCTTTATGGCCAAGTGTGGAGTCACGCTCCTAGCAACTTAGGTGATAGTGAACAAAATGGTCTTCAGTGGAATATCTCTTATGTTCTTAATTTAAATCTTCCCATTATTGATCTTTCATGATCCATGTATATAGTATTCAGTAACATATTAGTCAATGTGTTCACCACCACCTCTATGGTCGAATAGTGAAACCTTGGCTCTTCTTCGTGACATCCCATTTAAGAAATAAATATATTCCACCTTGATGGTAAGCGTGTGGGATCGAATCTGAAAATTTTGGACTTACATTCCATTCTCTCACCAAATACTCTAGAAGTTTTGGTTGAGCTCTCATTCCAGGTGTTATCACAAAATCGTGTACTAAGGGCTGCTACTTAGCAAGATCTCATGCAACTACTTCAAACCAGGCTTTAGACTAAGGCTTAGCCTCCTTAGTCAGAGAGGGCTCTCTCACAGATTTTTGATAGGAATTAATAACAAAAACAGATGGCTAACTCTTCAAACAGTACATGAAAATAAGCTGGTTGGAACAACAAAATAACACTTCTTCCATTGGGCTCATGGAGTCAAACACTTCTGCAGTAAACTATTAACCACTCAATCATGGAAGCCAAGGCATATAATGTTTAACACTCAAAACATTTCTCAAAAAGAACCTCAACTCATAAATATACACAGGAAGTCTGAGCACTAGGTGAATTCAGAGTGATTGCATATTTAGTGAGCTGTAAAATATATAAAGGATAATGACAAAACCATACATATTCTGAGCATTGAACACATGATGAATCTTGGGAAGAAAAAGTAATCTTTATATTACTGTCAAAAGTCTTTTACATAAGCTGATAAAAAAACTCTGTTTTTTCATAAATCTCCAACCCTACTTACATCAGAGTTTTCACTATATATAGGAAAACCAAAACTAAAACTACCTTGAGTCTCCTCCACAAGCATGAGGGGAGAGCTCGATGATCTATCATTAATTAACCTTATCTATTTCTAAACAAACTTATTAAATACATAAGGTATTGTGTTGTAAATGCATAGAGTCCTAATTACATTGAAAGTCCAACTCTATCTCCTCGTATGCATGATTCTTCTTGGATCCTTGACAGCTGTACAATTTCTGTTGTGGCTGAGATATGTTGGAGGAACATTCACTGAACGAGCTGGTCTCGGGTGCTAGCTGTGTAGATGGCTCATTAACTAGTAAAGATGAGTACCCTATCTTCACGGTCCCTGTCTTCCATTCTTCTTTACTATTTAAAGACCACGCTCCAAGCTCTTTAATCCTTCAATAACAACGCATAACACCATATGCCTCATGATCTGGATGCCTTGTGGACTGAACAGGTGTACAAACCAAAAATCCCGGTAACCCTACCAGAACCCTAGAAATTCGGTCATAAAGTGCCTTTAGGAAAACTTTAGCAAAAAACCAAAATATTTCACTTTTTCTTCAAAACTTACACCTGTCACTGTTTGAATTGCTTATGATAGCCTTGTATGATTTCCCTCCTGTCCTCGAGGCATTCCTTTCAAAATTCGCTGACCTCATCATCAAATTTCATTGTTTTCTTATAAAACAGCATCTACAGTAGTTTCGTAGCGCGCTACGAAACTACTGTTTTTGTCAAAACAAAACATATTTATCTTGCAGCGCTTTCTGCTTAAACTCATGATTTCTTCAGACATTTTATACAGGTGTTAGGGACCTAAATAACTTCAAAATGATGGAAGTTGAACCAAAATTTATCAAAACTTTGAAAAGTACCTTTCCTCTTAAGTCAGTGAGCTAGTTTACCTAGCTTCTTCTTCAAACTGCTAACCTCTTCCTTCAAAGCCTTATTTTCTGATCTCAGACACATGTTCAGCTTTCTTATAAGTTTTGCTTGCTTAAGTGTTGGTACCATCCACGAAAATACATCAGACCCTGAGCCAGCTTGCCTCAGTAGACTTGTGCTGCCTTTTAATACAGCCCTTCTATAACTAGCATATCTCATTGCACGTTCTCTAGAAAAACTTTTTATCTGAGCCACCTCTTCCTGGGTTTTTCCTGCCTGGTTCTTGATAGCTATGACATTCCCTCCTTGGCTAATAATAACCTTTTTACTCTTTTCTTTACTCTTGGCTGCATGCACTGTTTTAGTCAAAACTTCAAGAAACTCTGTACTAGGCATTTTTACAGCTGCCTCCTCTTTATGCACTTTCTCGGCCTCTTTCATTTGTCTTCTTGTAATTGGCCTCCGTGGCTTGAACACATATTCTTCACTTGGCTCCTCAAACCATAGCATTTTCGAAGCCTTTGATTTCTTCATGCTCTCTGGTGAGGATTGGGTTAAGTCAATGTGCATTGGTTGCACTGGCTGGTCCTGCTCAAGCTCCATTGGCTCAATCTGCACTGACTGATCTTGTTCAAGTTCAATTGCTTCAAGTAAATCAGTTAAACTAGCTTTTGACACAGGACTTTCTTCCACAGCAATTGACTTACCCTTCTCCTTGCTTAACTGACCTCTGTTTTTTACTCTTGATGCCCTTTCAACTTCACTTGATGCAGGTGCATCCTTCTTCTGTTTGACCTTCTCTTTTGATGATGATTGAGGTGTCTCCTTGATCACCAAAGGCTTCACTGGTTTCTTCAACTTGGTTTTGGACCTCTTCTGATCTTTCACCTCCTTTCTGAGCTCAGCAAGAGTAGGTTCTTCAATTGCTTTTTCTCTTTCCCTAACAGGCAATGGAGTAAGGCCTATCTTGCTCTGAAAGCCAGCCATAAAAATAAAGGAGTCCCAGTCTTTACCAATCTTCTGCAAACCATCTAACACTAACAACTTCACCAAACCATGATGAAACAGTGATGTTTCACAGTCATCTTTTTTCAGCTGAATTTTATCACACATTTTACTTAGGCTTCTTAACAAGTAGAAAGGGATATCTATTGATGCTTTGCCTGTGAAATGTAACAAAAGTTTAAAATGATATGAGTAAACTTTGTTATACCTCCCTTCGCATGTTAAATATTTTTGGATGCATGTGAAGAGCAGGGCAAAATGTTCCTTCACGTAACTCCTTGGCACAGCTTTTGTGAGATCCTCATTTACATAAGGCTCCTTCAAGAATTCCTTACAGGGGCTCATGTCGAATTTAAAATTTTTGAACCATTCATTTCCACCTCTAGGGATCTCAGTCACATTAGAAATGGCTTCTGGGGATACAGGGAATTCTAGCATTGACACCTTAGAGTTTAAACCAGTAAAATTCAATGCAAAAGCTTTTGTTACCTCTGCGTGCCCTCCTTGCAACTTCTCACAAAACCTCCAGCAACCAGCGTTTTTAAAAGCTCTTGCTACACCTTCATCCTTTAACGTAATATCAAGCCCCTCTGGTTCTGTTCTTTGGCACCTACCGGATCGATGTTCCCTTTTCTCCATTTTACTTTGAAAACTTTCGGACAGAGAACTAACAGCAGCTTCAACTCAGAAGAGAACTTCAAACTTTGGGATGCAGGCTCGCTTGCAATCAGGTCCTTTTAAATGAAAACTCGGGCTCCTTTTCGCTTCAATAATCTTGTCATACAAACAAAACAGTTTACGCACTAATGACAAATATCATGACACTACCATACATCATAAAATCACTCTGAATGATGTTTATGAGCGTGGTTTTGAACCTCATGGCGGAATGATGACCCATAATGACCTGGAGAGGACATCAACTGACAATATATGGACGGACCTAATGACTCATCCCCCCAGACTTGACATTTCAAGAAAACGCGCTGCAGAAACCCCGAATCCCCGATTCCGTAGCGCAAACAGCTATAAATGGACAGAATTCGCTACGAAATGGCTGATAGATCACACGCTACGAAAAGGCGGAAACATCATTGCGCTGCCAAATTGGCCAATCAGACTGCGCTGCGAAACTGCGCAAAGGACCAATGACGCAAACAAGACAAGACATGCCTTAAAGAATTATGATGGAGGATGACTAACGGTTTTTGAAAATGATTCACATCAATACCTTTTTAAAACATGATCCCTAAGTAACACACATAAGACCATAACCATTCGACACACATGACAATGAAAAAAAAAAATTGTTTGGGAAAACATTATGTACATGGACTGTAATACATGGACTATAGTACATGGACTGAAATTCTAGGTGATAACACCAGGGACTATGAAAAAAAACTTTAACCCACATTCCCTGAGTGCCAACATGGTGTTGGCATCATTATTTTTTATGAGGTCTTGTGCCCCATGTTCTCTCTCTCCATTCCAACATTTTTTACAGTTAAAAAATATGTTAATAGAAAGGAGGAAACATGTTAGATCTAAAACACAAAAAATTGGGTTATTTCTATCAAAAATTTATAATTTTTTGGGCTTTTTGCATCCTAGCATCATAGTCGTCCTTTACAGACAAAGTGATACCATTGCAGCAATTCCCTTCATATTTGTGACGAGCTAGGATACATGCAAATCCTAAAAGGCATATCTGCGATGGCCTGAGGGTGAAATCTCCTACCTTTAAGAAGCTAAAAACTTGAAATTTCATCATTAAAAACAAAAAATAAGACTATAGAAATAAAGATGAGAAAAAAAATCTTACCTGGAAGAAACAATGTTTGAAATCATCCACTAGTTTGCCTCGAATCAGCTCCTAAAGATCAAGGGTAAAAAGGGGTTTTTTGGCTCTACAATTGGTAAAAACTCAAATGGTGAAAATGAAATTATATCTAATACATTTATAGGAATTAAAGTCAATTTTTATTATTATTTTTGCCATTCTTTTCCTGATTTTCAATAATTAGTCCTTTTTATACAATTTTTTGGCAAATATGATGATTTTTGACCTGGGTGTGTAGATAATAGGTTAAAATATTGAAATATAATAATTTGGCGTGAATTTACTTTTATCACTTTTTTTAGCTCATTAAAATTGTATGAAAAAAGGAACCCCCTGGAGTTCTCTTTAAGCCCTTTTCAGACTCTCAAAATATGAAAATATTGTTGAGTGAACTTGTTTCTTTCATCATTATTTGAAAGAACGTCTACCCAATATAAGTTTAACCCTTTTAAGGTTTCAATGGACTATTTACGAAAAAGGAACACTTTAGTCAACCATGACTAAAAGGGTTCTCTCTTGTATTATTTTACCCATTTTCAGCCTCGGGAAACTAATTTTACAAAAAAGAGTATTTGAAATTTCCTTTTTATTTCTTTTTCAAACTCTCTAAACGTGTCCATGATGGGGGTGTTGGGCTATGATAGCCACTGGTCACGTAATGGATGTTAGTTGTACAGTGTTTAAGGTGGGGGAGGGCAGGACATCAGCCCCTCCACCACGCCAGAGTTAATATTTTTGAGCCTGCGTTAGCGAATCATGCATTCTCTCCTATGTGCATTTGTTTCGATGTGATGGATCCACTCCTCCTCTCATTACATTCCATTGATAGTAATTTTATCTGGTTGTCTAATACCTATTTGTGTTATGCACCTCTCTCCCTACTCGCATCTTTTCTAGCTTCTACTCCAGGGTGGTGGTATGTCCTGTTCGCTTCAAGCGCACCCCAAGTGTCATCCTTCCGTCTTCTCTTGTTATTTGGGTATCTTTCCTCCCTAAGCCTTATCTGGTGAATGCTTCTTCTTTAGTTTTGGATCGCTCCGGGTTTAATTTCCTTCTGCTCCCAGGGTTTCTTGCCTTGGCCACTTGAGGGATGCTTTTGAAGTACTTGGTGTTGGAGCTCTGATCATTTTTTTCACACTTTTGGGTCCGTGGACGTGTGTTATCTCTCGGGGTGGTGGTTCTGGGTAAAGGGTTGCGTTGGTCTCTGGGTCTTCTTGCATCCTGGCTCTCGCTTTCTGGGGTTCCTGGTCCAATTTCAAAATTTTGTCTCGGGTGCTCGTTTCTTTCTATTTGGCTCTCTCCCCTCGGGTTTATTTCTTCCTCTTTGGCTTGGCTTGTCTATACTTAGGTGGTGAATTTCCGATGGAGGGGTCTTTCGTTTTGTCTTCCCTCTTCTCTTCGGACTGTGGCTGGGCCTGTTTGGTTTCGAGCAGCAGGCGGTCACTCTCCGGGTGTCTCTCTACTTAGGCTTTGCATTTTCCCTCTGAGCTTCATTATGAAACCCAGCCCCCGCTCCTCGTGTATAATATCTATGACGACGCTGAAAGTTTCTACTCCCCTCACTAGGTCTTGGGGTGATGAAGTATCTATTCGAGGTGGGAGCTCCAAGCGAGGAGCAAGAGGCTTTGATCATGGGGGTCGCAGTACTCATGGGGGTCGTAGCTCGTTGGTTACTTCCAGGGTGGGATGTCGTCGTAACATGGTCACGTAATTTGGTAGTGGTGCAGGAGCAGGTGGCTGCGAGCAAGGGTGTCAACGTGTTTTGATGACTCGATGTCGTTCCAGCTAAGGACGTTCTGGGATTTCGAGTCAGACACCATCCAAGAGGACAAGAATCTCCTCAGTGATCCTTAGGTTGTTCCAATGCATAATTTTTCATCTGGACGCCCTTGATCAAGCCCGCAGGGAGGATCACGAGGTCGTCATGGCCAGATTTTAGTAGCTTCAGTACTTCCGGTGCCATACTTGTGAGTGGGTGGTAGTGGTCTAGCGTGGGCAGAATTTGCTAACAGAAAAGGTTGAAAAAATGGAAACTTGGATCGCACACTTTGAGAACCATGTCAACTGCATGTATCACCCACCACCTTCACCAGCTACTGGGTCAGACAACCTTGCCTCAATTACCTCCGACAATTGATTATGTTCACTAGTGTGTTTCTTATTCTTTTAGTTTTATGGAATGTTAGGCCTCTCAGGCTCTGGATCTCTTCGCTGGAAATTTTTCTTTTTGTATGTTGTATGGTTATCGCATTAGTCAAAAAACCTAGTTGGGGTGAGACCATATGCTTTTTTACAGCCTCATATATTCCTTTTGATTAGTAGAAACTTTGACATAACAAAAAAAAAAACTCTCTAAATGTGAAAAATAATTTGAGTTGTCCCTTCATTGGACTCATAAAACACAAACAATGTAGGACTCATCCATCATGATTAGATTGAACCAATCCTTCTTGGGGTTAATTAAAAATACATCAAAGGACTCATCTGAAGGATGATCTTATACTTCAATCATATGTTATCCTCCTCAATATTGAGTAAAAATAAAGAGGTACTTACTAGAATGGTAGGAAAAATTGGGGAAGAGATTTATAAATTTTATATTTGAAAATGCAGTGAGTCACTCTCAGACATGACACATTGTCACTCTTTGTGTCTAGGTTGGGAAATCCACTTGTCACTCTAATCAATCATGCCCCATTGGAAGTCTTCATATTTTTCTCTAGTTCTATTTTGAGTCTAGTGTTTCCAAGTCATTATAGTTTCGTCAATATGTTCAAGAGAAGTTAAACCAAAATCAAACCATTTTGCAGTATTTAAAGCCTTAAATCGCATCGGTCATCCTTGATTTAGTCTCAAATCACTCCTCCTTTGTACTCAAATCTTTACATATGTTTTGTGTTGTGTTCCCTCTTGTTATGGATTACTTCCTATTGAACTCAACACATTATCTAGGAATTTGATTTAGAAACCCCTTTTAGTACCTTGGAACTTGCATGCCTTAATGGTAGGTCTCCTTTCTTTCGATGATAAGTTAACAACATTGACCTTCAATCAAATTATTTTATGGGTGTTTGACTTCAAATCACTTATTCACACCTCATAGATTGTATTATAGTAATTTGAGGGCCATTATCATTATTGGTGGTTCCTTTCGCATATGTTAACAGTTCTCATCATTTACCAGTAATCATATGGTTTCTGCCATGTTTGAGTTCAAAACATTTATTCACATGGTTAGATTCGTACCATGGATAGATAGAGATGAAAACCCTAGATTTTGTCTTATACATCCAGGTTGCATGGATTTTTTAATATTCATGACTATGACATAGATCCACAATATATGTTTGGTGGTTGTGTTCATACTGAGTTTTCCAAAAATGGATCCATAATATATGTCTACTGGACATGACTTCATTTTATTAACATGGATTTGTCTAAATCTCCGTAATTATGCTTAGAAACACTTTTATTATGAGTGTGGGAATGCTTACATGTTGATGGCCCAAAATTACCTCATCAACATCAAGGAAGGTCATCCGATCAGAGTCCCAAATTAGACTCTTATAATGGCTCCAACTAGTTCAATTGGGTCCATTTACCCCTTCTCTTTCCATGTTATCTTTTCATTTATCTACTACTCACCAACACAAAAAGAGCAATCAAATATTCCCTCTTGTTGTGCACATGTAAGGAAGCAAATCCTTAAGCTGACTTAAGGGCTCAACTAAGCCACACCTAAATTATGTCCTTGCATAAGGGGAATTCTAGCATGCAAACTCTAATCTAAATGTAAATATATTCTAAGATGCAAGAAAAAATCTAATCCTACCTTGAAATGGAAAAAGATAATCTTCTCCGAATTCAAGATCACATAAACTAACTAACCAGGGGAAGAAGATTCTTTGTATGACAATTGAAATCATTATATGTTTTTCATTAATTAAATAAGTAGTTCATTTAATTAATGAAAGAGAAATCAAAATGGGAATGTATTTAAACAATAAATAGTTGCTCCTTGATATATTCCTATTTCAATGAATTCATATTGATTCTAATTTTGTTATGCTCTTCAGAGATAGCTCTTAAATAACTTCAATATCGTAAAACAAATCGATACAACAATAGTGTTCAATATCATAATGCAATACACTATTTAGAACGGAAATTAAAATCATTTAGAAAAATTATGGCAATAGAAAATTAACTCACATTTCACACAATAGTGCATTGAAATGAAAATTTATTAAAATCATACTAGAAACTCATTACAATTTTTTATCCCATGAGCAGCTTCAACTCCCTAAAGAAATTGCTTAAATCAGTGCAAAACAATCTTTTATTTCAGAAATCAAAATGCTTTGTCTCTCCATAATGCAACTCATAGTACATTACAAAATTGCAAATGCACGAAAGAAAAATCACAGAATTTACCCTAAACACCTCAGATTTGAAAATTTCCCCTCACTTACAGCTATAATTTCCTATACAATAATGTTTTTAGAGCCTCTAGTTGCAGATAAGAAGAACATTTTTCCTCATTCTCAAAATTGATATTTAATAATTACAAAAATCTCCAACAATGGAGAACTGTTGAGAGTAATTTTCCAAATCCTGAATTAGAACTGCAAATTCCCCATTTTTCTCTTTGTTGGTCTCTTTCCATTGCTCCAAAATGCCACAGATATGAACTTCTCCAATTGATCTCCTGCTACAAACCAATCAAAACCAAAATAAAAATAAATTAAATTGCATATTATAAATCAGCAAAAAAACTCTCATGAAATTGCTAAATTAAGCCCCACGGGGGTAGGGGAGTTGGTAATCACATTGCGGTGAAGTTCGTTAGAAAGGTGGGCTCCATACTGAAGGTCACGAGTTCAAATCCCCCGGACTAACCTGGAAGTTGTGGAGAGGGGCGGACGCAGTTTCTCAGGGGTTATAGTGGTAGCGGTCAAAATCGACCCCGTGCTACGCGAGTTGCGAGGCTACTCCAGTTGCCGATTCCTCTGTGACAAAAAAAAAAAAAATTGCTAAATTAAAATAAATAAAATTCAAAGAAATTTCATGTTATGATTGGTTCAAATGGATCTTATTAGCCTTTGATTATTGCTAGGGAATGAATTAGTTGTAGCAATTTTCCCAAGACAATGAAATTTTTCCAAATTAAATTAAGAAAACCAATTGTTGTTGCAAATTCTTCATTTTGTCTTTTGCTAAATTTTTGGGGTCATTAAATTATTAAATCTGATAAACTTATCATTAGCAAATTATTCTCCTCAGTCTTAACTTTCTAACAAGCTATTGTGAGCTTCATCTAGCTAAGTAAATCTTGAGATATGACTCTCCAAAGATGAAATGTTAAAATTACCAAAATTCTGGAAAAATACATATCTGAATCAAAATTAGATATTTTTACATTAAAAATCTCAATATAAACTAAATTATTAATTATTAATTAACTATCTAATTAAAATTAATTAATTACAATTATTACATTAATTAAATAATAAAATTAAACTATAATTACAAATTATTAATTTAATTAAAATTAATTAATTTAATATATTAATAAAAAACTCATGGAAGTACGTGCCAATGTATTTCTGGTTGTTGGCTCCATTAAAATGGCCCTTGGTGAATCAAAGTGGGAGACATAAGGGAATTAAAGAGGGAGATATAAGGATTTCGGGAGTATGGATTTTGGAGGAAGATTTCAAAGGGTTATTAAAATTATGTTACGAAATGTATGAGCCCCATATGGGGAGTGGTGAGGTATAAGGAGGTAGAGTGATTTCGGGAGGATGATTTCGAAAGGAGGACCTAAAATAAGTTACGAAGTGAATGAGAGCTTGAAATCCCGAGGAAGAGGAAGAAGAGATAAGGGAGGTCTGGGAGAAAAGGGTTTAGGTAAATAAAAAAGGGAGCTATGAAATTTGAAGGTCCGAAATGGGGAAGGCTCAATATAAGCAGAAGGGAGGCGAGGAGGGCCACGTGGAGTGGGTCTCTCTCCTTAAACTACAGCTACTATATTCATGAGGCCCGACCACATTAAAAAACTACATCCACTTTCATTGATAAGTAATTTTTGGATCTTGGATTTTATAAGTTTTTTTTAAACTGGAATTTGAAATAGACTTTTAAGATTTGAAAATATAATTTTAATTGTTTTACAATTTGGGTTGTAGTGGTTCTTATAGGATCGTTAACAAAATAAAAATAAAAATTAATACAAAATCAATATTTACATTTTGAAAGTAATTAATTTACAAATATTAAAATAATATATATTTTGTACATTTTTAAGTTCAGATGGTAAAAATCACCGAACTTCAAATAAGCGTCATTTGCAAACCATGCATCCAAATGAGATGAAATGAGAACCGATGGAAATCTAGAGAAAAATAAAATGCAATGAAGAAATCATAAGGGATATCCGAAGAAAAAAAATATTGCAAAAACGTAGCACACCTAACCAAAAGGAAAATATTAAAAAGTGATTTAACCAAAATTTACGAAAAGGGTTCCCATTATTATTATAAAGATAATAAGTTAAAAATGGGGGTTGTTATTTTATCACAACAATGCCGACAAACAGGGAAGAACCAGTTATCTCTGGTTAAAAATGAGGAATTCTATTAAGTCGTCAAACAGTAAAACATTTTCCATGGGTCCCACATTAGTGAATCAAGCAATATAAGTTCAAAAAATATAAGTACTCAAATCATACTGAGTCTAAAGTGATATAAGAAATAGAAGGTACGGATAGGGAGTTTTTTTATAAAGCATATATCCATCGATATGAATGGTATCTGACATTGCTTCGCTACCAACGAGCCTGGTCAGTACCCCAATGAAGTTGTCTTTTAATTCCATACAAGCACTACCCCACTACTAGCGAGCATCCATAGCCCCAACTGGTTTACTTATTTTTCTCATGCTTCTCATTTTAATCACCCTTTTGATAATCACATTTGCAAACTATGTTTATGATGTACCTGAGTGAAAGAGGTGGGATGGTCAAAGAGACTTAAGACAATGGATATAATACTTCCATAGTGTTGACTCCATATCCTTCCCCCACGACTATCCATTCAGAGGCTTTTATAAAGTGGAGGGATGGGGGGATCCATTCAGTTAGACTCAAGGTCATTTATTGAAAAGATGAACTATATCACTTAGGAACGATGCATGTTCCTCCTGTTAGCTACCTATACCAATAGGTTTCATATTTCATGATTGGCTATGAAAAGGTCCAAATATGCTCTGCTTTGATGATTCAAAGATCACATATTTCCAAGAGAATCCAATCTGTGCTTATAGCTTGGTATGGACTCAAATTTTGATGGATGGTCCAACAGTCTAATCTGGATCATGTCATGTTTTAAATTTTCAGTTGTAGAATAGAGAAAGAAGTCTGTCCAAACTGTTTAATCTTGGCAGACAGGTAGTTCAGGTAGAGAAGAAAAGGCTCCCAACAGCTTAATCTGGGACCTTGGAAGAAATAAGGGTAGAAGTAGATAGAAAAACAAAAGAAAAAGCCAAAGAAAAGAAAAGGCAAGTAAGGCTCTGCAAGCCTAAATGCACCCTTCAAGGAGAAACAAAAAATGCTAGGCAAAATAGCTGGGTAAGTAGATGGGGTTGCAAAAGTGGTATTCATTTCAGATTTGACCTTGATGGTCAAGATGAGAAAAGAAAAACAAAGAAGCATGTCTAACTTCCCAATTATCCCTTTCACACTCATTGCTAACATCCCCTCACCAATTGAATTGCTTAGAAAACTTATGGTTTGATGATGGTTTTATTCATTGAAAAGCCACATTTCTTGTCTAAAAATCTTTTCATTTTGATCTACTCCCTAAACTAAGCAAGTTTCAAATAAACTTAGTGATTTCCCCCCTCATTCACATTTTCCCCCATATTAACTCTAACCCTACTATGTAATTCCCCTATGATACCCTTCCCCTACTATTATTAACACCATGGTGTATAAATCCCAAAATTTTGTATAAATATCCCTCCCCTTGGCATTATAGCCAATAAACCCTCTGTCAGGGATCAAATTGGCATCTGGTCACTTTGATGAACCTAAACCTCACCCCTCTCCCTTCTTTGAAATCATTTCCACCCATTAAGCCTTTGTTTGTAAAGAAAAACCTTATAAAAACTCCCTCCTACCCATAAACCCCTTTGAAATTGTGAAAAAACCCAAAAAACCCACCTTTTGCCGCTTATCCAAAGTTTCGGCGCATATGTTTGATTTTCCAAAATACATTGAAAACTTTGCAAAAACCCATATCCTAATGTTTTCCGCCGGGCGCATATTCCAAAACAAATAATAAATTAAACCCGCCCCCCCTCCGTATTATTCGATCACATCACCCTTCCGTCAACCGTCGGATCGGACCCATGTGATCCGACGGCCCTCATTGATATCGGAGCGGCCCCCACGCCCGACAGTTAGCGCCCGAGAAAATGACGAAGGGTTACGTCAGTCCTCGGCCACGCGTCACCCTCTCGAGTCTCTCGGAGCGGCCTCTGACAAAACCGGGGCCGTATCGTAAGCGGTCCGAGAAAAACCGTAACCACTATTGCACTTACCGCCCGGTTTGCTGGTCCCATGTCATGCCCACGTCAGAGCCACGTCGCCGTCGCATCACCTCATTCGTCCGTCCCTCCGCTGACATGTCCGCCACTTCAGCATATCCATGGACCAACCAGGACCTGCCACATCACCCGGTGATGTCATGCTGACGTCATCCGACTCCGACCCCACCCGATGACGTCATGCTGACGTCATCCCAAAAACGCGCCAATATTGCCAAAAATCTATTTTTAGGCCAAAATTTCGTGTTTTTTCTACTTTTGCCGAAAGAGACTGTTGTTGTTCCTGCATGAATTTGACGACCATACCAGCGCCAACCTGCACCGTTCAACTCTGAAACCATGGGCGCCTCCGCCGTACCTGCAGTTGCAACTATCAGTGACAATCCGCAAGGTATTTCTCGAAATTATTCTCTGCACCTGGTTTTTATCCAAATTTCTTCGAACAAACTGTTAAGGGAGTGTTGAAACACTGAATTTACTGTCTAGTATCCAGTAACCTGTACCTATTTCCCTCTGGCAAGACAACGAACAGTTTACGAAACCTGCATTTGACTGAAACAACCTGAATTCATAAGTAGCTCGCGCAACCGTGAGCTAGAAACCTCTGCTGGCTAAATTCACCATAGAAAAGTTCTGGTCAGCCCTGCTATTTGTCTTTATCAATCTGTTAAACAGTATTTCAATTGTTGTGTGCTCAATTCACCCTCTGGTCCCTGAAATTCACACTTTCATTGTAAGGAATCACCTCTGTGTTGTTCTGCTTACTTCAACCAGTTCACCTGCAAGTCAGAAGCTTAATAGACCATGGAAACTCCAATTGCACTGAACATCAAGCCTCTCAATACCCCTCACAGGGAGTTAGAATGGAAAGCTCTGGGAGATATGGATTATCAAATGTTAGATTGGTTTCCAATAGGCTCTAAATATAATATTCAGTTGCTAAATGAGTTGAAAGCCCAGCACCTTAGTGGAGCTGATATCCTAGGGATTTGGGACTCAAACTTGCCCATCTACAACCTCCCCCAGGTAAATCCTATGCCAGAATTGATCCACAAATGCCAGGAGTGCTATGATCCATGCCAAAGAGCTATCCTCAGCCCCACAGGCTCAATTCTGTTCCATATCACCCCAGAGAGCATAAATGAGATGCTGCATTTCCACACTGCAAAACCATTGACCCCCCTCTACATGCAGAACTTGATAAAGAAGGGGACTAAGTTGTCAAATGACCAGATCATCAAAATCAACCAGCTGTTTATACAACCAGGCTCTGAAGCCATCAGAACTCCTCCTATTGGATATGCATACTTAAATGAATTGGGCAGAATGCTAGTGGATTTGATCAGCTATGTCCTAGGGTTCAAGGGAGTGGAGGATGTGGATGATAGTATAATGGCAATGCTGTCTATATTCTCTCCTGGAAAGCCTCCAGCTGTACATTATGACTATGCCACATATATTGCAGATAGGATCCATGACCAGCTAATGAATCTGCAAAGGGAAAGACTGTTTAGATACACTTCGTACATTTACCATCTATTCTTGTTTTATCAACCAGGCATCTTCCTCATTCCCCTGAAGCAAGTTAATGCCCAGGGGAATCCAAGGTCAGTTGTCTTTTAGACCTCTATTTTTCATTGCACCTCTGTATCACCATACACGTACTGTGAGTTCATAGACTTATTCATTCATCCAGCTATGACATTATTTTATGGTGTTTCTCCTCCAAGGTTAACTGATGACATGAGGAGAATTCTCCATCTAAACAAAACCTACAGCATTGGTAATTGGTACTTTTACCAAGACCACACAGTCATTAGAGTATATGGCTGCGAGTTGAAGCCTTATAGGCTGCCAAGGTATGTCCCTATGAGACTTTTTGCCCTAGAATACTTCAGGCAATTTGGGAATGCCGACTACCTCCACTTCCAAAGTAAGAACAAGAAGGCGCAGTTGAAGGTAAGGAGCCAGCTGGGCCCTTTCCTATATAACAAAAAGGAGGAGGGATGGAAAGAGGCAAATAGTATCCTAGAGGCCCTCAAACTGCAAACTAGTTTTGAGTGGATACCCTATGACCCCAATCATTTTGTTTCCCTCAGGAGGATAAGATACAAATTGGGTACCTATTCACATATGAGGCTGCCTGAGATTGAGCAGTATGCCAATGCATTGAGCTGGAAAGAGGGCACCCTAGAAGAGGAAATTACTAGTGAAGAGCTGCTAGAAAGAGAGGCTAGAAATATTAAAAAAGAAGCTGACTTAGAAACTTGTGGACAGGTCCCCCTCTCATATAAAAGACAACTTGGAGCAGCTGCCTCATCCTCAACAACACATCAGCAAGCTGCCATGAATACTCCACAGACATCCAGCAAAGGCAAAGAAAAGCAGGTGGAACAGCCACCTCCAATGACTGAAGAGCAAATGGAAACACTAGTGCAGCAACAAGAAGAGATGGAGCAGCAGGGAGAAGTGCAGCAGCAAGAAGAACAGCAACAACAGGAAGAACAAAGGCAGGAACAGCCTGTCCAGCAAGAGCAAACAGTGGAAGCCCCTAAATCCACTGAACAAACTGTGCCTCCAAGGCAAGAAACTTCAGCTGAGGCATCAATCCTCCAAACTCCACAAAAGGAGGATACAAGCAGGAAAAGGGACAGAGAGACTCCCCTTACAACATCAGCAACTCATGGGGAGAAAAGACAAAGAATCAATCCCTTCTCAGAGGAAGAAATGCCAATAGGACAGTCTTTTGGTATGGTCCCACCCAGCAGGGAAGCATCAGCAAGTTCCTTTCAACAGGAACAGGATAGACATTAAGAGGAGAAATGAGCCCATCAAGATACAGTTGTATAACCATCTGTTAAACATGGCTCCCACCAATCAACAAAGACTCATGTCTGCATATGATGTGCAGGAAGGCAAAATGATCATGAGTCATTTTATGCCAACAGCAGTGCAGCCCCAATCTGCCTCTGACTACTTGAGGACTAACCTGGAAGTCCTTGCCAAGGATATCCACCCAATGGACAAGATAGAACTGCATAAGCAAACGGGTGAGATGGTCTATGCTTCCCTGGCAGACCAAACATTGGATAACTACAGGCTACAAAATAGCCTTAACAATACAGCCTCTCAGCTAGAGTTGGAGAGAGCATCATCCCAGGCAAAGGACAACAGAATAAGGTCCTTAGAGGACATCATCATAGAGATTGGGCATGATCCCAAAGATATCAAGGGCATACAAGAGATATTAAAATTGAGGGATGCAGACATGGCAGCCTTGAGGAGAAAGATCAAACTCCCAGCCACAATTCACCCTCAAACAGATGATGTTGCCCAGCAAAGACATGATCAAGAGGCCACAACCTTGTTGATATCTCTGTACAAACAGCTAATCCAAACTCAGGAAAAGCTGGGAGAATCGGAGGCTGCAAAAGCAGCACTACAGGCAACCTTGAAACAAAGAGAAGAAGGTCAAACCTCCCAGCCTCCTCCTGAAGTAATCAACCTTGAGGAAGCTGCTCCAACTACTGCTCCTCCTCCTCAGCAAACAGAACCTACAGCACCAACTACATCGACAGCTGCACCAACAACAAAACAGACTCATAGTCTGGATATGCAGAAGCTTCAAAATGAAATTCAAGTCCTGGAAGCTCAAATGTTAGAGCTTAATCAAGCCAAAGAATCTTTGGCTAAAGTAAATGAAAGATATGATAAGAGCAAACAGAATGTGGTTGAGAAAGAAAGAGATATAAGAGCTCTCAAAAAGAGAATAACTGAGCTTGAGAAAGAGCTCACACTAGATAAGGTGACAGCAGAGCTCAAAACAGTCCTTTGGGCCAATATTGGCCAGTCCATTACTGATCAGTGGCAGTTCATTGAGACCATAGATGAACAGTCAGCACTCATTACAAAGGCAAATAGGGAAATACACAGAGCAAGAGCAAGCCTTGGCAACATGCCTGATGCTGCCAATAGGATGATCAACATATTGAATAACAGGACAAGCTCTCAACTGACCACCATGGGAATTGCTCACAGGACTGAGACAATCTCAATGGTTAAAAGGGTCCTGACATTAAGAAACCTGGTTGGAACATTAGAAAGGAGAACCCAAGACATGCAGACCGAAATCAACAAGTTCATGGACAGGTTTCAGGTGTTACAAAACTGAGGCCTCCCCAGCATACTAAGCAGTGTGGGAAGACTACTTACCCATGAAAATTATGCTAAAAGGGTCAATGCCTTTGCTGCAAGTCAAATTGCAGGACAGCCCAGCACTTCAGCAGAATCAAGGCCAGCATCAGGGCAGACTCTATATAATAGGGTGGAAAACCTGTTTTTTATCATGAACGAGATCAATCATCTGTTCGATGTGCCTCCAAATTTCTATAAATATACAGAAGCAGATGAAACCATAGAGGCAATTGTGAAGCACCAATTGCCCACACAGGAAGTCTGGAATAGATTGACACAGCTAATATTATCAAGCCAGAACCTGTAATGTTATGTTTTGTCAAATTTATAAGTAATCATACACAGGGAAAATTTTGGTAGATGAGCATACAGAGGAAAGATGAAAGGCTGAGCCAACTCAGCAGGGCTATTCGGTCACCACAGCAGCAAGCACAGTCACAGGTGGCAGGGCCCAGAAGATACAGCGCAGCAAACGTAAAGACACATTTTCCAGCATTAAAGCAAAGCGTTCCAACCGACTCAGTGACCTCCAAAGGTCAAAATATCCTCTGACAGACTTAAAGAGCAGTTATGTTGCATTCAAAGCTGTAATAACTTCTTTTCTACTTTTTTGTACGAAGTAATGAAGATATTTCTCTCTCAGATGACTCAATGCCTGAGATATTTTGTATAAACATTTCTATAAAGTCCCCTTCGCATGAGTTTGCAAGGGGTTGTTGTTGATTTCATTTCGATACTTTTGTTGCTGTACAACTCTCAGAGAAATAATACAAAAGGTGGATGGAATTTCCAAAGCTCTGTGTTTCTTGATGCACTGTGGTGGCTGGCTGAATGTTACAGGATTCCTGCATTTTCATAGCACAATAAGTCTTCTTTTAACCTCTGTGTTATATGTTTCCTAGTCTTTCATGTTCTTTCATGTTTCTGAGTTTTACACTTAATGGCAAAGTAAAAGAATAGTTCCAGGATTTAATTGCAGATTACCCCGAACTCAATCTAAGCTGTTATAAATGTTTTCTTCCAGATAGAGTAAATAAGGTGTAATTCTTAATTGCTACACTTTCAAGCTATATCTCTCACTGTGATAAATATTTTCAGGAATTCAAGTTTGCTCCTGAGGCATCTATCTCTTTCCCACACCCCAGCTTTAGTGGAAAATTCTTAAATGCTTTTCACTGGTTGTTTACATGTCACCATCATAATCTAACTTTGTTATATGAAGTATTTACATGGCCCTGTAATTTCAGTAAATCATCTCAAGGTTTCTAAACATTTGTAGCCACAGACTCCATTGCCCAATAAAATAAACTCATCTGCAGATTACACACTTCAAGTACAGAAAGATATCCCTCAACCAAAACATAAAACTAAACCCCTCATTTCATAGCTAGCCTAAAAAACAGAGACAAATTATATAGAGAGAGCCCTCTCTGATTACAGTGTGGCTAGGCACTGTAATCCAAAGATTGGTTAGTGGTTACCCCGGTCGTATTCCCTTGGGAGTCATAGGGAACAACCTGGGTGTTAACATAATTGGCGACTCCACTGGGGACTTCTTAGGATTTTCCAATTTCTATACATCCCTCAAAGCCTGAAATCAAGCCTGAAATCAGTCAGGAGGCCTCAAAGCTATTTCTGTGTCACATTGACAGCTTTAGGGAAGAGCTTTTTTCAGTGAATCTTCATCTCAGCTTTGAAATATATATAGCCATTCCAAAATCTTTATCCAGTCCTTGAAGATATAAAAACTTCCTATAAAATCCTAAAAAAAAACAGTTAGAAGCTGGCTCCCAAGAAAAATCCACGGCATACTAGGGCAAATCCTGACCCTAATCCACCCATCATTGTTGATAATCCAAATACCATCCCTAGAAACATTAGGAGGCAGCAAAGGCAGGAGCAGCCTGCTGATCTAACTTCAGATTCAGATCATCCCAGCCTTATCTCTACCCCATGCAAGGTCCTCTTCCGGTCTACCCCTAATTCCCCTAGTTCACCATCCACATCTCAAAGTCCTCCTCTCACATCTTCATCCACTGCACATATCCCCTTGACCAACACTCTAGGTTCACCCCTACTTGTCACCCCTGTGGTACCCACTGTTCTTATTATCCCAGCTGCCCCTGTTAATCCTCTAAACCCTGTAAATATGGCTAACAGATATGCACCCTTGCAGATACCAGCTAATGCTGCAGCTCTACCCCAAGATTACCAAACCAAAATCTCATATTTTGACTCCAACGGCCCTCTGACATCTGTCCAGCATGCTAAGAGGATGCAAGACCATTTTGAGACCTATGAAATAGATGATGACAGTGTCAGAATGAGGATGTTTGTTCAAAGCCTAACTGGGGATGTAAGAACTTGGTTTAGATCCCTGAATGCAAATTCCATTACAACTCCTGATGAACTGTATCAAGCCTTTACTAGTAGATGGGAGAAGAAGAAAGATCCTCTCCACATACTTGGGGAATATGACACTATCAAAAGAGGTCCCCAAGAGACTGTTTTGGAGTATTGTGCAAGATTTAACAATGTATATAACGCGATTCCACAAAATTTAAGACCTCCTCCTGATTTAGCCTTGTACAAATTCCCTGATGGTTTTGACCCTGACATGGCCTATCAGTTGAAGGAAAGAGATCATCAATCCCTTGCAGAGGACCAAAGGGTTGTTGTCACAGTGGAAACCAACCTAATTTCCAAAAGGAACAGGGCAAGGTTGGAAAAGAGGACTGCTTTCAAAGAGGAACCCTCTGCCTTTGATCAAAAGCTAGATGCAATTCTCACTGGAATGAAAAGATTGGGTGATAGAGTGGAATCGGTTGAAAGAAAATCATCATGGGAACCACCACAAAACAACCCTCCTAGGAATCCAAATTTTAGGAGAACTCAAAACCCAAATGTTGGCAAGGCCAGTGCTGACCAAGACATAAGACCCCCTTTCCAAGAAAATTATGCAGAAAATTCCACATCAATAGAGCCCAATGAAGATCCTGAGATAAATTTAATGGGTCTAGATGGTGAAAGTCAAGTTTTCTTAACACAAGAAGATCATGAGGATGATGAAATTAAACTGTTCCAAATTAAATCAGGTGAATCCTTTGACTTCAAACAAGGCTATGATACTGCTGTCTATGAAGTCCATAAACAATACAAGCTGAGGAGCAGAACTGTAAATGTAAACCAGCCTGAAAAGATAAAGGATAATCAGCAGCTTGAAAGAGTCATAGTCACAGAGCCTAATGACAAAATAAATTCACCTGCAGAAGAAGTGATTATTGAAGAGATCACTGAACCACTGTCCTTAAAACAGCACCCTATGGCCACTCCACCTTCTCAACCTAATTTAAAGGTTACTCCCCAAGAGGGGAGTAAAAGAGGCAAGTCCCAAAGTCAAGATAAAAATCAAGAAGAAGATTTAATGAACAAGGAAAGGACTATTATCCATAACCCCAAGACCCAATCTGAAAAACCTTTTGACCTAGAAACTGAAATTGGCAAACTAAAAGTAGCAATCCCGCTTTCAGAACTAGCCAAGCATGACATCTATAAACTACAGATCAAGAAGTCCCTTCAACTCACTAGCAACAAAGATGATGTCAATGTGCTGGATGACACCCCAGAACTACTGTTTGGCCCTGAAGTGGATGGAAAAACGGTAGTCACAGGGGTATTACCTTTCTATGTCAGTTTACATATTCATGATAAAATATTACATAATGAAATGTTTGACTCAGGTGCCTCTCACAATCTTATGCCAAAAGCAGTCATGGAGAGATTAAATCTAGACATAACAAGACCATACAAGGACCTGTTTTCCTTTGACTCCAACCAAGTCAAGTGTCTAGGTCTCATAAAAGATTTATGTGTGTCTCTGGTTCAATACCCAAACAAGACAATCCTAATGGATGTGGTAGTTGCTGATATTCCACCTAAGTATGGGATGCTGTTATCAAGATCTTGGGGAGCTAAACTCCAAGGTTCCCTACAATTAGACATGTCATATGCCACCATCTCTGTTTTTGGGCAACCAAAAAGACTGTACAGAGAAACACTCATGAAATACATGGTCAGCAGTGAAGAAAAGCCTCAAAACTTTCCCATATATGCTGTCCATTCAGACATAGACTCATACATTCTCTTCAATGACACCACAACTCCCTCAAAAGGTGAGGTTGAAACCAAGATACTCATACAGGAGGAAGACTCAAATGAAAGAATTACCACCCATGAAACAACAGTCAATCAAACACTAGATACTGCTGCTGTTCTAAATATCAAGCATACCCAATCAAATGATGAAACTGTCCTAGAAGACAAGCTAGATGAAAAACCACAACTTCTACTCACATTGCCAGCCCATGAACAGATCATTAAGTCTCCTTCCCAACAGGATATTCTATGGTTCCTTGAATTTGATGGCTCAGTCAACAAGTTAGGGGCAGGAGCTGGAGTTTGGGTACACAATAAAGAAAATAGTCATGCAGAGGGCAGAGCCTATAGATTGAGCTTCAGATGTACTAATAACATGGCAGAATATGAAGCTCTTTTACTAGGCCTCAAGTTAGTAAAGTTCTTACAAGCTGCCAGGGTTTCAATCATGGGTGATTCAGATTTAGTTATCCAACAAGTGAAGGGAAATTTTGTCACCAATGACAAAAGACTAAGGACTTATAGGTCTGCTGTTGCTGAGGTACTAAACTCTTTCTCTGAATTCCAAATCACTAAAATTCCTAGAACCCACAATCTACATGCTCATAGTTTAGCCACCTTTGCAAGTACCTGCAAGCTGCCTTTTGAGCCTCATCATTGTTTTACAGCTGAGGTAAAACACAGACCCTCCATTCCAAACAATGTTAATGATTGGCAAGTATTTGAGGATGACAAGCAAATAAACCATTTTTTAACCCTGCAGCAAGAATTTGCAGGATTAAATATTGACACTGATACAGCAAGTCAATCACAAATACTTGATACAGCAAGTCAATCACAAATACTTGATGGAGCAAGTCCATCACAAATACAGTTTCAACAGATTACTCACCCAATATCACCTAGAACAGCAAAACAAATGCTAAATCCAACTATTTTCAACAAAGACAACATTCAGCAAATTCAATCAATCAATGGTGAGGAAGTGGCCAATGCTGAAACTGAAATCATAGAGCTGAAAGATAATTTTCTACCAGCAGGCCTAACCCCACTAGAGGATATCTTTGATTCAAATGATATCCCCAGAAAACCAAAAATACAGCCCTTAAATGCAGTCATTGAAGAATGCATGTTATGAAACCAGCTCAAAAAAAGATAGAAAAGAGAGATCCACGCCTTAGAATTCAGCCTCTTCGAGGGGGCAACCTCCTTTACATTACATAAATGAACAATTCTTGGATGCTACAAATGAAAATACCTCCTTTCTATATATAGGAGTCTAAGTGGTCCCAATACAATCAAAGCCTACATAACAATAATATTGTAGGGCACAACAATAACAATAGTGGGCTTCTATGTGGCATAATAGTAACAATATGGGCACTACATGGGTACAGCAATATAAATAAGGGGTATAACTACAATAGTAATGGGGTAATCACTAGTATTATAGGGACCCAACATGCCCCTCTCCTTCAAAAAAGTGTTGTCCTCAACGCTTGAGTAGTTCAGGATACTTCTGCATAAAATTCTCATCCTCCCATGTGGAATCTTCAGCGGATAAGTTCTTCCACTTGATAAGGTACTCTGAAATTGATCGATTTCGTAGCTGTCGAGTTCTTGTTTCTATAACTGCTTCCGGTTCCAATATAATTTTTCCTTCTTCGTCAAGTTCTGGCAATATTGTTTGAACTGGGAGCTTGTCGCCTATAACCTTCTTTAAGCATGAAACATGGAAAACTGGGTGCAATCGAGAAGCTGCAGGAAGCTCCAATTTGTATGCCATAGTACCAATCTTTTGCAACACCTTGTACGGACCATAATACTTTGGTGATAATTTATTATCCTTCTTAGCTTGCTTGAGGGACATTTGCTTATATGGTTGTAGCCGTAGGAATACCCAATCACCTACATCAAAACTTCTTTCACTGCGATGTTGATCTGCCTGTTGTTTCATTCTATTCTGTGCCAACACAAGGTTATCCTTTAAGAGTTGGAGGACTTGTTGTTGATGTTCGATGTGATGTTCCACTGCCTGAACCTTAGAATTTTCTCTTAAATATGATGTGATGGATGGTGGTTGATACCCATAAAGTGCCATAAATGGGGTCATTTTTGTTGCTGTATGAAAGGAAGTGTTATACCACCATTCAGCCAGAGGCAACCATTTGACCCATTGTGTCTGTTTATCAGATACAAAGCAACGAAGATATCCTTCCAAACATTTGTTTACTATCTCAGTTTGCCCATCAGATTGAGGATGATAAGATGAGCTATGAGCTAACTGAGTACCAAGACAAGAAAATAATTCTGTCCAAAAATTTCCAGTGAAAATGGGATCTCTGTCACTTACAATAATCTTTGGGTTTCCATGTAGCTTTTGAATTGTTTCCATAAATGCAGTAGAAACTGTACTGGCTTTAAATGGATGTGATAATGCACAAAAGTGTGCATACTTGGTAAGTCTGTCAACTACCACCATGATGACACTCTTTCCCTCAGACTTGGGTAAACCTGTGATAAAATCCATTGAAACCTCCTCCCAACGTTGGCTTGGAATGGATAAAGGTTGTAATAGACCCGGTGTCTTAATTGTTTCAACTTTATTTTGCTGGCAAACCAAACATTCCGCCACAAACTTTTGAATATCTGATTTAAGGCCATCCCAAAAAAATTCCTTCTTAACCCTGTGGTAAGTTTTTAAAAATCCTGAGTGCCCTCCTAAGGGAGAAGTGTGCAATTCCATAAGAATCTTTTGTTTTAGCTGGGAATTCTTACAGAGGTATAAGCGATCTTTGTACCATAACGAATCATTTTTCCAGCTAAATGTATCAGACGTACTGGAATCTTGTTGTAGCTTTCGAATAAGTGCCCACACTTCTTCGTCATTCTTCCATTCCTCCCTTGCTTCATTTATCCAATCTGGTTGGATAATAGAAATAGCGCACAACAATGCTTCCACATCCTCATCCTTTCTTGAGAGTGCATCTGCCACCACATTTTGCTTCCCCTTTTTGTAGATGATTTCAAAGTCATAACCCAACATCTTTGTGACCCACTTTTGTTGCTCTTCAGAGGATAATCTTTGTTCTAAAAAGTATTTAAGGCTATCATGATCTGTTTTTACCTTGAAGTGTCTTCCCATTAGGTAGGGTCGCCATTTCTTAAGTGCATGGAGTATTGCCAACATTTCCTTCTCATAAATAGCTTTTCTTAAAAACTTTCCCTTGATTGGACGACTTTCAAAAGCAATGGGTCTTTCATCTTGCATTAGAACAGCACCAATTCCATTTCCTGAAGCATCACATTCCACAATAAAGGTTTTTGTGAAGTCCGGTGTAGCTAAGACCGGTGCTTGGCACATTGCCTCTTTAAGATGTTCAAAGGCCTTTGTTGCTTCCGGAGTCCATGAAAATGCATCTTTCTTCAATAATGTTGTTAGAGGTGCTGCTATTCTCCCATAATTCTTAACAAACTTGCGATAATACCCTGTCAACCCAAGAAATCCTCGCAAATGCTTTATGGATGTGGGGATTTTCCATTCCTTAATGGCTTTAATTTTGCTAGGGTCTACCTTAACTCCTTCATGAGATACAATATGACCCAAATATTCCACCTCCTGGACTCCAAAGAAACATTTGGATCTTTTTGCATATAATTGTTTCTCTTCCAATAGTTGTAGCACCCTGTCAACATGTTCAACATGATCCTTCCAAGACTTGCTGTAGATTAGTATATCATCAAAAAATACTAACACAAATTTTCTAAGGAATGGTTTGAAAATTGAATTCATCAAACCTTGAAATGTTGAAGGTGCATTGGTAAGGCCAAAAGGCATGACCAAAAATTCATAATGACCCTCATGAGTTCTAAATGCCGTTTTCGGAATGTCTTCAATCTTCATTCTGATTTGATGATATCCTGAACGAAGATCCAACTTGGTGAAGTAAATTGATCCATGCAATTCATCCAGTAATTCATCAATGACAGGAATGGGGAACTTATCTTTAATAGTGAGCTTGTTGAGCTCCCTATAATCCGGACACATGCGCCATGATCCATCCTTCTTGTGCACCAATACTACTGGAGCAGAGAAAGAACTTTGACTCGGTTGAATTATACCAGCCTCTAGCATTTCTGCAACCATACGTTCAATTTCACTTTTTTGGACATAGGGATATCTGTACGGCCTGATGTTTGGAGGAACACTTCCTGGAATCAGATGAATAGCATGATCATGATCACGCATAGGTGGGAGACCTTTGGGAGTCTCAAATACCTTGGAATGATTGTCCAGGACTTTTTGGAGATCTGGAGAAATAGATGATTCCAATGTGGAAACATCTAGCGAACATAATTGTGCAATTACACCTCTTTGCTCCTTTTTTAGAAGCTTTGTCATACCATTAGAGCTGATTATCTTTCCTGGTTTCCCTGCAATACCCCTTAATTCAACTTCCTTTCCTTCCACAGAAAATTTCATGAAAAGTTCTTGAAAATTAAAAGCTATTGTACCCAAGGATTGTAGCCATTGGACTCCTAGTACAACATCAGCACCTCCCATTGGAATGGAAAGCATTGGGCTAGTCAATACATATTCTCCCATGGATAGCTTGATATTATGGCACTTTCCAGAGCAATTTATTGTTCCTCCATTTGCAATCATCACTTGACACTCTGGTGCTGGATATAGGAAGCAATTCAATTCTTTTGCTACCCTACAATGAATAAAATTGTGGGTGCTTCCTGAATCAATCAACACTATTACCTTTTTCTTCTTGATTTGTCCTTCTATCTTGATGGTTTGAGGAGTGGTAATTCCCGCCAATGCATTACAAGATATGGTCGGATTTATTTGTTCTTCATCTAGGCTTTGTTCCTGGAATATATCCTCTTCTTTTGACCTTTCTTGCTCCTTTTCTTCTTCCTCTTCACAATCTATGTAGAATAATTTCTTCTCAGCACACTTATGACCTTTTGTGTATTTGCTATCACAATTGTAACAAAGCCCTTTTGCTCTTTTTTCTTCCAATTGTTGTGGTGTCAACCTTGTAGGTTGTGGAAGACTATGGGCAACAACACTTCCATCTTTATAGTTGTGAATGGTATGCTTCCTAGTTGCCATAATTTTGCTTTCCATTTTTCTTGCTAACCTGAATGCCTTCTCTAATGAATCAGGTTCCCAAAGGCGCACATCATGTTGGATATTATCCTTTAAAGACCCTATGAACACATCAATCCTATGCTCCTCTGGAATATCTTTTATCCTTATGTTCAATTTTTGGAACTCCTCAATGTGCTCCATTATTGAACCCTTTTGTTTGAGACTTATCAATTGGCTAAAAAAAGTGTTGCTTTTTGTATCCTCATAATGTGCTATCAATTCTTCCGTAAAAATTGCCCAAGTGATAAATTGTTTACGAGAACAAAGCCATTGATACCATACAAACTGATTTGGTTCCAAATATAAAGTTGCCATACGTACCTTTTGTGTGTTTTGCACATTATTGAGATCGAAGAATTGCTCCATCTGTAATATCCATGTGGCGGGATCCTTGCCATCAAACTTCCTCATATCGATTTTTGGAACATGGTGAGTCTTCGATCCAACATTAGAGTCTATGGAATCATGATTAACATTTCTTTTGTTCTCATCATGAGTTTCCTTTACTACTCTTTCACCCTTAGTGACTATTTCTTGTAGCAACTTATCCATCTTATCATCCATGCCATCAATTTTAGCTTCCATGCCATCCATCTTAGCTTCTACACCTTTCTTTAAACCATCCATCTTAGCTTCTACATCTTTCCTTAAACCATCCATTTTAGATTCTGTTGCTTTTTGTGCAAGTGACACTTGTTGCACTTGTTCTTGTAATTTTGATATATCATATAGCATTTCTTCTTCTTCTTCATGAGTCATGCTAGAGCTTTCAGGCTCCTTACTAGGTGTTTGCATTTTCTTTCCTCGTGGCATCAGTTACCGATAATAATTCTCTAATATTCCCTTTGAATACCTTCAAAATAAATTTTCAAACCAAGCTTAAGCAAAAATTAAAGAAAATCTACACACCTTTTTTCACTTTGTAGGAGCTCGATATTGCCTCCGATGTATCTCTGTACTTTCTAATTATCTAGTTCTGAATTTGTGACCTGTAGTAGCCCTCTGTGTCCTCTTTCCAATGCCACAAGTCTGACCCAAATTGGATTCTCCAAGGAAGAGTTATGCGAAATCTCCCACAGTTACTTGATTATAGACTAGTTCAGTAGAGCGAACTTGGACGACGTGCCACGTGTCACTGTTTCAACCTTTGACTCTGAAAAATATATAAAAGAAAACTACAGTCCGTCCTCTTTCTGTACCTTCTTACGAAATTTCAATCCGATGCTCAGAAAGAAAGTTATGACGATTTTCCCTAGGTCACCTGTTTTGAGTGTAATTCAAGAGTCTGGAAAAATACCAACTTCCTCAGATCATATCTCCGCAAATATCACACGAAAAACTCTGAAATTTGGACCCAAGGTTCAGCGCGATTTCTTCTCAAATGGGTTTTTTTTGCGACTTCTGAAACATCACAGAAAAAAAGTTATAGCGAAAATGCCACAATGACCTGTTTGGAGCAGCAAAACCCTAGAATCCAAAGCTACGATACCAAATGTTATGAAACCAGCTCAAAAAAAGATAGAAAAGAGAGATCCACGCCTTATAATTCAGCCTCTTCGAGGGGGCAACCTCCTTTACATTACATAAATGAACAATTCTTGGATGGTACAAATGAAAATACCTCCTTTCTATATATAGGAGTCTAAGTGGTCCCAATACAATCAAAGCCTACATAACAATAATATTGTAGGACACAACAATAACAATAGTGGGCTTCTATGTGGCACAATAGTAACAATATGGGCACTACATGGGTACATCAATATAAATAAGGGGTATAACTACAATAGTAATGGGGTAATCACTAGTATTATAGGCACCCAACAATGCAACATAGGTACAATTGACAAACCCAAAATAATTAAATTGTCTGCTTCTTTACCTCCTGACCAAAAGCCTAAATACATTGACCTCTTTAAAGAGTTCCAGGATGTTTTTGCATGGAGTTATGAGGACCTAAAGTCCTATGACACCTCTGTAATCCAGCACACTATCCCTCTCAAGCCTGATCAAAAACCCTTTAAACAAAAACTGAGGAGAATCAATCCTATGCTTCTCCCAGCAATGGAACAAGAAGTACAGAAAATGTTCAAGGCAGGCATCATAGCACCAATCAGATTCTCTGAATGGATCTCCAACTTAGTCCCTACAAGAAAGAAGACTGGTGAAATTAGGCTGTGTGTGGACTTAAGGAATCTGAACCAAGTATCCCTCAAAGACAACTATCCCTTACCCAAGATGGATCACATTCTCCAAAGGGTGGTAGGGGCCTCAAGGATCTCATTACTGGATGGATTTTCAGGCTTCAATCAAATCCTGGTGCACCCTGATGATCAAGATAAAACAGCATTCACTACCCCATGGGGAACTTTCAAATATGTAAAGATGCCTTTTGGATTGAAAAATGCAGGGGCAACTTTTCAAAGAGCAATGGATATTGCTTTTTCCAAAGAGATTCATGAATTTTTAGTCATTTACCTAGATGACCTTACACCTTTCTCAAAATCAGACCAAGAACATATAAAACATTTGAGACAGATCTTCCTAAAATGCAGAAAATATGGAATTTCCTTAAATCCCAAGAAATCCCTGTTTGGTTTAGAGGAAGGTAAGCTGTTGGGCCACATCATTTCTAAAGATGGCATTAGAATTGACCCAGATAGGATACAGGCTATCCTACAAATGCCCCACCCAAGAAATGTCAAAGAGTTGCAAGGATTCTTGGGAAAAATCAATTTCTTAAGAAGGTTTATCCCAAACTTAGCAGAACTAATCAGATTATTAAATAACATGCTAAAGAAAGATTCAAAAGTCAAATGGACTGTTGAAGCCAATCAGGCCTTTGAAGGTATAAAACTGGCCCTTACCCAAACCCCAGTCTTGACCAATCCTCAATTTGACAGGGACTTTATCATTTTCTCTTTTGCCTCCCAGCATACTATTGCTGTTGTTTTATTGCAAAAAGATGACCAAGGAAATGAGAAGCCAATTGCTTTCTTTAGCAAAGCTCTTAGAGATGCACCTTTAAAGTATCAAATCATGGAAAAGCAAGCTTATGCTTTGGTCAAAGCCATTAAAGACTTTAGGATTTATATCCTTTATTCCCATGTTATAGCATATGTGCCAAGTCCTATTGTCAAAGACATTCTCACCCAAGAAAATTTAGAGGGCAGAAGAGGAAAGTGGATTGCCAACATCTTGGAATTTGACATTGAGATAAAACCTACAAAACTAATAAAAGGGCAAGGCTTGGCCAAACTAATGATAGAAGCAAATTTCCAAGCCTTAGACATTAACTAGCTGGACAGTGAACCGGAGCTGGCGACTCCAAAGATCAATGTAGCCTTTGAACAATCCCCTTGGTACTCTGATATATGTTATGTATTGCAAAACCTGTGTGCTCCCCCAGGATTGTCCAGAACTAAATGTAGGTTTTTAAAAATGAAAGCTTCTAAATTTTGTGTTATGGATGGAAATTTGTTATGGAAAAACCATGAAGGAATATTGCTAAACTGCCTAATTGAGAATGAAACTGACAATATCATAAAGGAATTTCATGCAGGTGACTGTGGTGGACACTTGTACTGGAAGTCCACTGTGGATAAAATACTAAGGGCTGGGTACTACTGGCCCACCATGTTCTCTCATGTCAAGAAATTCACCACCTCATGTCATAAATGTCAAGTGTTTGAGGGAAAGAGACAGTTGTTGCCACTTCCCTTAAGGCCTATTGCAACAGAGAGACCTTTTCAACAATGGGGCTTGGATTTCATTGGGGAAATTCACCCCTCATCCTCAGGCCAACATAGATGGATCTTGACAGCCACAGACTACTTCACCAAGTGGATTGAAGTTGTTCCATGCAGACAAGCAAATGATTCCACTATCATTCAGTTCTTGGAGAACAACATATTGGCTAGATTTGGCTGTCCTGATAAAATAATAACAGACAATGCTGCTGCTTTCAGATCCAAGAAAATGGTGAACTTCTGCCATAAATTTCACATCACCTTGGGCCATTCTACTGCATACTATCCCCAAGGAAATGGCCTTGCTGAGTCATCAAATAAAAGTCTGGTAAACATCATAAAGAAAGTGCTAGAAGAGAACAAAAATAATTGGCATAAAAAGCTTGTGAATGCCCTATGGGCAGATAGATTAACAACCAAAAGATCAATTGGGACTAGCCCATATGAGTTGGTTTATGGATTAGAGGCCAAATTTCCTTCATCACTAGGAGTGCCTGTTATGAAACTTCTTCAAGAAAGCCAAGCTGAACCAAATGATATGCAAAGAAGAATCAATCAAATCATATGTTTACAGCCAACTAGAGACCAAGTTTTCAGCAGAGTTCAAGTTCTACAAGAAAAATTAAAGAAGGCCTTTGATAGAAGAACTAAGGCAGAAGATTTCAACATTGGTGACAAAGTCCTCAAGTGGGATTCAAGAAGAGAGGATAAGGGAAAACATGGAAAATTTGATTCCCTTTGGAGAGGACCATTTGCTGTCCAAGCAGTACAAGGAAACAACACTTATTTCCTTAAGAGTCTCAATGAAACTGATTTGGATGAAGGTCCTGTGAATGGCAGGATGCTGAAGCACTATTTTGAATATCACCCATAAGTGCAGCCTGAGTTTTCCCTTGTACATATCCAGATGTATATATTATTTTCTGTCAGCAGGTAGAAATGCAATTTCTCAAAGTTTTCTTAAACTGCCAGCAAAAGGTGAATAGAATCAAAAGTCTACCAAGAAGAGAAGCACACAATTTTGGCATTTTTAAAAAGCATCAAACTTCAAGGTTGGCAAGAGCAGTCAAGGAGCAAGGCAATCTGACCTACTGTTCTTGGTATTTCAAATGAAACACCACCCCCATGTGGAGCCACTGTTAGCTACCTACACCAATAGGTTTCATATTTCATGATTGGCTATGAAAAGGTCCAAATATGCTCTGCTTTGATGATTCAAAGATCACATATTTCCAAGAGAATCCAATCTGTGCTTATAGCTTGGTATGGACTCAAATTTTGATGGATGGTCCAACAGTCTAATCTGGATCATGTCATGTTTTAAATTTTCAGTTGTAGAATAGAGAAAGAAGTCTGTCCAAACTGTTTAATCTTGGCAGACAGGTAGTTCAGGTAGAGAAGAAAAGGCTCCCAACAGCTTAATCTGGGACCTTGGAAGAAATAAGGGTAGAAGTAGATAGAAAAACAAAAGAAAAAGCCAAAGAAAAGAAAAGGCAAGTAAGGGTCTACAAGCCTAAATGCACCCTTCAAGGAGAAACAAAAAATGCTAGGCAAAATAGCTGGGTAAGTAGATGGGGTTGTAGAAGTGGTATTCATTTCAAATTTGACCTTGATGGTCAAGATGAGAAAAGAAAAACAAAGAAGCATGTCTAACTTCCCAATTATCCCTTTCACACTCATTGCTAACATCCCCTCACCAATTGAATTGCTTAGAAAACTTATGGTTTGATGATGGTTTTATTCATTGAAAAGCCACATTTCTTGTCTAAAAATCTTTTCATTTTGATCTACTCCCTAAACTAAGCAAGTTTCAAATAAACTTAGTGATTTCCCCCCTCATTCACATTTTCCCCCATATTAACTCTAACCCTACTATGTAATTCCCCTATGATACCCTTCCCCTACTATTATTAACACCATGGTGCATAAATCCCAAAATTTTGTATAAATATCCCTCCCCTTGGCATTATAGCCAATAAATCCTCTGTCAGGGATCAAATTGGCATCTGGTCACTTTGATGAACCTAAACCTCACCCCTCTCCCTTCTTTGAAATTATTTCCACCCATTAAGCCTTTGTTTGTAAAGAAAAACCTTATAAAAACTCCCTCCTACCCATAAACCTCTTTGAAATTGTGAAAAAACCCAAAAAACCCACCTTTTGCCGCTTATCCAAGGTTTCGGCGCATATGTTTGATTTTCCAAAATACATTGAAAACTTTGCAAAAACCCATATCCTAATGTTTTCCGCCGGGCGCATATTCCAAAACAAATAATAAATTAAACCCACCCCCCTCCGTATTATTCGATCACATCACCCTTCCGTCAACCGTCGGATCGGACCCATGTGATCCGATGGCCCTCATTGATATCGGAGCGGCCCCCACGCCCGACAGTTAGTGCCCGAGAAAATGACGAAGGGTTACGTCAGTCCTCGGCCACGTGTCACCCTCTCGAGTCTCTCGGAGCGGCCTCTGACAAAACCGGGGCCGTATCGTAAGCGGTCCGAGAAAAACCGTAACCACTATTGCACTTACCGCCCGGTTTGCTGGTCCCATGTCATGCCCACGTCAGAGCCACGTTGTCGTCGCATCACCTCATTCGTCCGTCCCTCCACTGACATGTTCGCCACTTCAGCATATCCATGGACCAACCAGGACCTGCCACATCACCTGGTGACGTCATGCTGACGTCATCCCAAAAACGCGCCAATATTGCCAAAAATCTATTTTTAGGCCAAAATTTCGTGTTTTTTCTACTTTTGCCGAAAGAGACTGTTGTTGTTCCTGCATGAATTTGACGACCATACCAGCGCCAACCTGCACCGTTCAACTCTGAAACCACGGGCGCCTCCGCCGTACCTGCATTTGCAACTATCAGTGACAATCCGCAAGGTATTTCTCGAAATTATTCTCTGCACCTGGTTTTTATCCAAATTTCTTCGAACAAACTATTAAGGGAGTGTTGAAACACTGAATTTACCGTCTAGTATCCAGTAACCTGTACCTATTTCCCTCTGGCAAGACAACGAACAGTTTACGAAACCTGCATTTGACTGAAACAACCTGAATTCACAGGTAGCTCGCGCAACCGTGAGCTAGAAACCTCTGCTGGCTAAATTCACCATAGAAAAGTTCTGGTCAGCCCTGCTATTTGTCTTTATCAATCTGTTAAACAGTATTTCAATTGTTGTGTGCTCAATTCACCCTCTGGTCCCTGAAATTCACACTTTCATTGTAAGGAATCACCTCTGTGTTGTTCTGCTTACTTCAACCAGTTCACCTGCAAGTCAGAAGCTTAATAGACCATGGAAACTCCAATTGCACTGAACATCAAGCCTCTCAATACCCCTCACAGGGAGTTAGAATGGAAAGCTCTGGGAGATATGGATTATCAAATGTTAGATTGGTTTCCAATAGGCTCTAAATATAATATTCAGTTGCTAAATGAGTTGAAAGCCCAGCACCTTAGTGGAGCTGATATCCTAGGGATTTGGGACTCAAACTTGCCCATCTACAACCTCCCCCAGGTAAATCCTATGCCAGAATTGATCCACAGATGCCAGGAGTGCTATGATCCATGCCAAAGAGCTGTCCTCAGCCCCACAGGCTCAATTCTGTTCCATATCACCCCAGAGAGCATAAATGAGATGCTGCATTTCCACACTGCAAAACCATTGAAACCCCTCTACATGTAGAACTTGATAAAGAAGGGGACTAAGTTGTCAAATGACTAGATCATCAAAATCAACCAGCTGTTTATACAACCAGGCTCTGAAGCTATCAGAACTCCTCCTATTGGATATGCATACTTAAATGAATTGGGCAGAATGCTAGTGGATTTGATCAGCTATGTCCTAGGGTTCAAGGGAGTGGAGGATGTGGATGATAGTATAATGGCAATGCTGTCTATATTCTCTCCTGGAAAGCCTCCAGCTGTACATTATGACTATGCCACATAAATTGCAGATAGGATCCATGACCAGCTAATGAATCTGCAAAGGGAAAGACTGTTTAGATACACTTCGTACATTTACCATCTATTCTCGTTTTATCAACCAGGCAGCTTTCTCATTCCCCTGAAGCAAGTTAATGCCCAGGGGAATCCAAGGTCAGTTGTCTTTTGGACCTCTGTTTTTCATTGCACCTCTGTATCACCATACACGTACCGTGAGTTCATAGACTTATTCATTCATCCAGCTATGACATTATTGTATGGTGTTTCTCCTCCAAGGTTAACTGATGACATGAGGAGAATTCTCCATCTAAACAAAACCTACAGCATTGGTAATTGATACTTTTACCAAGACCACACAGTCATTAGAGTATATGGCTGTGAGTTGAAGCCTTATAGGCTGCCAAGGTATGTCCCTATGAGACTTTTTGCCCTAGAATACTTCAGGCAATTTGGGAATGCCGACTACCTCCACTTCCAAAGTAAGAACAAGAAGGCGCAGTTGAAGGTAAGGAGCCAGCTGGGCCCTTTCCTATATAACAAAAAAGAGGAGGGATGGAAAGAGGCAAATAGTATCCTAGAGGCCCTCAAACTACAAACTAGTTTTGAGTGGATACCCTATGACCCCAATCATTTTGTTTCCCTCAGGAGGATAAGATACAAATTGGGTACCTATTCACATATGAGGCTGCCTGAGATTGAGCAGTATGCCAATGCATTGAGCTGGAAAGAGGGCACCCTAGAAGAGGAAATTACTAGTGAAGAGCTGCTAGAAAGAGAGGCTAGAAATATTAAAAAAGAAGCTGACTTAGAAACTTGTGGACAGGTCCCCCTCTCATATAAAATACAACTTGGAGCAGCTGCCTCATCCTCAACAACACATCAGCAAGCTTCCATGAATACTCCACAGACATCCAGCAAAGGCAAAGAAAAGCAGGTGGAACAGCCACCTCCAATGACTAAAGAGCGAATGGAAACACTAGTGCAGCAACAAGAAGAGATGGAGCAGCAGGGAGAAGTGCAGCAGCAAGAAGAACAGCAACAACAGGAAGAACAAAGGCAGGAACAGCCTGTCCAGCAAGAGCAAACAGTGGAAGCCCCTAAATCCACTGAACAAACTGTGCCTCCAAGGCAAGAAACTTCAGCTAAGGCATCAATCCTCCAAACTCCACAAAAGGAGGATACAAATAGGAAAAGGGACAGAGAGACTCCCCTTACAACATCAGCAACTCATGGGGAGAAAAGACAGAGAATCAATCCCTTCTCAGAGGAAGAAATGCCAATAGGACAGTCTTTTGGTATGGTCCCACCCAGTAGGGAAGCATCAGCAAGTTCCTTTCAACAGGAACAGGATAGACATTAAGAGGAGAAATGAGCCCATCAAGATACAATTGTATAACCATCTGTTAAACATGGCTCCCACCAATCAACAAAGACTCATGTCTGCATATGATGTGCAGGAAGGCAAAATGATCATGAGTCATTTTATGCCAACAGCAGTGCAGCCCCAATCTGCCTCTGACTACTTGAGGACTAACCTGGAAGTCCTTGCCAAGGATATCCACCCAATGGACAAGATAGAACTGCATAAGCAAACGGTTGAGATGGTCTATGCTTCCCTGGTAGACCAAACATTGGATAACTACAGGCTACAAAATAGCCTTAACAATACATCCTCTCAGCTAGAGTTGGAGAGAGCATCATCCCAGGCAAAGGACAACAGAATAAGGTCCTTAGAGGACATCATCATAGAGATTGGGCATGATCCCAAAGATATCAAGGGCATACAAGAGATATTAAAATTGAGGGATGCAGACATGGCAGCCTTGAGGAGAAAGATCAAACTCCCAGCCACAATTCACCCTCAAACAGATGATGTTGCCCAGTAAAGACATGATCAAGAGGCCACAACCTTGTTGATATCTCTGTACAAACAGCTAATCCAAACTCAGGAAAAGCTGGGAGAATCGGAGGCTGCAAAAGCAGCACTACAGACAGCCTTGAAACAAAGAGAAGAAGGTCAAACCTCCCAGCCTCCTCCTGAAGTAATCAACCTTGAGGAAGCTGCTCCAACTACTGCTCCTCCTCCTCAGCAAACAGAACCTACAGCACCAACTACATCGACAGCTGCACCAACAACAGAACAGACTCATAGTCTGGATATGCAGAAGCTTCAAAATGAAATTCAAGTCGTGGAAGCTCAAATGTTAGAGCTTAATCAAGCCAAAGAATCTTTGGCTAAAGTAAATGAAAGATATGATAAGAGAAAACAGAATGTGGCTGAGAAAGAAAGAGATATAAGAGCTCTCAAAAAGAGAATAACTGAGCTTGAGAAAGAGCTCACACTAGATAAGGTGACAGCAGAGCTCAAAACAGTCCTTTGGGCCAATATTGGCCAGTCCATTACTGATCAGTGGCAGTTCATTGAGACCATAGATGAACAGTTAGCACTCATTACAAAGGCAAATAGGGAAATACACAGAGCAAGAGCAAGCCTTGGCAACATGCCTGATGCTGCCAATAGGATGATCAACATATTGAATAACAGGACAAGCTCTCAACTGACCACCATGGGAATTGCTCACAGGACTGAGACAATCTCAATGGTTAAAAGGGTCCTGACATTAAGAAACCTGGTTGGAACATTAGAAAGGAGAACCCAAGACATGCAGACCGAAATCAACAAGTTCATGGACAGGTTTCAGGTGTTACAAAACAGAGGCCTCCCCAGCATACTAAGCAGTGTGGGAAGACTACTTACCCATGAGAATTATGCTAAAAGGGTCAATGCCTTTGTTGCAAGTCAAATTGCAGGACAGCCCAGCACTTCAGCAGAATCAGGGCCAGCATCAGGGCAGACTCTATATAATAGGGTGGAAAACCTGTTTTTTATCATGAACGAGATCAATCATCTGTTCAATGTGCCTCCAAATTTCTATAAATATACAGAAGCAAATGAAACCATAGAGGCAATTGTGAAGCACCAATTGCCCACACAGGAAGTCTGGAATAGATTTACACAGCTAATATTATCAAGCCAGAACCTGTAATGTTATGTTTTGTCAAATTTATAAGTAATCATACACATGGAAAATTTTGGTAGATGAGCATACAAAGGAAAGATGAAAGGCTGAGCCAACTCAGCAGGGCTATTCGGTCACCACAGCAGCAAGCACAGTCACAGGTGGCAGGGCCCAGAAGATACAGCGCAGCAAACGTAAAGACACATTTTCCAGCATTAAAGCAAAGCGTTCCAACCGACTCAGTGACCTCCAAAGGTCAAAATATCCTCTGACAGACTTAAAGAGCAGTTATGTTGCATTCAAAGCTGTAATAACTTCTTTTCTACTTTTTTGTACGAAGTAATGAAGATATTTCTCTCTCAGATGACTCAATGCCTGAGATATTTTGTATAAACATTTCTATAAAGTCCCCTTCGCATGAGTTTGCAAGGGGTTGTTGTTGATTTCATTTCGATACTTCTGTTGCTGTACAACTCTCAGAGAAATAATACAAAAGGTGGATGGAATTTCCAAAGCTCTGTGTTTCTTGATGCACTGTGGTGGCTGGCTGAATGTTACAGGATTCCTGCATGTTTCATAGCACAATAAGTCTTCTTTTAACCTCTGTGTTATATGTTTTCTAGTCTTTCATGTTCTTTCATGTTTCTGAGTTTTACACTTAATGGCAAAGTAAAAGAATAGTTCCAGGATTTAATTGCAGATTACCCCGAACTCAATCTAAGCTGTTATAAATGTTTTCTTCCAGATAGAGTAAATAAGGTGTAATTCTTAATTGCTACACTTTCAAGCTATATCTCTCACTATGATAAATATTTTCAGGAATTCAAGTTTGCTCCTGAGGCATCTATCTCTTTCCCACACCCCAGCTTTAGTGGAAAATTCTTAAATGCTTTTCACTGGTTGTTTACATGTCACCATCATAATCTAACTTTGTTATATGAAGTATTTACATGGCCCTGTAATTTCAGTAAATCATCTCAAGGTTTCTAAACATTTGTAGCCACAGACTCCATTTCCCAACAAAATAAACTCATCTGCAGATTGCACACTTCAAGTACAGAAAGATATCCCTCAACCAAAACATAAAACTAAACCCCTCATTTCATAGCTAGCCTAAAAAACAGAGACAAATTATAAAGAGAGAGCCCTCTCTGATTACAGTGTGGCTAGGCACTGTAATCCAAAGATTGGTTAGTGGTTACCCCGGCCGTATTCCCTTGGGAGTCATAGGGAACAACCTGGGTGTTAACACCTCCATGGAAAATATTTAAGGTAAGAGGGCTTTAAAATTCCATAAAAATATCCCTTGAAGGTAAATGAAACCCATTGAAATAGATAGAGTACAAATTTCCCATGTATGCAGACCAATGTTGGGTAAGAAAAATACTTCCAAATAAATATTGGTGGTATCACCGAAACCAAACCATAATTAACAACAAAAGGAAAAATAAGTTTAAACTAAAGCGAAAGAAATCAGAAAGCTCCAAAAATGTCAAATAAGGAAGGCAAAAATAAAATAAATCTCAAATTAAAAAGACAACCCCAACAAGACTAACTATAAAAAATGTCTCAACAAAAATTAAAATAAGACAAGCATGTTTTGTTCGTCTTATGCTGAGAATTTAATGAATTCTATCTTGGAGATTTATAAGCCATTAGGCTCTCAACTGTAAGGTGAGTAGCAGTGATGGAGTAAAATTAAGCCAAAAGAGAAGTTTTTTCCCTTTTGCAAATTTTATGGTCCCATAAGAACATCTTAACAATTTTCTAATAAAAGTAATGCTTATAAAACAAATTGAAGTTTTAGAGACTCCCCGATTTAGCTGATTTGTTGGACATCATAATTGCTCTTCCAAAAATCAAAAGAAAACAGCAAGGAAAATAAGCGCGCTTGAGCCAGAGGAGATCTGGGATGGGTGACCTCCTAGGAAGTCTTGGTTACTGGGTGCAAGCCCTGGAAGTGATGATTGATGCTATGTGATTCATTTCACTAGTTTAAATCCCACTTCTTCACCCCTGTGAGCATCACCCGATGCAATGAGTGCTAAGTGAACTATTCAAAAATCATGAGAAATTAGTTAGTTACGACTACCTCTCATGGAAATGGTCATACGTGAATGACTTACTTAACACAGTTGAATCCCAAAATGATATCTAATATAATGCACTGCGTAAACCCCCATACTTAAATTCAAAAAGAGTGAAGGGATCTCTACTTGAAAGGTTCATGAGGCACAATACTTGCTAAGGTTTTGCAAATGGGGTAGCAAGCTAAGTAGGTTTGATTGTGGGGAAAATCTCCACAGTTAAGCGCGCTTGAGCCAGAGGAGATCTGGGATGGGTGACCTCCTGGGAAGTCCTGGTTATCGGGTGCAAGCCCCAGAAGTGATGATTGATGCTATGTGATTCATTTCACTAGTTTCAATCCCACTTCTTCACCCCTGTGAGCATCACCCGATGCAATGAGTGCTAAGTGAACTATTCAAAAATCATGAGAAATTAGTCAGTTACGACTACCTCTCATGGAAATGGTCATACGTGAATGACTTAACGTAGTTGAATCCCAAAAATGATATCTAATATAATGCACTGCGTAAACCCCCATACTTAAAAAGGAAAATAAGTGTCAAATATTGAGTTGGTAGGGGGGTGAAGCAATTTCTTGAAGACCTGCAAAATGTAGCTTTATATCACTGAAACTGAAACAAAAATGAAAAGAAATAAAAAATTATGAAAATGGGCATATGAGGCTCACCATTTGAAGAATTTCATTAAAATTTTACCTTAAAGATGTCGATTTTATCTATCAAAAAATAATCTCTTCTTTTAATTGGAATTAAAATTATGAAGAAGTGGCTTTCTATGAAGTTTTCATTGGCCCAAACTCATCACTTGTTAAATCTAAAATAAAGTGAGCAGTAAATCTAAGAAAACAAATGATTCATGTTCAAGGAATATAAGGTAAATAAAATCCATCAGAGATGAAAATGAAGATGTGGTTCTTTAATAATTGCAATAGGAATTGTTCTCTTCTTTTTTTTCATATTTCGTATTAGCTCTAAGATTTACATAAAATCATGTAAATCAAGACCAAGCCCCAACCTATGTAACACTTATGTGTATATGGATAGGATTTGAATCTTTTGCAAGACAAGTATGGAGCGATATATCAAAAAATAAGAAAACCATAAGAGGATTCAAACATAAATTTAGCATGATCCCTTACCTTTGTGTGTTCTAAATTTTCTTACCAATTGTTACATTATCATAGTGGCTACTCAAGACTGCTTGGAAAATAAAGTGAGGATGCACACTAAAATATGACCGGGTTGATGAGATGAACATCCAATAGTGAGACAAGGACAAAATATGAGTAAACCACAGATGATGAACTTTTCATTAACCAGGAAGATTGTTGTGTAGAGTAAAAAGAGGCCCAACTATACATGTGAGGATGTAAGTCGAATGATGGCATAACGATAAGATCCATGTGCACGCACCCTATAAAATGGATATCCCTGAAGTCACTTAGTCATCCCGAGGAATAAATGCTTGGAAGTTAAAAATACATCCAAGATATTTAACACCATGATGACATGGAAGTCAACATAAAGATGCATAGATAATCAAAGAGGTGTCCATGTGAACATAGTGATAAATCATAATGTTCAGTAATGGGTGAGATAACCAAAAGCCTACGAGATCGCTTTAAAACCACGTCAAAGGTGCCACATATGATTTTTGGATAAATATCTCAAAGATAATTTAAATTAACTTATGAGATTGCAATAATTTGATATGTCAAGGTTCCGAGATGGAAAGAGGAGAAAATTAAATCTCGGGAAGAAATTTAAATTAATTTATGATAACAAGCCGATATCCCGAGGTTCGAACATAAGAGAAAACTTCGGAAAATATTTCTTGTAAATTATTTAAACAAGAGTCATGATAAAAAGGAAGCCTAAGATTACTATTGGATAGAAACATAATATCGGAAACTCATATACAATAATAACTTAATATAACTCTATGAGATTCTGAGACCGAAGAATTCAAGAAGAGAAATCAAATAGGCCACATGGATCTCAGAGAGGAAAATCTCAGAATGTGTTTTCAAAATATCTTTTGATATAGCTCGTTTCTGAAGTTCCGAGGTATTGAGTTCTCGGATGATAAATCTCAGAATATATTTTAAAAACTTCTGATATAATATAGACCTGAGTTTGATAAGCCTCAAGGTTCGTAGTCTTGAGGGAGAAAGAAATGTGACTAAAGTGGGTCTAAGATGAATGAGTGTAGTGCAAAGGTTCAACTCAACCCGACAAATGTAAGACTCAAAATAAGAAAAGTTTGATAGGAGTACTTTTACAACTTGCCGCAACAATTTTTGTGTGATTTTCCTTTGCTTATGGACCTTCTTTAATTTAACCTTTAAAGAGGGATAAGTTGAAGTCCTACAAGAAATATGAGCAAGACGGAGCCAAGTATTTTATTTCAGTTGCATCAACGAGAGGCTGAATATGATTATTAACTCATCTTGCAAATTTTCAAATAAAGGAAATATGAAGAGAAGCACCAATACAAAGTACAAAACTTTTGATGAAAAATAAAATACTTCCCTGAGCATTTTATAACTCAAAAAAAATTAACTGCTTGCTTTATTCTTCTACTCGTATTACTAAAGAAGAAACAAACAAAACAACAAACTAATTGAACTAATTCTAACCCTATCCTAATTGGATGAAAAGAAACATGACTAGGTATATTCATACTTCCAGTGTAACCATTGAAGCATTTGATTTCTTGCATGTATGTATAGGTCAAACATCAGTAACAAAAATACATGTATAATTAAACCAACAGCAATAAATTTGAATGCAATATGTATACTTATTGCTAACATATTTACAAGAAACAACTGATTTACAAGCATTCTCTCTTGGAAAGTTTCCTCTAACCAAATCTCAATGGGATCATAAAAATATAGATGAGTATTCATTAGAGATAGGAGGAAGTCAAATGGGGGAGAGGTTGAACAACTATGAAACAAGTCATTAGTGGTCTTCGATAGAACTGAATCTTCTAAACAATTTTAAATGTATAAATAAAATTCAAATGGGAGCTTGATGAATCTACTGAAATATCAATGGTTAAATTACGAGGCTAGACATATTGTATCAATGCATTCAAAAGAGATGATTCATGTTGAAAATCCACTCTAGAAGGAAAATTAAGCTGATAAGATATGACCGTCAAATGCAATTGGAAGATTAACAGCTCTTGATGGTCATTATTTACATCTTGTGATTCATTTTCACATTCTAGCAATGCACATTGCAAATATTGGACATCTAATTGGTCAATATGTCAGCAAATGACATCTAAAAATCGAAAAAATACAAGAAGAAAACAAATATGAAGTCAATCAAAATAAATGAAGGAAAAATGATAAAATCAAATCATAATTTACAATAGTGTTACAATTAAAGTTACAACATAATTGGGACTGATTTGAAACAACTTTCTTCTCACAAGAAATCGCCAAGATAGTACAATTACAATGGTCACCGGCATCAACTTGTGAAAGAGGGAAAGGGTCAAGACTATGAATATGAGTGAGAACCTGATCATCATAAGAATCAAAAAATTGGGATGGATGCTTGAATGTTGAAATCACAAAAATGATTAATTGTTTGAAAATGAGAACTAATTGGAACAATTTCTAAATTGGAGTTTTCTTCATTTTCAAATATGATTTGACTTTGATCATGAGGATTTAATGGGGAGTAAGATAAATAAACATCCTCAATGTCAAGGTAATCATCAAAAATGACTTCACGACATTCAATAGAATTCTCTTCATTCCAATACAATGCATCAAAACAAGGAGCATTGAGCACATTTTCATCAATCTCGAAAGAATGATCAATAAGTGTCTCTCTACCTTGATAAAAACTAATAGTAAATTCATTTATATCAGCCTCTCTATTTTCTAGAATAACATTAATGCAAAATGAAGATGAATTTATATCAACAAAAATATTAGGATAAAGAGAGAAATGAGAGTTAGAGGCAATGAACCTAAGAATATGTCTATTTGCAGACTCTTGTCCATTTTTTCCATTGCAAATTTCAGATTCTTAATCATTCACTTGGATAATTGGGATTTGATGAAGACTTTTGTTTGGCTGTCTTGAATTTTGGATTTGATCAACATGATAAAATTCAGAAATTTATAGAACAAATTGTACATTGTTGGAATCTTCAATTTTTGCTTATGCTTTCTGATTTATTAGTTGATTTTCTTATTTCATTTCATGTTGATTTTTAGATTTTGAGGCATTTGGTTCTTCAAATATTTTGTTGGTATCTTCTTGCAGTTGATTACCAAATTCTTCCAAGATTTGTGAATGTGATTCATTAACAAGTGGGAGTGCATCAAAGTCATTATTAATGTTGTAGGAAGTGTGCACTAAATGTAAGAATTTTTCATACATGGCTGATGAAACTTGATCATGATTAGCATGCACCTCCATATCAGAATTTTCGATCATGTAAATAGAAGTTGAAGAATATTCATTAAAACTTGAAATTGTCTCATGTGGATTAGGAATGTAAGGAAGAGAAACTAGTTTTCTAAACCATATTGTTATTTGAAACTTAGGAGGAAAATATTCATACTGAAATTGAAAACAAGTTAATTTGAATCTAATGAAAAAATCATCTAAAGACTCACCTTCAAATCGGTGGAGAGCTTCAAGTTGATCACATACTTTCTCGTAGTCATAATCTTGAAAAGCATGTAGGAAAATTTTTACAAACTCGTCCCAAATGAAAATGGAGACAAATGGTAGAGATTCACACCAGTTTTTCATCATTCATGTTAAAGTGAGAGTAAACATCCTACACATGACACCTTCATCAATATCAAAATTATTAAAATTTAAATAAATTGAATAACATGTTCATAAGCAGAGGAATTTTTCTTACCGTTGAACTTCATCTTTGACAAGAGTTTTACTACTTGAATTGGAGTTGAAGTAGGTGGAAGTCCAAAAAAGCAACTCCAAAGTGGTCACTTAAAAGGAGCCATTGAAATAAGATAAAACTTTATAACACTTAGAATTTTTCAAAGAAACAATATAATTCTAGCCCACCTTCTAGTGCCAAAAATGTTGATGGCAAAAAATGATCTCATCAACATCAAGGAAGGTCACCTAGTCATAGTCCCAACTCAGACTCTTATTCGTTTTTGTAATGGCTCCAATTGGTTCAATTGAGCCTCTTTACCCCTTCTCTTACCTGTTAATTTGTGATTTATCTAATACTCACCAACAAAAAAAGAGAAATCAGATATGCCCTCTTGTTGTGCACATGTAAGCAAACATGTTCTTAAGCTGACTTAAGGGCTCAACTAAACCACACCTAAATTTTTCCCCTACATAAGGGGACTTCTAGGATGCAATATCTAATCTAAATGCAGATCTATTCTAAGATGCAAGCAAATAGCTAATCTTATCTTGAATTGGACAATGATAGCCTTCTCTCAATTCGAGAGTAAATAAACTAACTAACGAGGAGAAGAGGATTATTTATATGACGTTTGAATTCATTATATGTTTCTCATTAATTAAATAAGTAGTTCATTTAATTAATGAAAGAGAAATCAAAATGGGAATGTATTTAAACAATAAATAGTCACTGCTCAGTACATTTCTATTTCAATGAATCATATTAATTTGAATTATGTTATGCTCTTCAGAGATGGCTCCTAAATAACTTCAATAGAATAAAACAAATTGATACGAAAATAGTGCTCAATATCATAATGCAATACACTATTTAGAACAGAAATTAAAATCAATTAGAAAAATTCTGGCAATAGAATATAACTCACATTTCACACAATAGTGCATTGAAATGAAAGTTTATTAAAATCATGCCAAAACCTCATTACAATTTTGCGGTCCATGCCCAGCTTCAGCTCCTTGAATAAATTGCTTACATTAGTGCAAAACAATCTTCTCTTTCATAACTCAAAATGCTCTGTCTTTCCATAATTCAACTCACAGTACATTACAGAAGTGAAAATGCACAGCAAGAAAAATCACAGAATTTCCCCTAAACACCTCAAATCTGAATTTTTCCCCTCACCTACAGCGATAATCTCCTATACAATAGTGCCTTTAAAACCTCTAGTTACAAAGAAGAGGAACCTTTTTCCTCATTCTCAAAACTGATATTTACTAATTACAAGAATTTCCAACAATGGAGAATTGTTGAAAGTATTTTTCCAAATGCTGAATTAAAGCTGCAAATTTCTCATTTTTCTCTTTACTGGTCTCTTTCCATTGCTTCAAAATGCCTCAAATATGAACTTCTCTAACTGATATCCTACTAAACCAATCAAAACCAAAATAAAAATAAATTAAATTGCATATTAGAAATTAGAAAAACAAACTCTCATGAAATTTCTAAATTAAAATAAATAAAATCCAAAGAAATTCCATGCTATGATTGCTTCAAATGGATCTGATTAGCCTTTGAGTATTGATGGGGAATAAATTAGTTGTAGCAGTTTTCCCAAGCCGATGAAATTTTCCCAAATCAAATTAATAAAAAAGAATTGTTGTTGCAAATTCGTCACTTTGTCTTATGCTAAAGTTTTGGGTCATTAAATGATTAAATATACTAAACTTATCATTCCTAGATTATTCTCCTCAATCTTAGCTTTCTAACGAGCTATTGTGAACTTCATTTGGCTGAGTAAATCTTGAAATATGCCTCTCCAAAAATGAAGTGTTAAAATTACTAAAATTCTGAAAAAATGCATGCCTAGGCCAAAATTAGACATTTTTAAATTAAAAAACCTTAATATAAATAAAATTAATAGTTATTAATTAACTATATAACTAAAATTAATTAATTATAAGTATTACATCGATTAAATATAAAAAATTAATTACTATTATTAAAATTAAATTATAATCCCAAATTATTAATTTAATTAATTAAACTAATTAAAAATACAAATCAATTTAATTAAATTTAATTAATTTAATATATTAATAAAAATCTCATCAAAGTACGTGTTAATGGATTAGTGGTGGTTGGATCCATTAAAAGAATCAAAGTGGGAGACATAAGGGAATTAAAGAGGGAGATATAAGGATTTTGTGAGTATGGAATTTGGAGGAGGAAGATTTCGGAGGGTTATTAAAATTAAGTTACGAAATGTATGAGCCCCATATGAGGTGTGGTGAGGTATAAGGAGGTAGAGTGACTTCGGGAGGATGATTTAGAATAACATACAAAGTGGATGAGAGCCCGAAATCTTGAGGAAGAGGGAGGAGAGCTAAGGGAGGTCTCGCGGCTCAAAGATGAGGGTTTAAAGAGGTAAATAAAAAGAAATAATCTATAACGCGATTTTTTGAAAGTTTTTCTGGCGGGTTTTTCCGGTCGAAATCCGGCAGGAATTTATTGGAATCGCAAGTTTGATAGCTAGTTTCTGCACAATGAAAGCGTCCCAGGGGTTTTCGAGGGTGCTGAATCCAAATATGCAGTTAAAAACCCATTTTAACTGCAACAAATCAAGATTTAACCTCAATTTCTTCCGCCACATTCCGTCACCGGAATCTCCAAAAAGTCGCATTATAGACAACTCCAAATAAAAAAGGGGATTTATGAAATTTGAAGTGTTTGAGATGAGGACAGATATAAGGAGAAAGGAGGAGAGGAGTGGGTCCCTCCCTCTTTAAACTACAACCACTATATTCGTAAGACTCAATCACATTAAAAAATTATAGTCACTTTCATTAATAATTAATTTTCTGGGGTCAGAGATCATAAGTTTTCTTCAAATTGGAATTTGAAATAGACTTTCTGGATTTAAAAAATATAATTTTAATTGTTATTCAATCTTAGTTACGATGATTCTATAGGACGAAATAAAAATAAAAAATAATTAAAATTTAATACAAAATCAAATTTACATTTTGAAAGTAATTAATTTAAAAAAATTAAAATAATATATATTTTGTACATTTTCAAGCCTAGGCGGTAAAAATCACCAAACTTCGGATAAGCGTCATTTGCAAACCATGCATCCAAATAAGATGAAACGAGAACCGATAGAAAGCTAGCGAATAATCGAAAGCAATGATGTAATTAGAAGGAGAATCTGAAGAAAATGAAAATCTCGCAAAAATGTTGCACACCTAACTAAAAGGAAAATATTAAAAAGTGATTTATCCAAAATTTATGAAAAGGGTCCCCATTATTATTATTATTTTGGTGGTTCACAGACACCCGTGGTCACTGGGTGGCCGCTACATCCACAGAAATATCTGACATTGATCAAGGGTATCAATCCCCGCGGCCAATAGCTAGGCCTAACCCTAAGGGCTTTAGGGAGAATTGACTCGGTGACCTCTCAAACGACGAGGCACTTGTTTGACCAGTTGAGCTAACCCTTGGGGCTTGGGTCCCCATTATTATTATAAAGGTAATAAGTTAAAAATGTCGTCGGGGGGTTTTATGATTTTACCACAATATTACATTAGAGATGATCATATGATGATATTGTCTTGTAATATCTTGATTGTTGACTTGTAGGGTTCCAACCAATTCTTCCTTGATTCAAACCTTCACATGATAAAGCACTTCAGTGATTATACATTTTCTGACTTTGTACCTTAGGGGACAATCTATTACACATCAACTTTTCACATCCATGCAAATGATGCCAAATCTAGATATTTTTCCATTGGAAGAATTGTTGTCATCAATTCCTAGGAAAGATGGAAGAAATACCTCTCCATGAAGTATAAGAATCCTAGATTACATGCCTTAAAAACCCTATTTTTAGAGATCATCACAGGTTCCAGTATTACAACCTACAATGTCACACCTTTTCATAATAAATGAGTGGTGATTTCATCGCTACTTGTCTTCATTAAAAGTGTGACGGTCTTCTTGCATGGGTAAAAAAATAGAATTGGTCATGAAGCTTCCATTCTCGAAGCCTCATGAAGGTATCCTTCCAAGCGGTGAGGTATGGGATTGAAATCCTACTATAATGGATCTCATCCTTACCATAGTGGATCAACTTCCATCCATTGTGGATCTAACTCCTACCTAAGTGGATCTCAAACTTCCATCCTTGGCCTAAAAATACAATGCACTCAAAGGAAAATGGATTGGCTTTTTTACTCATGAAACTATACTTCCACTCTGTTAAAATCCATTGAAGCCTTTTGAATGCAAGGTTGGAATTGAGGACTATTAGTAGGAAGTTATCAACATCATGGATTTGGTTGTAACTCTCTCATTTTCCTTGTAATACAAATGCATATTTCTTTCCCACATTCAGTTTTATGGTGATTTTTATGAGATTCCTTTATCACTTCTACAAATTATGTTAACTTATTTATGTGTCACTTGCTTTGATTATTTGTATGTTTGTATATTTGCAGGTATTTTCTTTGACCATTGAGAACGATATCAAAAGTTATAACAAACAACAATGAGGAAAATCATTTCAAAAAAGGTATGAACCATTCATCCAACCTTTTGTCTATGATTTTATGGTAAACTAGAGAATTTTTCTATGCATTTGATTTTTGTGTTCTAGTGTTTAGTTTTTGAACCTAGGGAGATCCCTCTTGTTTGCAAGAGAAATTTGTCTGCCAAACAAACATGCTTTCACAGTGAAAATTCAAAGTTTCCATGTATTCCATCGCTACCCATGTCTCGCAAACACTACAAGGAAATAATTACCGAACTATTGGATAAAGCAAAACCCCAATCTCTTTCCACAAGGTGAGTGTTGTTGATTCATGGCTACCATAATCTACATTAATTTTCCTATGATTTCTACAAATATAGTTTCTCATCCATTTTACGTCTGATATCTGCATGAGATTCAATATGAATCTTCCACACCTTTGTCCGGACATCTTCACTTTCAAGAAGCCTCATTCTTAGAGTATATGATGATGATACGAATCTCCTTGAGTTTTGAGGATTCCTTTATTCTTTTTAGAAAATTATGGACATACATTCTTGACATACAGTAGTCTGTGATTATCATATTCACCTGAAGTTCATTTACAACTTTCTAACCATCCCCCAATTCTAAGAACTTCATATCCCTTCTCCCACTATCCACTTGGTTACTTTGTAATTATTAATTATATTTTCAGTGAATTTTAGATCAACAATGTTGTCATTGAAAACCACCACATGAAACCTAGAAAGTTGCCTCCTCATATTTGGTTCAATGATCTCTAGTTAAAGGCACATGTTACTCTACTTCTGATTGTGAATCTCACAATCCTTTCATGCCAATTATATCTTACTCCAATGATTCCCATAATTCATTTACAAGAAATAATTTGAATTGATCCCTGCGATGTCTATAGATCCATCATTATACCTTACTCCATCATAGATCAAATCTCTTAATATGCAAACCTCATTTTGAGTAAAAAACTTGAGGAAAGTTTTTCACCTCAAGAGATTTGATTACCCTCGATGCTTGGTAAATCTAGAGTTAATATGGATCTATGTTGGTTCTCAATAATATTATTTATATTTATACTAAATTTTATATCTCTATATCGAAATATTCTTATTTTTTATTTTATTAAAATCCTATAACATTATGGCCAAACATTTTGGGCATATAGTAGTCCATGATAATCATGATATTCACTTGAAGTTCATTTATTCATTATATCTTACTCCAACGATTCCCACAATTCCTTTAGAAGAAACAATTTGAACTGATCCTTGTGATTTTATTTTTTTTCCAAGGAAAAATCATAACTTTCATTATGTAAAAAATTGAAAATTACAAGTTAAGATGCTTCATAAGGAGCATATTTCAAAATTGGTGGCATTTCCACATACTCTGTGAAGTCTAAAATTTATTGTTACATGACTGTAATGATAAGCTGAAACATAATATAAATACATAAACATGGATCTATGAACTAACATAAAAAGTCAAAAATACAAAAAAGGAGCTCCATCTATGATCTGCAAAAAGTCAGGTAGTTGTTGCCCCATGGGCATGATGATCTATGAAAGGCTTGTGGAAACACTGATGGAAGTCATGTCCATTATGCTCCTGAATAATCCAATAACTAATAGGTTTTTGCATTGCTTCCTTAGAAAGATTATCGAAAAGTTGTTTCCTCTCCCTGCAGATATGACGACATGATATATAGTCAAACTGTGATTTTAAAGAAATAATTTCCTCCAGCAAATTCTTGAGTCTCTGCATGTGACATTTAGATTGTTGATTGAACCAATTAATGACAAGTTTAGAGTCGCCAAAGATCTGAAGTTGCTGGCATCCTTTCTCAAGGGCAAAGGTAAGAAGATGTTTGAGGCTGTTAAGTTCTGAAAAATTATTTGTGCCTCTCCCTAAACCCATCCTCATCTTATAGTAATGATCATCACTAAGATATAAAATTTCTCCACCGCTAGAGCCTACTTGTTGCGTTGATCCATCAAAATAATCCCAGGGAACGGTTTTATGGATGGTTTCTGCAACTATATTCCTATGTTGGTGTCTATGTTATTCATCCAAAATCATATTGTACAGAGTAGTAATGTGAAAACAGGAGAGCTGCCAATTGGGAACCTTCTCTTGGAAAATGAGTTTGTTCCTTCCTATCCAAATACTCCAACAAACCAACAAGGGTAGGTTACGAAGTTTTGAAGGGTGGGCTTGGTTCCACCAAGATTCCCATGCATTTTGAACAGTATCTCCCATCCACCTGATGTTGATAGCCATCGATTGATATAACTGATTCCAAATTTCAGTTACTGTCAGACAGTGCAGAAATAAATTATTAATAGATTCTTCATGGTTCCTGCATAATACACACCAGGAGGGACCCTGAAAGGTATGGCATTGAATGTTGTCTCCTATGAGAGCTTTGTTGCATAATAAACACCACATAAAAATCTTATTTTTGATCATACCTTTTAATTTCCACAGCAGCCACCACCACCAAACAAAATTAAGGGGCTCATGATCAGCATAGATAAATGGATATCCCTCTTTTGGAGAATATTTTCCATGTTGAGAAATAGCCCAAACTAATTCATCTTCCCTATCCTGAATCCTTATGTAAGCTTCTGATAGTGCATTAATATAGTTTGTCCAGTCATGATGCCACATTGCAGGGATCCTAAGATTCAGTGCAGATTTCCATGCCTGTCCAAAAATAGAGGAATTTTTTGAGTCCACTATTTTATTTAGAGTCCTTATACCAGATGTCTCCAGAAATTGGATGAGTTCATGGGGGAGGATGTGAGCATTTCCACTCCCAGACCATGCGTCCATTCCAATGCGAACCTTCCCACCTGATCCTACTCTCCATGCCAGACCTACTTGGATGTATTCAAAAGAGTTCAAAACAGATCACCATATTGTTGATATGTCAGTTCTGTTCCAGCTAGACATTCTGATCCATTCATCAATATGTTGCAGGCTAATGTATTTTCTAACAACCACCTCTATCCATAGGTTGTTTGTAGTAAGGACATGTCATCCCAATTTTGCAACAACGGATTTAGAAAAACATGTAATATTCTTCATCCCCCAACCTCCCCATTTCTTGGGCAGAGAAATGTGATCCCATCTTACCCATGCAAATGTTCTACCTTTCTTTTTCCCTCACCAAAGAAAGTTACAATAGAATTGTTGAATTCTAGTCAATATTCCTTCTGGGATCCATGCCAAAGACATCCAATATACTGTTAGGCCCCTATACTACTAGTGTAACCCCTTATTGTTATTAGTACAACCCACTTATTATATTGATGTACCCATGTAGTGCCCATATTGTTACTATTGTGCCCCATAAAAGCTCACTATTGTTATTAATGTGCCCTTACATTATTATTGTTATGTCGGCTCTGATTATGTTATGACCCCTTAGACTCCTATATATAGAAAGGAGGTCTTTTCATTTGTATCATCCAAGAATTGTTCATTTATGTAATGTAAAGGAGGTTTCCCCTTCGAAGAGGCTGAATTCTAAGGCGTTGATCTATCTTTTCTATCTTTTCTTGAGCTGGTTTCATAACATTTGGTATCAGAGCTTTGGATTCTAGGGTTTCGCTGCTCCAAACAGGTCATCGTGGCATTTTCGCTATAAATTTTTTTCTACGACGTTTTAGAAGTTGCAAAAAAAAACCCATTTGAAAAGAAATCGCACTGAACCTCGGGTCCAAATTTCAGAGCTTTTCGCACTATATTTGCAGAGATATGATCTGAGGAAGTTGGTCTTTTTGCAGACTCCTGAATTACATTCCAAACAGGTGACCTGGGGAAAATCATCATAACTTTCTCTCTGAGCATCGGATTGAAATTTCGTAAGAAGGTACAGAAAGAGGACGGATTGTAGTTTCTTGGATATCTTTTTCATATCCAAAGGTCGAAACAGTGACTCATGGCACATCGTACAAGTTCGCTCTACTGAACTAGTCTATAATCAGATCATCTTGGGAGATTGTGCATAACTCTTCCTTGGAGAATCCAATTTGGATCAGACTGGTGGCATTGGAAAGAGGACACAGAGGGCTACCACAGGTCACAATTTCAGAACTTAAAGATCCGAAAGTACAGAGTTATAGTCGTTTCAAGATCGAGCTCCTAAAATCAAGAAAAAGCAAGATGAGGAATTTTGATGGCAAGGATTCGATAAATTGGATACTTCAGATGGAGCAATATTTTGATCTACATGGTGTACAACTGTTACAAAAGGTATTTATTGCATCTTCATATTTAGAACCAGATCAATTTTTATGGTATGAAGGGCTTTGTTCTCGTAAACAACTTGTTACGTGGTCAATTTTCACGGAGGAAATGATAGCACATTATGAGGATACAAAGAGCAACACCACAACAATTGGAAAGAGTAAAAGGGCTTTGTGACATAGTGGAAAGAAAAATTATGGAAACCAGGAAGCATACCCCTGACAACTATACAGATGGAAGTGTTGTTTCTCCTAGCCTTCCACAACCTACAAAGGTTACACCACAACTATTGGAAGAAAAAAGAGAAAAAGAGCTTTGTTACAATTGTGATAACAAATGCACTAAAGGTCATAAGTGTGTTGAGAAGAAATTATTTTACATAGAATATGAAGAGGAGGAAGAAAAGGATCAAGAAACATCAAAAGAAGAAGATATACACTAGGACCCCACCCCAGAGAAAGAAGAAATGAATCAGACCATATCTTGTAAAGCATTGGCAAGAATTACCACTCCTCAAACTCTCAAGATAGAAGGACATATCAAGAAGAAAAAGGTGCAAGAAGTGAAAGATCACATCAAGAAAGAAGAAATCAATCCAACCATATCTTGTAATTCATTGGTCGAACTTATCACTCCTCAAACTATCAAGATAGAAGGACATATCAAGAAGAAAAATGTTCAAGAAGTGAAAGATCACATCAAGCATCAAGAAATGAATCCGACCATATCTTGTAAAGGATTGGAAGAAATTACCACTCCTCAAACTCTAGAGATAGATGGACATATCAAGAAGAAAAAGGTTCAAGCAGTGAAAGATCACATCGAGCATCAACAACAAGTTCTCCAAATTTTAAAGGATAACGCCACTTCAGTGCAAAATCAAATGAAACAACAGGTAGATCAACATCGTAGTGAAAAATGTTTTGATGTAGGTGATTGGGTATTTTTATTGCTACATCTCAAGCAATCTATTTATGAGAAGGAAATGTTGGCAATACTACATGCACTTAAAAAATGGCGACCTTACCGAATGGGAAGACTCTTCAAGGATGAGGATGTGGAAGCATTGTTTTCTGCTATTTCTATTATCCAACCAGATTGGATAAACGAAGCAAGGGATGAATGGAAGAAGGATGAAGAAGTATGGCCACTTATTCAAAAGTTGCAAAAGATCCCAATTCAAACAATATTGTCAGAAATTGAAGAGGAAGGAAAAATCATATTGGAACCTGGAGCAGTCACAGAAACAAGAACCTGACAGCTACGAAATCGATCAATTTCAGAGTATCTCATAAAGTGGAAGAACTTACTCGCTGAAGATTCCACATGGGAGGACAAGAATTTTATACAGAAGCATCAAGAACTACTCAAGCGTTGAGGACAACGCTTTTTGAAGGAGAGGGGCATGTTAGGCCCCTATACTACTAGTGTAACCCCTTATTGTTACTAGTACAACCCACGTATTATATTGATGTACCCATGTAGTGCCCATATTGTTACTATTGTGTCCCATAGAAGCCCACTATTGTTATTATTGTGCCCTTACATTATTATTGTTATGTTGGCTCTGATTATGTTATGACCCCTTAGACTCCTATATATAGAAAGGAGGTCTTTTCATTTGTATCATCCAAGAATTGTTCATTTATGTAATGTAAAGGAGGTTTCCCCCTCGAAGAGGCTGGCTTCTAAGGCGTTGATCTATATTTTCTATCTTTTCTTGAGCTAGTTTCATAACATATACAGGGATCGCCTCCAACACTGATTTGATTAGAACTAGTTGACCCACCCTAGATAACCAATGATGATGCCAGATGTTTAATCTTCTTTCAACCTTGTCTACCAACCACATCCAGTCAACGATCTTATAGTTATTGGGTTAGAGCCGAAATCCCAAATATTTGAGTCCATCTTCAAAGGCTAGGAGTCTATATGGAAATCTCTGCTTTGCATAATCTATTTCATATTGTGTACAAACCATAGAAGACAAAGTTAACTTCTCTTGATTGATTTCCATCCCTGTAGCCTTAAAAAATAACTTAAAAGTGACATTGAACATGTATGAATCACTAACAGTCCCATTCAGAAAAATGATAACATCATCCACAAAAAGTAAATGAGACAAAATGATATTTTATGCTATTTTAATGCCTTTAATTCTCCCCTGATTCTTTTCTTCAACTATCAATCTACTCATGCCCTCCATAACCAATAGTAAAAGTAACAGTGTTAAAGGGAATCCTTGCTTGAGCCCACACTCTACATGAAAAAAATTGGATTTTGATCCATTGATGAGAATAATATATGAAACAGAGGAAATACAACATATTATCCAATCAATGAAATCATGAGGGAATCCTAGATGAGTCAATAACATCTATAAGTACAGCTAGTTGGTCTTGTAATGTGCCTTAGATATATCAATTTTAAAAATCATACCCTTCATATTCTTAATTTTCAAAGTGTAATCCTTCCTGAGCAATTCCTATAGCTTCATGGATCTGGAAGTTGTATAAAAAGGAAAATTTTTCCTATGATAAATATTGTGATGAAATAGGCTTGATGCAAATTGCAATGATTTTCACAATAATATTATAGATGAAATTACAAAGAGAAATAGGCCTGAAATCATTAAAGGTGTTGGGATTATCTAATTTGGTAATTAAGGCAATAAAAGTTGCGTTGAAAGCATCATACATTCTTCCATTCATTCGACAATCTTCTATGACCCTGAGAAGGTCTTGTCCTATCAAATCAAAGGAATCCAGATAAAACTCCACAAGCCATCCATCGGGGCCTGGACCCTTATATGTTTTAAACCATTTAAGCATTGCCTCTAGTTTCCCCAGGGACACCAGCTTATTTAAATCATCAGTTGCTTCCTCATCTACAAATCAGGGAAAGAGACTAACTACTTTTATAATTTCAACTAGAGAAGCCTTTTGGGGAGCTTTAAACAATTGCCTAAAATGGAGAATACCTAGGTTCTCTAGCCTGTTGAAGGATTGTACTGATGAACCCTCCTCGTCCTCTAAAGACCATATAGTATTGATATCCTTCCATCCTTTTGCATATTTATGAAGAAAAAAATGTGTTTTCGTCAACAACTTGAATCCATATAGCTCTGCTCTTAAGCCTCCAAGTTTCTTCCCTTTCTTTTAATATCCTGAGTCTCTTTTATTCAAGTTTAACAACATGGGATTTTTCTTCAGTAAAAACAAACCCTCATCTATCTGGATCCTCTAACCTAGCTAATACAACTTCAATGTTCCTAAGATATTTTTCATCCTTCGTTTTATTTTCCTTGGCCCATTCTACCATCCTCTTCTTTAGACACTGAATATTTCCGGCAAAATATTCAGACATTGATTGTCCTTCAGACAGTGATCTCTCCTACCATGTTTCTTTAGCAATACGATGGTAGTCTTCATCCCTTAACCATGTCGAATTAAATTTGAAGGGAGCCCTTGGTTTTAGGGATACACCTGTTATTTCTAAATAGATAGGCAAATGATCTGATGTTTCTCTAGAGCCAACCCATTTCCTAATCAATTTGAATTTATCCATCAGGGATTCCTTGATGAGGATTCAGTCAAGCCACCTAGCTAACATGACATCCCTAATTCTTCTATTTCTCCAGGTCAGATGAAGGCACACCACAGGTATGTCAATCAAATTATTACTCTCCAACATATGTACAAAAAAAATCGAGAGGGAATCTACTTGAGCATGATTTCCCCATAATTCTACATGACCCATCAAGAAATTTAAATCTCCCCCGAGAATTGTTTTATCCTCCTGCATAAATGAAGACCTCATGACTACCTCCCAGAATTCCATGCGATTGTGACAAGGACCATATATATTTACTAGTCTGAATTCCATCCCTAATTCTTTAGAAAAAAACATCCGCCATTAAAAATCCTTCCCTCCCCTAGATATTTATTAGCTTCATCATTCTACAATCTATACCTATAGCAATGCCACCAGATCTACCTCGAACATCTAAGGCATGGAAAGTCCATCCAGGTCTGATAGCTTCCAAAATCGAACTAATATGGGCATTGTCCCCAAGTGTCTCTTGAAGAAAAATCACATCTACCTTCTCTAATTCTAAAAGTATCCTAAGAGCAAGTTTTCTGGTAGGACTAGCCATCCCTCTACAATTAAAGGATATCCACTTCATCAGGAAACCAGCTCTGAGTAGCCTCTTACTCTAAGAATGCCATTAAGTGACAATTGTCTTCCTTCTGAAACATCCATATTGGCCTTATGGATATCTTTTGATATATAGGATTATCTACCTCGAGAGGATTTGGGCACCTTCAGGGGGGATGATAGACCTATACATCGTCCCGCTGTTATGGGCTCCTTGGCCAAAGATCTGAGATTATATCTATGGTTGGCATTAGATTCGGAAGTGGTATCCTCCCTAGCAACCATAGCCCCCTGGGATACTACAAGAATGGCAGGGGAAGGAGTCGGGAAACATACAGGTATAGAGGTCGAGGGATAGGCAATTGAACTTAAATCACATCGAGATAATGGAACCCCAACATTATGATCATGACAAGGTACAGTTGGGTTATTTAAATTATATGGATCAAGAGAAGTGAAAGAGAATTCAATACCCGGAGGGGGACCGGTTGCTACTACATGAGCTCTAGTTACCCTTAGTGGTGGAGGATGAGCAGAGGAGACATGCTTCCCTTTGTCCATGTCTTACCCACTTGGAAAACGAATCAAACTCTTTTGAGGCATTTGGTTCATGTCATTTGATCTAGCTCCATTCCCTTCTTTCCCATCCATCGTATCTACTACCAACTTATCTTTTGCAAGTAGGGGGCAATCTTTGTAAAGGTGACCGACTTCATGACACCTCCTTCATCTAAAAGGAACCCCTTCATAGTCCAATTTCTGCAATCTAATAATGCCCTACCATTGTAGCTTCAGAGTTTCCACCTTCCCTTCTCTGGTATCAAGATGCACCAAGATGCGAGAAAAATTCATCGTGCTAGATTCTACAAATGATTTATCATAATCTAAAAATACCCCCAGATCATTTCCTATACATCTAAAAACATTGTCGGTCCAAAATTGAAGTGGAAATCCAGGCATCCTGGCCCAAATTGGTCCTGCCTCCAGCTACTCTCTCTTTAGATTGAATAGGGGAGACCATCTCTTCAACATGACATGCATCATTTCAATATGCCAGTTTTTTTTCAAGACCCAGGAAGCATGTTTTAGCCTATTAAATCATAATGAAAACCATCCCTTGGTCAAATCACCATAGTTGGAAAAATTTCCAATAGATGTCCCCAAATATCTGAGACCCATTTCTTCAGACGCGTCGACAAGTAATTTCTCCCACGAACCCTTCCTAGCATAACTCGATCCTCCATATCCATGACCTCATCAAATTTAATGCCCTCCCCTAGAACTAGAAATCTCCCTCTTTCTCTAACTTTGGTGCTCTTATATTTCTTCTCTCTCTTCTTTTGTAAGCCCTCATTTCAGTTTCCATATCTTGTGAGGGTGTATCTGAAGAAATACTAACCCTAACTTCCACCTGTTGGCAGTCAGGATAATTAACAGGGATTCCAACAAAACAACTTGAGGTTTGTAACGAGGATGTATTCTAGAGGTCCCGGTTTAGGAGTGATGCCTCAATATGTTGCGCCTGACCACCTTCCACCGAAAATTGAACCCTGCAAGGGTCCGATTCAGAGAAATATATCGAAACTCCATCATTCACATCTCGGTTGAGATATCCATAACAAAAATCTTCTAACGAGCTAGGGTTGATAGATGTCTCCATAAATTGCAGCGAGGACAGAAAAGGAATCGGTAAATCTGCTTGTGGTTCTATAAAAGGTTCCACGATATTCCCTGTACTCTGATAACCTAGCGAGCTCTGACTGGGTGCTAGAAGATTTTCAAATTCAAGGGATGTAGGGCTTCCATAAACCACCTTCGGTGAAACCCTAGATTCAACTACTTGTGAAGCAGGTATCCCATATGCTCTCGGTGAATCCATATCAATGTGTTGAGGTGGAGACTTTGTCCAGATCGGCACAGAGTCATAGGAGTTGACTGAGTAATCTACTAGTTCTTCATCCATCTCAGCAAGCGAATATTGACCTTCAGACCTTTAGATGCCTCCTCGATACCTGACAGACAATCACCCCACACCGAATATCACTTACCCGCACCCCACACCTCCACACTTAGGCAATAAACAGAAAAACTAGCCTGATCTGAAGTCGTTGATGGTGCTGTAGTCGACTAGTGAATGTTAACCAAACCCTCGAGGGAGCCTCAGGTTCAATCCCTCGGACAATTTCAGAGCCATTTTTTGCTCTTACCTTCTTTGGTTATGGAAGGATTTCATAAGTAAAATATTTTCAACTGATCCTTGTGATTTTTATAGGAGTTCTTGTGTAACAATGCAGTCGTGAATAATTATAATAGTCGAAAAAATATGCCAAAGAAAAAAAATAGAAAATCTCTTCTGAGTAAGCGGGATTCATCCATGGAGAAATATTAGACGAACTATTGGGAGGTGTTGATTAATCTCATGAATTCCTTCCCGCTACTATTCCAACGAATACTTGTGTCAATGTCAAGACATTGGCCATTATATCAACTGAAATCAATTTAACCCATAACAAACACATAAAATGGGTAGATATAGTGAAGAATACAAACAAACACTCCACAAAAAATACATAGAAAAAAATTATATTCATGGAACATAACATATTTATGGGCCCTCCCTTACAAGAGTCACACCCAAAGCTACCATCTTTGATATAAAATTAAAATTTGTTTGCACACATAAATAAAATTATTAGTATTTAATCTCAAATATAATACATTTATATAGTTGTAGCGAGATCCAACTAATCCTAAACTTGGAGTGAGAAGTTGAAACAATATCTCAACAACCACTAACAAACCCAAACCAATTTACTAATTTAAAACATTAATCCTAACACAAATATCATGGTTTATGAATACCACATGCCAAAAAAATCGTAAATCATTTCATACAACACTTTGTCATGTGAAATTTTTTTAATTAATCAATTTAATTAAAAGGATAAAAAGGAATAACTACTTTGGAGATAAATCTCAACCTTTGATTTGTGAATACTACTAAGAATATTCTATAATATTTTGTGAAGGTAAAATTCCTACCATCTACCTAATAATTATTGACAATTAAATTAAAATTCTAGAAGCCCTATTCCAAAATAGAAACAATTATCAGAGAAATTATAAGTATTATTAGAGTTTTAATAAGTCAAAAATAAGAATATTTCTATACATAGAAATGTGAAATTTATGAGTGGGAGAATGGATTGGCTTCTAAATTTACCAAACATTGAGAGGAATCAATTTTTTTTAGAGAGATCTCCTTGTTTTTGGACGATCCAGATTTATGCAAGAACAAAATTAAATACATAATTAAATAGAAACATAGAGCTACAGCGAAAACTAAACTTCAATTGATTAATAACAAATACTGAAAAATTGTTTACATGTAGAATGGAAACAAACTATCTCAAACAATGGTAGCTTATCTCTAAGAATAAATGTGATGACTACATGCCTTCTGTATTGTTTTACGATGAGGCTCACAAGCCTTTTATTATTGAGAAATAATGGAAAACCCTAAATATCCAAAAACCTAACTCTAGGAGATGAAGCGCCAATAGTTTGTGGGCCTTGTTGGGGTTAGTTGATACACCAACTTATCTGGGTCGTGACTTTGGCATATAATCTCTATTTGATGTGTATGATACCTCATTAGAAATATCTATCCAAGGACTACAACTTTAAACTACAAACCCCTATTTTGGGTAATTGGTTTGCCCGTTTTCCAAAAAAAATGTCAATTAAGGCCTCAAAACGGCTCTGGAAGTTCAAGACCAAAAAAATTCCAAAAACAAAAAGTGTGCTACAATTAAGGAAACTAAAAGAAACAGTTTTGGAGGTCCAAGTGAAATAGGCAAGCGGACACCAATATCCACCTAGATCATTCCTCCCCCATTAGGAAGCAATGGTCCCTATTGCATTGAGTGCCTCCATGAGATGGGGAAACTTATGTTGAACTTGGTCCCTAGTGAGCCACTTGCCTTGGTGCAAGAGTTGGCCAACTTTGACAACTAGATGTAGTTGGATCTTCTATTAGAAAGTGGTCTTGATCCATATATCCATGATCTGATTAGTTGTGGCATGTTAGATGCAGACTGGGTTGAGCTTTGTTGGTGTTAGTTGCTTGGCAATATTTTAGGTGTCTAGTAGTGGTAGAAAGTATGGTCGAAGGTAGTCCACATTGAACACTAGGTGTAGGCCAAGGAATGGGGGAATGTTGAGCTTGAAAAAATTATCTCCCATAGGCTTGGTGATGGTATAAGGCCCGTAATAGAGTGGTTGGAGCTTCAGATGGGCTTCGGAAAGGCATTCTTCCTGCAAATGCAACCAAACTTTGTCACCCACATAAAACTTATTTGGCACCCAATGTTGATCATGTCGTTTCTTGTACTTGGAATTGGACTTATCCAAGATGTCATGAACCTACTAGCAGGTGTGTTGGATGCATTTAGTAAACCTATTTTCTTTATTAACCTCGGACTATACATGTGTTGAGTCTGCCTGTGCAGTCGCATGAGGCATAGCAACATCAGTCAGACACAATTGTTGAAATCCCAAACCCACTTGAAAGGGAAAGTGTCCAGTTGAGCTATGAAGAGCTATGCTATAATTGTGTTGCACATAGGGAAGGCTCTCATCCTAGGTTTGTGGATACTTGGAGTTGTATATACGGAGTATATCCACTATCATCTTATTGACAACCTTTTTCTGGTCATCAGTCTGGGATGGAATATAGTTGACTTGGTAATCTTGGTGTCCAATCATTTCTAAAGGATCGACCAGAATGTGCTTAGAAACCTACTATCTTGACCTGATATAATGGTTTGTGGGATTCCAAAATGTACCCACACTCGTTCAAAGAAGAGTTTGGTAGTGTCCTCTTCTACAATACTCTTATTGCAAGCCACCAATATATCCATCTTAGAAAAATTTTCCACGACCACAAATACACAGACATTACCATGCTTGGTAAAAGGGAGGTGAGATAGATAGTCCATGGAGATGAATTCCTAGGACTGATTGGGAGTAGGTAGAGGAGTGTATAGACCTTGCTTCTTGATGGTTGGCTTGGTGATGGCACAGGCAGTGCAAGATCTGATATATTTTCCAATGTCCTATCGAATTTTTGGCCAATAAAAATACTTATGTAGTACGTCAATAATTTTCTCCACACCAAGGTGTCATGTGACTCAACTGTAGTGCACCTCCAAATTCATCTTGGCATGCTCTCTTGAATGAACACAAAGGTGGCCCAGGTAGGATAATAATGTGTCCTAGATGTGGAAATATGGAACTTTATTGCCATCTACTAACATCTAGCATGTGGTGGAAAACTCTGGATCATTTTTGTATAGTTGTGGCCATCCATAGGTCTCGTGGACACAAGAGTTGAGAACAGTAGTCTGTGTTGCAACTAGGGGTTGATTAAGGTAATATGTAACATGATTGTTGCTTCCCTTTTTGTTTTTAATGTTCAAGTGGAATTGTTGCCAATATGTTCCTCTTCTGATGGTGATAGTTATGCAACTTCCCTTGTGTCTGTATAAACTTAACAGGTCAGTGATCTGTGTGGGTTATCGTCTCCTTTCCCAGAATGTAATGTTTCCATTGATGGAAATTTTTCATAATAGAATACATCTCTTTACATAGATTGGGTACTTTCGAACTGTATCGAAAATTTTCTCGCTATGATATGCCACTGGATGCCCTTGATGGGTGAAAACTACACCAATAGCATAGCCAGAGGCGTCTATCTCAATTTCAAATTGTTGTTACAGGTTTAGCAATGTGAGTACTGGTGTAGAGAAAAGCCGGTGCTTTAGCACAACAAATGCCTTTTGTTGCGACTCAGACAAAGAAAAATTTGCTTTCGCTCTGCCCTTAGTAACCTAACTCAAAGGCCAGTCGATATGGGAGAATCCCAACATGAACCTCCGATCAAAATTTGCAAAGCCCAAAAATCTATGAATCTCTGTTAGAGTGGTTAAGGTTGGCTAATCCCCACTTGGATCTTAGCTAGATCCACATGCACACCTTTCTCATCTATGATGTAACCTAGATATTGAACCTAGCTCGTGCCAAAGGTGCATTTCTCCAAGTTGGCACATAGTTTTTGTTGTCATAGAGTTTAAATGACATGTCAAATGTGTTGCAAGTGCTCATCCCAGATCTTGTTGAAGATGAGGATTTCATCCAAATATACAACCATGGACGAGTTGGTGAAGTGTCGCAAGATGTCATCCATCAGCATCATAAAAGTTGCAGGGGAATTTTTCAACCTGAAATGCATGACCAACCATTCAAAAAGGCCCTCCTTGGATTTGATGGTGGTCTTCCATACATTTGTGGGCTCTATTGGAACCTGGTGATAGCAAAACATAAAATTGATCTTGCTAAAATACTTGGCCTCCTTGAGCTAGTACAAACTTTCATCAATCCATGGGATTGGATCCCTGTTCCTAATAGTGATTTTGTTTAGTGCCTAATAATCAATACAGAGCCTCTAGGTCCCATCCTTCTTCTGTACAAGTGTAATCGGGCTCCCACGAGGTGAGGAACTTGGTCATATGTGCCCTTTTTGTAGCACTTCCTAGATCTGTTTCTTGATCTCTTCATTTTCCATAATGTAGTGGTGGTATATTGACTCATTGGGTAGAGGTTCTCTAGGGGTTAGATCGATCAAATGTTTGACCTAATAGAGCAAGGGTACCCCTGTGGGTGAGGAGAATATGTCCCTATATTCTTGTAAGACTTTATACACCTAATTTTTCTACATGGAGGAACCCTTCATGGGGCCCATGGATGTGGCCACGATCTTCCCCTTAATTTGAGAGCAAATTAGAAAGAAAATAAATTTCCTAGTTTAGGAGATGATCATACTGCTTTGCTTAGAAGAGATAAAATAAATTTTCTACACATGGATTTCATAAAATAACATGTAATTGATGCTTTTAAAACTTGAAACACAATGCTTTGAGCCATCAACAAATAATACATGCACATAATCAAATTAGCGATATGTTCGCTCCACACCAAAAAACACAGATAACCACTAATTTACACTATGTTTCTTTGTTAGTTCTTTCATAATACAAATTATGAACTCAAATACAACACTAATACATACTTTAAAATAGAATACTCAATAAATGTCACACAAGTATCTTTTGATGATATCCACCTGTGCAAAATCGAGATATCTTATACATGAGATGACAGTAGCTGACAATCCAGCATGGAATGATTGCGCATAGCCTCTCGTGAATTAAATCTCCTCGTTTCGAGCATGAAGATACCATAGCTTCGCTGTTAGTCGCAGGGATCTATGAGCTCCTCCTCCCTTTCAAAAAGAATTGAGCCGAAATGTAGACGAAAAACGTCCACCCGCTTCAGAGCCAAACTTCTTAATTAATGATCTATACAATCAGCCCCATGTAAGAATGTTTCAGATGACAGCTCCTCTCACTCCGTGTAGCTCTAGTTTCATTGCATTGTGTTAAAAAATTAAATCGACAAACCGAAACTTGCAGGAAAATTATAATGAAAACAACATGGTCTTTCTTCCTGTACGAATACCCTTCTCAGCATCCATGGAGGCTTGACGTTCTTCGAGCAATCATCGCAGCAACAGGACACTATGTTGGACCTCAACGATCCTGCACACATTTTTACGGATCTTGCAGTCTCCATGGCAAACAACGGCAGTAATATCAATGCCTTAGCACCCCGTCATATGAATTTTTCTTATAGCTATTCTACAAGCTATCAATCAACAGCCACTCCGTCCTGATGAGGTTCAATGCCCACTGGCAGTTGAACCATAGAAAGTGCAACGCTAGGCTATCCACCCTGTCAAATTGCTTCTCCCACACCACAAGTGATCTCGTCCACCACGCTGTGAAACTCATAGCCCAATCCTTTGATGTTTCCTTATCCACGGCTCAACCTAGTCGTTCAAGACTCCACAAAGCCCTCAACGTAGTAGGTTCAAGGTTCAAAGCAATAGTTCAAAGGCTCCACGCAGCACTCACTTCTCAAAGCAAGCACACAGGGAATCTCAACATATCAACAGTGTAAAAGAAGCTCTCCTTGATGCCTCGATGCCCTAGTTAAAACAGTTAGGAGGTCCAAAAATTTTCCGTTGTCTGCAATCCGATTACACACCCACACAGAGAGATAAAAGTCACACAAAAAACAAAAAATCCAATCTTCACGCAGACTCTCACACTCCAAATTAATCTAACCTTACACGTTGTCCTACTTATTTACAGAGAAAATGGGATCCCTCACATCTCTTCCATCTTTTTGGTCACTCACTTAGGGAGTTAAGCCCATACAAGCTTTCACGCTAACAAAACACTTGGAAAAACAGACATGGTGCATAAATTACTCACAAATCAATTCGTATATTGTTCACAAAGCCAAATTACAAGCTACATAAATAGTGCTCATGATTCCAACAGATTCCAAACAAGGAGAATGTTGAGAAAATCTCTCAACAAAACTCCAACAACCAACAACTCAATCCTACCTATATACTAATGTAAGCATTATTCCAAGTAATTCTTCTCTCCACATCTCTCCTCAAAACACTTTTTTTTTGGTAAACAGACGTTAATTTGAGTTGTGATTTTCTGCATGCAAAGATAGTGATGGACTACTTTGAGGAGTGAGAAAATCTACTAAAAAATGGAGGTTGGATGGATAAAATAAATTGTCACAACATTATTACATTGGGATTCGCTAAGCATGCAATAAGAGGTCGATTTTTTTATATCCAAAAACTTTCGTTAAAATTTATATGGATGAAAATTGCATTGTAAAACTTTGGTTAAATGTTGATAAAGCCAAAAGAAATTGGTCAACTAATGAATTAATGGGCCGTCAGCGATCTAGCAATCGCTATAGTCTTGCGTGAACTTTCAGCGGAAATCCTTGTAATTCTAAAACTTTTTCATTGATTTACATAAAATTTAATAGAATCATACCACTGAAATCACTAGAAAGCAGAGTAGAGAAAACCTAAATAAATGAAATAAATCATTTTCCCCAACTAAGAAGGTCAAATCTGAAACACCAAAATGGTATCGAAATGTAGTGTAGGGTTAGTTATTTATTTGACTATAGCATCTAGTTGGGCTAAGATAACATTAGCCAGAACACATCAAATCTATTAGCTATGTCCTTGGCTCTGCTAGGGCAGCCACAAGCATGGCAACACAGGGAAGGACATGATATCAATGGTGTGGATGTGTGGCCAAGAGATGGGCCCACAAATTTATTTATAGCAAATTAATTACATTATATGAGGCTCGCATAAATTGACGTGTTGATGTGGTTCTCAATGGTATTTATATCCTTGACACGTTCTAACATTGTAAACACTTGTCCTTCTTTATACATCGCCTGACTATGCACAACCTCAATTAGATGGGATGGAAGGAAAGGATTGTTAGATCATTCGGCTTGGAATCAATGGGTGGATCTTCATGGGACTGAGGGTGAGGCAAAACCTGCATTAAATGGAATGAGTCAGTAGCGTTGGTGAGGTAAGGAGGTCATACCCATACCTAGTCTTCATGCGGATTTGGAAGAGAGAGAACATAGCACAACCATACAAATCGATTCCACCCAACATTTTTCTCCAACTTGATCAATTGGATTTGCAATTGGAAGGGATGTTATTGAGTGAGGTGGTGTTATAATAAAGAACTTGAATGACGCACTTCGCTACGCGGAACTCCCGAAAACTGGTGCATTTGATTGTATAGGAGAAACGTCCAAAAGCTTATTCTTTATGGGTCATTAGCATTACTAGTGCATTTGTTCCTTTGCTTGTCTGCTACCCATAATAATCCTTATGTCATTATGAGTGAGCATTATTTTCAGCTAGCCTTTATTGATCGACCCAAGTGCGTATGAGCCTTGTTCTTGGCCTTTATTGGTACCAAGTGAGTGTACATGGTGAAATCAAATCTTCTAGTGAGTGATAGTGAACAGGAAAACCAGTTCAAAATCTATTACATTCTGGTAAGATGAGTTTATTGTGTTTTATCGTGAGTCTATTCATGACTTCCTTTAGGCAGAAGCACTAAAGCGCTACATAACTCACCTACCTGATGAGATATTCATTTTAGCCCCGCCAACCAGAGGGTACATGATTTTTCAACATTCGTCGTCGAAAGCGTATAAATGAGGTGAGGTTACTGAAGGTGTCTTATTGTTGCAGGGGGTATTTATAAAGGCTTGAACACCTCCTCACTTCATGGATTAGATTCTAGCTCTCTTTACTAGTTGTATTATGGTTGTTACATGTTCATTAGAAGTAATTTTTGATGTTGTTTATTCAGATGGTCTGTAATTATTGCAAAAATATTCAAATTCTTTGCTAATATGAATTACAAAGTCAGAAGTGTATTCATAGCTAGAATAAAATGTTGTTTATAGGACCTGAAATGAACTGTTAAATGTTTGTTTCAGCGAAAAGACAAATTCCATAACATTTTTTAAGCAAATTATATTTTCTAGATCGGTTTGTTAAGCAAATCACAATTTCTTTACGATTTTCTCAAATCTCACAATTTCTAGATGGGTTTGTTAAGCAAATCATTATTTCTTTATGGGTTTCTCAATTCTCACAATTTTAAATCTAAGAGTTTACAAATCTCTTTTTTCCACATAAATGTTCTTTTTGATCTAATGAACAAAAGGCATGTATTGTTTAAGTCCCACTGACTACATTGTTGTTTATGGGTCTGAAACGAAATGCGTAATTTTTTGTTAGGCGAAAAGACAAATTAAATTACATTACATTTTTAAGCAAATTATATTTTCTTCGTCAATTTGTTGGCCAAATTACATTTTCTTATGGGGTTTCTCAAATCTCACAATTTTAAATCTAAGGGTTTCTTAATGTTCTCACTAATCTAATTAATTGAAATGGCTATTTATTTTATGAGTTGTTTAAGTCTACATCTTGAAAATTAAAAACAGAGAAGAAACCTTACTTGCGAAGTGGAGAACTTTGGCATTCATTCAGTAAGATTTTGAAATATTTTAAAAATGTATAATCAAACTAAGTTCATTTTTTTGAACTGCAAAAAGCATTACCTCATAATTATATTCCATACACAACAATTAAAGTAAATTGGAAAGAAAATATATTCAACACTTTTTGAATTTAGAAGATAGATTGAATATTGAAACTTCAAATTTGTAACAAATAAATTTCAACTTCGACAGCAAACCGTCTTGCACATTGTCCTATATTGTCAATGTCGTGGCTAAGAAATGTTCCACAATTGGTTTTTTTAGACTTCAGACTTCCAGGATAGGAAAGGAACAAACAGGGCTTCTTTCTTGAAACAACTTCTATACAGAGGGTTTTTCTCACTAAATAGTCTTGCATTTGGGTTTTTTTTGTAGCATAAGATTGCATTTAGATTTTTTTAAGTGTACCTAAATTTTGATGTGAACGACGTTCATGGGCTTCAGCGATAACCTTCCTTGCAATAACCTTCTGCCTCATTTACCTGCTTTTGTCTCCTTTGCCAGCAGGCCTCTTAGCATGCCCATATCTACTTTACCAGCACCATCATGTCTCTTACCATGCCCATCTCTCCTTTACCAGCACTAGCATGTTTCTTACCATGCCCATCGTAGTTTACACGAAAGATGCCACTTGTACACACATGGAGGATTGTTGAGAAGTCTCCAACATATGCAATTCTGACACCAACAACTAGTTGTTGTGCACGAAAAAACTTTGGGTGCAATGCTGAAAAAACTTTGGTTATAAAAAAAATTTGGATACCAAAAAAACTTTTCCCCAGACTTAAAATCAGTTGTCACAATATGCAAACTAGACTTTGGATAAAATAAATTGTCACAACATTCTGCAAACTGGACTTCAGATAAAATAAATTGTCACAACATTCTTACATTGGGATTCTCCATGCGTGCAATAGGAGGTCAATTTTTTTATATCCAAAAACTTTCGTTAAAATTTAGATGGATAAAATTGCACTATAAAACTTTGGTTAAACGTTGATAAAGCCAAAAAAAATTGGACAACTAATGAATTAATGGGTTGTCAAGGGCTATAGCAATCACTAGATCATTGATGGCACATTAATTCATTTGTTGACCAATTTTTTTTTGGTTTATCAGCACTTAACTAAATTTTTACAGTTCGATTTTCATCCATCTAAATTTTAACGAAAGTTTTTGGATATAAAAAAATGGACCTCTTATTGCACGCTTCGTGAATCCCAATGTAAGAATGTTGTGACAATTTATTTTATCCAAAATTCCAGTTTTCATGTTGTGACAACTCATTGTAAGTTATGACAAATGATTTTAAGTCTGTGGCAAAGTTTTTTGCTATTCAAGTTTTTTTATAACCAAAGTTTTCTCAGCACTGCACCCAAAGTTTTGTTGTGCATAAAATCTAGTTGTTGGTGTCAGATGCCATTGATTCCATATGTTGGAGACTTCTTGACAGTCCTCCACGTGTGTACCAATGGAATCTTTAATGTATAACTAAGATGGGCATGGTAAGAGACATGTTGGTACTGGTAAATGAGAGATGGGCATGGTAAGAGACATGATGGTGTTGGTAAAGGAGAGATGGACATGCTAAGAGACCTATTGGTAAAGGAGACAAAAACAGTTAAATGAGACAAAAGGCTATTGCAGGGAAGGCTATTGTTGAAGCTCACGGATGTGGCTCACGTCTAAAAGTCAAGTATGCTTCAAAAAATCTAAATGAAATCTTATGCTACAAGAAAAACCCAAATGAAAAATCCTCTATATAGAATTTGTTTCAAGAAAGAAGCTCTGTCTGGTTCCTTTCCTGTCATGGAAGTATGAAGTCTGAAAAAACCAATTGTGGAACATTGATAAGCCACGACATTGACAACATAGGACAATGTGCAAGACAGTTTTATGCAAAAGTTGAAATTTATTTGTTACAAATCTGAAGTTTCAATATTCAATATATCTTCTAAATTCAAAAAGTATTGAATATATTTTCTTTCAAATTTACTTAAATAGATGTGTATGGAATAGAATTACGATGTATTGTTTTTGCAGTTCAAAAAATTGAACTTCGTTTCATTATACATTTTGAAAATATTTCAAAATCATATTGAATGAATGCCAAAGTTCTCCACTTCGCAAGTAAGGTTTCTTTAATATTTTTAATATGCAAGATGAAGACTTAAACAACTCATAAAAAAAACAGTCAGTTCAATTCATTAGATTAGTGAGAACATTAAGTGGAAAAATAGAGATTTGGAAACCCTTAGATTTAAAATTGTGAGATTTGAGAAACACAACAAGAAAATGTAATTTGGCCAGCAAACTGATGAAAAAATATAATTTGCTTAAAAATTTAATATAATTTAATTTGTCTTTTCGCTTAACAAAACTTTTTCCAGTTTGTTTCAGACCCATAAACAAAATTGTAGTAAGTGTTGTAGGTTTTAACCCTGTACAGAAATTACCTGCATACGAATTCTTAAACAAAGAAAATAAACAATGCGAGAGCATAACCCATAAAACACATATGCACAGAGATTTTTCCCTGTATCCCAAAACCGGGACTACCAGCTTGATTTTTCATTATGTTCCTTTCAATGTTACAATACATATTTATACATGCCGAAGCATCCAATACCATGGATCGAAAACCATCGCGTCCAAAAAACATGTGCGAAAATCATGCACAAAACCATAGGTGGGTCCGCCCAACCTAACATATGGTCCAAAACCAAAATTTTCCTGGGCGCTGCCCCGGACCCCATAAAGTGGGGTTACGGGTGCCCTTCAAACCCCCTATTAACTACGTGGAAAGAATATAACACAACCCAACAATCTCCCACTTGTTGTTTTCTTTCCACAGGGGGCCACAGGAGAGCTTAGTCATTTTTTCATCCCTGAGATTCCCATTACTTCTCTACACCAAGAGAACTTCTCAGAGCTCATAGATTTTGTCAATGCATCTGCAGTATTCTTCAAAGTGTCCACCTTTACCAGCAACACCTTTTTGTCTTCTATCATATCCCTCACAAAGTGATACTGAACATCAATGTGCTTTGTCTTTGAATGATAAGCAGGGTTCTTTGCCAAGAAAATTGCACTTTGGTTGTCACAGTCTATTCTTATAGCTCCCTGTACTAACCCCATACTTGAACACAATCTCTGCAACCAAACTACTTCCTTGCTTGCATGAGTGGCTGCCATGTATTCTGCCTCTGTAGTTGATAGTGCAACTACAGATTGTTTCTTACTCATCCAACTGACTGCACCTCCAAATAGGTTAAACACATACCCACTTGTAGATCTTCTCTGATCCAGATCTCCAGCCCAATCTGCATCAACAAAGCCATGAATATCCAACACTCTGTCCAATCCTGGTCTTCCTTGGTAGCACAAACCATAATCACTAATGCCACGCAAATACCTGAAAACCCGCTTCACTGCTGTCCAGTGCTCCTTCCCAGGTTTTGACATAAACCTGCTCAATACTCCCACTGCATGTGCAATGTCTGGTCTAGTACAGACCATTGCATACATCAGGCTACCCACTGCACTTGCATATGGAACACGGGACATGTCCTCTTCCTCTTCTTGTGTCTTGGGACACTGTTCAGCAGATAACCTCACATCTACAGGAATAGGAACCTTCACCGGTTTACTATCCTGCATATTAAACCTCTGGAGTATTGTCTCGACATACTTCCTCTGGTTTAACCAGAGCTTCCTCTTTGACCGATCTCTTTTAATTTCCATGCCCAAAATATAGTTTGCAGCACCAAGATCTTTCATGTCGAATTTGGAGGACAATTGGGTCTTCAAATCCTGGATAATTTCTTTGTCATTTCCAACTAGCAACATATCATCCACATACAAGACCAGATAAATAATACGGTCACCAATTAATTTAAAATACACAATGATCTGCTTTGCTTCTGGTGAAGCCAAGTCCCCGTATAAATGTATCAAATTTCTGATACCACATCCTTGGTGACTGTTTTAACCCATACAGAGACTTCTTTAACTTGCATACCAGTTCTTTCTTACCCTTCACCGCAAAGCCTTCAGGTTGCTTCATGTAGATTTCCTCTTCCAAATCCCCGTGAAGAAATGTTGTCTTCACATCCATCTGTTCTACCTCAAAATCAAAAGCAGCAGCAACAGAGAAAAGTAATCTAATAGAAGTTACCTTGGAAACAGGAGAAAAAATATCACCAAAATCAATTCCCGGCACCTGGGAATAACCTTTTGCTACCAACCGAGCTTTGTATTTCTCCACCTTTCCTTCTGCATTTGTCTTCTTCTTGAACACCCATTTGTTGCCAATGGGTTTCCTTCCAGCCGGCAACTCCACCAGATCCCAAGCCTCATTTTTGTGCAAATATGCCATTTCATCGACCATGGCCTCTTTCTAGAGTTTTCCATCCTCTGAATCCACTGCTTCCTTCACAGTTCTGGGATCATTATCAGTAACAGACAAAGCAAAATTTGAACTGAAAGCAGATGGACTATACCTTTCTGGCTGCCTTCTTTCTCGAACTGATCTTCTCACAACCGGAGTTTGTGGCTCTTCATCTTCTGATTCCTCCTCTGCTGCAGAGTCTGATTCTTCCTCCTTTGGCTCAAACTCTATCTTCTCAGGTTCCTTTGGTTGGACTTCATGTTGAATAACATCTTTTACCTCTCTGAACAACACATCTCGGCTGTACAGAACCTTCCGTGTGACTGGGTTCCAAAGCTTATAACCCTTTAAACCATCCTTATACCCAATAAAGATGCACTTTTCAGATTTACTATCCAACTTGGTTCGTTTCTCCTTTGGAACATGTACATATGCATCACATCCAAATACCCTTAGATGTGAAAGAGAGGGTTTCTTACCAGTCCATACTTCTTGTGGAGTCTTATTCTCCAACGCTGATGAAGGTGATCTGTTGATCATGTAACATGCAGTATCCACCGCCTCTGCCCAGAATTCCTGTCCTAACCCGGCACCACTGAGCATGCTTCTTGCCCTTTCCATCAACGTCTTGTTCATTCTTTCTGCGACTCCATTTTGCTTAGGTGTATATGGAGTAGTCTTCTGCCGTGCTATACCACACTTCTTACAAAATTCTTCAAATTCCTTGCTGCAAAATTCTCCACCATTATCTGTCCTCAGCACCTTTATCTTCTTCTCTGTCTGATTTTCCACCAGAGCCTTAAATTCTTTAAACCTGTCAAAGACTTCAGATTTATTCTTAAGGAAATATATCCATGTATTCCTTGAGAAGTCATCTATGAATGATACATAGTACACAGACTTACCCAGTGATGGAACCTTCACAGGTCCAAACACATCACTGTGCACAATCTCTAATATTTGTTTCGTCCTCTTACCACCAGAGGGGAAACTCATCCGATTCTGCTTCCCATATACACAATTTTCACAAAAATCAAAATCCAGAGAGCTATTATTCATACCTTCTACCATACCTTTACCATGAAGTATTCGAAGGCCCTTCTCTCCAATATGTCCAAGCCTTTGATGCCACAACATGGTCTTCTCTCCAGAGACCACTAGATTCTCTACTCCATTTTCAGGAACCATAGAACTATTGCACCCATCAACAACAGTGCTACCTTGCAGCTTGTACAGAGTTCCAATTCGAACTCCCCGCATTAATATCAGTGCTCCTCGAACCATCTTGCAGGTATCTTTCTCGAACACCGTCTTTACACCTGCATCATCCAACTTGCTTACAAAAATCAGATTTCTGGCGAATGCAGGAATATGTAGAACACCCGGAAGTGTTCTAACCCTTCCACCTTGCAACTTCAACTTTACTTTTCCCCGACCAATGATTCTAGCCTTCCTATCATCTCCTAAGAAGACATCACCACCATCGTATTTCTCATACTCGCAGAACCACTCTCTATGGGGAGTGAAGTGAAAGGATGCACCTGAGTCAATCAACCATGCCTCATGATCTACATGTGTACTTGAAGAAGCCAAGTACACATCCCCACCTTCATCTGAGGTGGTTTTCGCCTCTGCAGAAGGAGCATCATCAGATCCCTTTCCTTTATCAGGAGCTTTAGATTTACAATCCCTTCTGAAGTGCCCTTCCTTTCCGCATTTCCAGCACACCACCTTTGTAGGTTTTCCCAGAGATTTAGATCTCCCTCTAGATTTAGATCTCCCACTCGATGACTTATTTTTGTTTCTGTTCTGGGACCGTCCTCGTACAGACAAGGCATCACCATTCTGGTTGTCCATATTTTTCCGTCTCATCTCCTCCGTCAGCAAGGCTGAGACTATTTCATCAAACTGCAAAGCATTTGCATTGCTACCTATTGCAATAACCAGACTATCCCACGAATCTGGTAGAGAACACAACAGACTGATGCACTTATCTTCATCTGAAATTTTAATATCAACAGAAAATAATTGACTTACCACAGTATTAAACGCATTCAGATGCTCTGTCACCGAGTCTCCATCTTTCATCCTCAGGTTATACAGCTTTTTCCGCAGGAACAGTTTATTCACCAGAGACTTAGATTGGTACAAAGTCCCTAACTTGACCCACAAAGCCTTTGTCGTAGCTTCCCCTGATACATTCAACAATACTGAATCCGAGACATACAATCGTATTGTGCTCTTTGCCTTCCGATCCAACTTCTTCCATTCTTCATCGGTCACTCCCGATGGTTTAATACCTGGATCTACCGCGATCCACTGATCTTTATCCACCAACAGATCCTCCATCTTGAGTTTCCACAACTCAAAGTTCTGACCATTGAACTTCTCAATCTCTATCTTTCCACTGCTCGCCATCTTCTTTCACCACCAGAATCGATCTCGCAGATCTCCCACTGAACAGGGTCTACCACAGGCCCGAGCGAAACCCCTCAGCAACAAAGGTGTCCATTGGTATATCACTAGGAATGACTATTGATGATTGCCTCATTCTTCTCCTTTTCCTTTGTCTTTTCACCACAACTCGATGTTTGGGACTATAAAAGACATCAAGAGGAGGGATTTCTTCCACTTTAAGGACAATTTCGGATGAAGGGAATTCCGAGATGATTTCAATTTCATCTGTACTGACAGCTTTATCAGAAGCCCTATCAGTAAACGAGCTTTGTCCATTGTTCTAGGGTGTGCTGACTATTTTCTCCAGCTCAGTATTCTTTGCCCCTTGCTATCCTTTTAACTGTTGATCACACTGTTCCAGGCTTCATCCAATTCATTATTGAAGGGCGTTTTATCAGTATGTATTTCTGTTGATTTATCTTCCACTTCAATGTCTTTAGAAACCTGCTTTGAGTCTTGTCCTGAATTCTTCTCTTCTTGGGAAATCGGTTGAGAAAGACTCAACAAATCCAAAGGGATATTCTACAGTCTTTTTCCCTGTATTATTTTAATTGCGCTAGCTTTTCTGGATTAATTTTCAATGTAGCCAGGTGTTGTGCTTGTGAAAACATCTCGACAGACTCAAATAGGTCATCATAGTCATCATCTTCATGGCTAAATTCCCTGATTTTTACTTGAGCAGTAACATTTTGTGCTACTTTGTTTGGATCAAACTGTCTGCTAGGAACAATAGCAACATTTAAACATTTTATGTTATCAATTTCAAGCTATGTGTGCTTGAAATCATGTAAAGAATATACACCACATTGGATAGGGAATAAAGGCCATAAAGATTTCTTGGCTTCCTTTAGGGTTTTTGTCAATCCGTCCCCTACAGTTTGATAGGCAATCTCCTTGGCCAATAGTTTATCAGGGACATATAATGGGAGAACATGAGGAGTTGTTAGACTTCCATAGACTCTAACATAGGTAAATAGTTCTTCACCAAACCACCTACCTATAGGTATGAAATCAATTTTGGCCTCTTCGGACAGTCTTGGGGCTGAATTAAGGCTTCTGTGATCCATAACAATTATCAGAAGAAAGTTCGGCGTAAATCACAATCAGAAAATCATTGCCGACGCGTTTCGAACCAACCAGTGTGGTTCATCGTCACAATGAAACACACTGGTTGGTTCGAAACGCGTCGGCAATGATTTTCTAATTGTGATTTACGCCGAAATTTCTTCTGATAATAAGTCTTGGGGCTCTTTTATCAAAAACAGCGTGGTGTATTGGCAGAATGACTCCTTGGAAAATTTTATAAAAATGGACGTGGAAATTAGACTCCCACGGGATTTTATGATATACATGGATTGGAGTGGGGTCTTGAATGGTCCATTTCCATCCCATGATTGCAAAATATGAAGTGAAACATACTGCATCCATGATATATGTGCTCATAAAAAATGGTGGAACTACTCTTGTAGTAACATACCGATTTTGTATTGTATTCTCGGATTTGGGAGGCAATGTTATTTGAAAGGATAATGCCCCAACCCATTATATAAGAATCTGATGTTGCCTCAATAAGAGGAACCCATTCAACTGAGAATTTAGATGTATTGGGGTACCCAACTAGCCTACACATCATAGTTGCGACATAAGAATAGGAAGAGGTGAGAGAAGATAAAAAGTACATACTTGACTTTTCATGTTTGTGTTTGTTTGGGTAGAATCTCCATCATCTAATTAGATCTCATTCCACCTCATTCTCACTTGCAAACTATTCGAGGAAAGTTGTTTCATATACCTTATGTGGTTCAGTTATATGGTACATTTTCTTCAAATCTTGAGTTGTAAAATACCCGATGACTATTTTTCTTGAAGTCAAGAATTTCCTATCGTCGATATTGATGTTCTCAATTATCCATTTCACCATATCATTATAAGGAATGATCTTGGGTCAAGCAGCGATCCTATGAAGTAAAGAGCTAGCAAATTCATAGTTGGAGGCTTCAGAAGATGAAGTAGCATTCGTTGTTACCACTCCCTGAATTAACTTGGGTCCTTCACTTTCAAGAAATTGATACATAGATTCCCATTAGGATGATCCACTATTTATCGTGCACGTACTGTCCAAGAAAAGCGGGGGCATTTCTGTTACTTCGGAAACAAGAGGTGTGGGTTGCGAAGCTTCCATGGTTTTCTTTCCTTACTTTACTTTGGTCATTCTACTACACTGTTGCTTTTCGGGATTAGCCTGCAATTGGAAACATAGAGGAATGAAGAAAAAGATGTTTGAAATGCAGGAGCGTTAAACATACAAGGTTTAAAATTATGGAAAATATAGTTGAAATACGAAAAAATCTGAAATATCTACATATAGACCATCAAATCACCTTGGGGATTTAAATCATAAATACTGTTACAAGTCCTTAATAACCGAAATCATGGATTCACATGATAATTTATTATTCAATGAATAGATCGTATCACAAAAACCTTTCAAACGGTAATCGTAAACATGATGTCTCATTGTGTTTTCCCAATATGTGATTGTGACACCATTATATCGGTGATTTGGGTATCGGAAGTCTGAGATGCGATGATTGTAATATCGTAATCGAGGGTTTGGAGTGGAGGGCAATGGAAATGAACAAAAGCCTTTTTCGATTGCTAAATTGTGAGGAATGATGTGGCAGTGGTGCAGGCCCAACCGATGACTTAATATTATCTTTTAACATGCTTTTCCTTCGTTTTATTCATTCTTATGATTTTATTAAAGTCATGCTTTAATAAAAAGTCTTATCGCAGTCAAAAGATCAAAAGTGAATGGAGCGACCTCCCTTTTTCCAATTTGTGATTCATCCAGACGCAACATATTTATAGGGTTGTGTTAATTGTTATATCGTGTCTAGAAGGTTTATCACATATCGCAATCAGAGTGGTCCTCAAGTCTTTTTTAAATCACGCTCGTTATAAGTTTTGTGGTGCAGGTAAGCTCTGATATAGAGCAGATATTTAACAATAATTAAGGCTTTTAAAGCTTAAGTATGTTTTTGTTCTCGGGGGATATACGCATTGGGATATGTGATTTGCAATATACTTTATCGCATTCCATCATTTCAAAAGGATAAAACTGGGACTTGCTCATTGGGGCTTGCGAAGTGAAATATTTCCATGAGGCCAACTCATTTGAGTTGTTTAGGCCAATGAAATTTGGATTTTTTATTCAAATAAACTCAAATTTGTCCTTTTTAAAGCACTAAAATGTTTTATTTTTCTATGATTTAAAAATTTAAAAGGTCTCCATTATTTATATAATAATTTCCTAAGATATTTATATACAAATAAATGGGGGGTTGTTGAATAGCACAACAAGTACCTACTTTATGATGATTTCAAATTAAAGCTTCGCTTTTGTAATATTTGTCCTCATTAATCTTTTTTTCCCATCCATTACATGTTACTCTCATGAGCGGTTTCTTAGATTTCTTGTCATTTATGGCTTTATAATACGATCATAAAGTCTTTACAATTTCCTTGGGATATGGAATTTCTTTCTCTCCTTAAGTTGGTAAATCCTCATTGTAACTCGCACCACCTATCTTGGTACAAGAAGCTTTCATCTTTGACCCTAAAATTTCTTTCCTTGTATCAATTGTCAAGGTCTCTTAAGTCTTGAATAGATTACCCCAACAATCACTGATACAATTAAATGAATGTCCTAGTTAAGCATAGTTTATTTCCAAAGTTTGTTCTCAAGTCTTTTATATTAGTCATAGTTGTGGATTTAAGCAAAACTTTAATTTAGTTGATCATAAGTTTAAGAGATGATGTTGTTTAAGAGTATACTTGATGGTTGTTACTTCAATGGAAATGATAATGTGTTATTTTGTACATTTGACATAAGCATTCTGAGCCATTTTAAACCACATTTATACTATTGATTTCTCAAGTTCCTACTAAATAGAATGATATGTTATTGCCGAGGAACATCTCCTATGTAGCAAGTGAGGATTAAGAAGTAGGTAATAATGGTATTTTTTGTAAATACTTGTGCAAGTTTTGCAGGTACAAAAAATGAAAGCAAGGGAAATGCAAATACAAAAGGAGCAACAACAAAGGCAATTGTAGTAGCATCTTATTTCCCATATAAGAAGGAATGGGAATCATCCTTACTTTAATGGTGTTGCTAACTTCAGCAATTCTGAAAATCTGATTGCAAATTCAATGCCCAATGCCATGGTGTCGAAAATCCTTGAGGAACGTTAGAATTCTCCACACCAAAGAGAGGGATTTGATGATCCCACTATGAAGGTTATATAACTCCACTTTTTGTATCTCCATCTATATTTGACATTAATCTGAACAACTTTTGCATTATTCTATGAGAAAATATATGACATTATTTTGAAGGTTATATAACTTTGTTTTCTCTATTATATTTTTCACATTAGACAAATTTATTTTTTGTTTGTAATAAAGTTTCAATTTATTGGAATTTTATGTGGCTATTGCAATTATAAATAACGTTCTAAGTAATTGGATTTGGATTCCAGTAATTGATGCACATGGAGGCTTTTTTTTAATGTTGTTCTGCGTTTTGAGATATTTTCATCTCACCAATGTCAATGAGAAGCACTCTGATAAAGCAGCTTCATATGTTCAGGTGACCTCCCATATTTAACTTAACCCTTAATTATGTCAATAAAAATAAGGGAAATGTTTGTTATTTATGGTACATACATATTAAGTTCAATAGATATGTTTTGAATTGTAATAATGGTCTTGTTTGTAAATACTTGTGCATATTTTGCAGGTACAACAAATGAAAGCAAGGGAAATACAAATACAAAAGGGGTAACAACAAATGCAATTGCAACAACATCTTTGTAACAACCCCTATAAAAGTTAATAAAGGCAAAATAAGACCACGGTTAAGGGACATGTATTCCAAGCTGAATGTTGGGCAAAGATATCCTTGTGGGCATCACTGGATGTGTTTATGACAAAGGGAAATTGGCAAAGGCAATGGCTAAGGCATTAAAAAGGAAAAAAAATCATTTTGGGACATATATTTGTGGAAATAAAGGAAAATACTAGAAAAGTAAGGTGAAAGGTCACAGGTTGCATGTGAGGAGGAAATTGAAAAAAAATAATTTAAAATGAAGAAAATAGAGGCTTCATTGATAAAAAGGCTTCTAAGGATCAGTTTGTAACATTTTGTCGGTTTAGTTTTGGAACTCTCTCATTATTCTATCTCTCTCACTCTCACTCTTGGAAACTTAGAGTTTTCTTGGAGCACTCTAGTTTTGGAGCAAAGAAGGGAAAAGAAAGCAAAGGAAAGCAAGGATCAATCAGCTCCAGCAGGAATACCTGTAGGTAACATATTGCATGTGTAATTTCCTAGCTAGTTTTGACATGCATGGCTTTGCATGTTGGTGTATGTTTCTCTTGCTTTCAATGGCAAGGTTTTGACATGCATGCATTTGCATGTTGGTGTAGGTTTCTCTTGTTGTCAGTGGCATGGTTTTGTCAGGTTATGACAGTGTTTTTCATCCTAGCCTTTCCTTTTTCCGAATATCCATGGTGTGATGGGATTGTTTTTTCGGTTTTGAGCTTTGGAATTCCTGGATGGTTTTGGAATCCAGGGTGGAGGTGGTCTCAGGAAAATCCCAAAGGCCTAGGAATCCCTTGATCGTTTTTGACGAGATACATGATAAATCCTAAGGGTGTTGTCTCGATTTAAGGCCTAGTGATCTGGTGTGGATTGTGGTAAATCCTGAGAGACAAGGAGACATAAAATTCCTCAAGGATAGTGATGGAGTCCAAAGGAATTCCTAGCTTAATTTGGTTTTGTGATCTCAGTGCCAGTTTTGGTGAGATGATGGTTTGGTGAGGGTGGAGGTGGATTAAACTCTGGATTCCCTTGGTTTTTTTTTTATTGGTTTATCCATGAGATCCCACATTCATGCTTGGAATATGGCATGGGGGTGGCTGGCTGAAAAAAAGATTTGGTTCAGCGATGTCTATGGTCGGGTGGTACGTGGAAGTCCTGAACCTGGTCGGATTTGCCTATGTTTAATAAAAGCTAAATTCTCTTGCTTTTGTAATTGTTAATATGTGGATTTAATAGTTGTTATTTTCATGGTTTAATGTTGGTTATAATCATGGTTATATGACTTGTTATTGTCATGGTTATTTCATGTATTTGCTTGTAACTGAAAGGATAATGGATGCAAGACGTAATTGATGTCAAAACAGTTAAGGGAATAGGTTGTTCGCTCCTTCTTTTCAAGTCTCGTATGAGTTATCAGTCATTTATGCTCTATCTTGTGTTCATTTCCTGTAGATTTCATTGATGCCAAGTGTTTGACATAATGTCAATCCTGATTGAGGATGGTCAAGTTTAGTCTTGGAGTTAGTTTTTTATTTTCAAGTCTTGTTATTATGTAAATCATGGATTCTAAAAGTGTCACTGAGTTATGGGCAGTGACTTGGGCTCTAGGCCTAAAAACGTGTCTCAAATCCCAAGGACGTTGGCACAACACTGAGCAGAATAGTCCTTGGACTCTGGCACACTTTGTTGTGGGAGCGTCTAGAGCCTTCTGGACTCTGGCACACTTTGTTGTGGGAGCGTCCAGAGCCTTCTAGACGCTGGCATGCCCATATCATGGGAGAATCCTCGGGTTAATTGGTTTAAAAACTCAGTATGACCTAGGTACTAGTTGCTTGAGATGTTGAGATGGTTCCTGGAAGTCTTATTGCCAATGTGGAATGGTTGTATGGTGTGTTTCCGTTGGTTCCACTTCCTTGAGGTGACTTAGGAGGTCAAATCATATAATAGTAATTTCACGTCACATGTTTATCCCAATTGGCCAGTTACTTAGTAGATGTGGTAGGAGAGCGTTACAATCTTCTTGCCCATATAAGAAGGAATGAGAGTCATCCTTCCTTTAATGGTGTTGCTAACTTCAACAATTCTGAAAATCTAATTGGAAATTCAATGGCCAATCTGGACAACTTTCGCCTTATTCTATGAGAAAATGTAATTATCAATATGACATTACTTTGTGCGTTGTTTTGAAGGTTATATAAATCTAGTTTCTTTCTATATTTTTCACATTAGGCAACCTTTTTTCTATTTTATGAGAAAAACTGATCATTATTTATTAAAAAGAATTGACAAAACTTTTCTGTAGGGAGAAAGCAAAGAATCTTTGGAATTATGTTGCAGTGCCATAATGAGATGTTTTTCATATTGGTCGTAGTTGTAAAAAAATAAAATTGAGCCTTGTATATGTTTCAGCATGAACGTGTACAGTGTAATCCTCCTCATCTTTGAGTAAATTTGCTTCCTAGGGGATCATTATGGCCTACCAAAATGTATTTACATGAAGAATCCATTTGATGCAACAGTTAATGTTTCTTGCATCTGCATAATGTGATACATTTAGCCATCCAGGTCTATCATATGCCCTTCTCTTAGCCTATTATCCACGTTTTACCAGTTTCTCTGATTCTAATGTTATTCCTATCAAGGTTAACAACCCTCGCACAATGGAAGCAGTGAATTATTAAACCTTAGGGAAGACAAAACACTTCAAATTCTATAAGTTTCTTAACTTACTATATGTTCATTTGTTTTGATAATTATGTTATGGGGTCAAAAAAATTGTTCATGTATTATGCAACCATAACTTTATATTTGAATATTGTTAACTGACATTGCATATCTGCAGGGACTACATCTACGCAGTGGTAGTTCCTGCCGGTGAGAAAAGTGGATGTAGATTGCATTAATTCTCCAAAATTATAGATCTTGGTATACTAATGCCAAGATAGACAAGTTTTTCCAAAATAATAGATCTTGGTATAAAATTCCAAAATAGACAAAACTTTAAACTTTAATAGTCGAATAAAAGTTTTAATTATTTCCATTGAGATGGTTTACAAATAATTTGCAATCACCTTTCAGGATGAATTTAAGGATTTTTTATGCTTTGCAGTGTTGTTTTAGATTATATGCTTTTCCATAAGGCATAAAAGGTAAATATTAAAATACCTCTATCTTGCTTCTTATTTGGCTCCACTTGCTTTTGCTAGGCCTCAGTTTCCTCTATAGGCTTTATTGAAGTAAAACTTAATATCCTATCATTTGATGATTAATTCACTGCATTCAGTGTTTTTTATCCTTGAAATTTGAAATTTGTTGAATCTTAAGTCAATTATGATTAATTCAACCTCTATTAAATGAATTTTAATCTAGACCTGAACTCTAGCTCGAAGTTGAACTTGAAGGTGAATAAAATGGGTAAATAATCGAAAGTTCACTCAAATTCAACCTTGAAATCCAACAAATAAAAAGAAAATTAACCCTAACCACTATTCCCCATGGTTTTCATATGGAAATTTGAAACCACTCTGTGCAGTTGCATACTCTTTTGCAAGTATACCCAACCTAGTTCGCAGCTCCAGCTTCCTTAGATTGACAAGTTTTCTCCTTGTCGTTGCATACCTCTAAGCTAGTTTTCCTAACCCACAATCATAGAGGCCTCCACTCAACACTGATATATATTTTAAATTTTGTAGTGTATTAAATTTAATGCTGAATTTTATGACGAAAAATTGTATTACTGAATTTTGCTAAAATTCAAGGTCGTCGAACTCGAAATCGAACCATATGAATTTTTGGGGCGGGAAGGGAGGTAGGTTCCACAACTATTGATAAGTCTCAATGATTCCCATGTTTTGTACTTTAATAGTATACCCTAACTTCATATTGTAACAAAGGTAGAAGATTTGTGGAGTTGGTCTAAGTAGCTTTTAAACTTTATCATTCAATAGGTTCTAGATATTGGTTTTTTTTTTCACTGATAGATGTATCGGTTATATTTGATATTGATTACCTTATCAAGGCTATTAGAGGATATAAAAACTAAAGGTTGATTGTGCTGGCAGAAGAATCTCAGCAAGTCAAGTAGGATGGTTTCACTAGAAATTATTTGAAAGAGAAACTCAAAAAAAAAACAAAAAACGGAACAACTCTTGTGGAAGATTGGGTACCAGAAGGATATTTTTTTGGCGTGTAGCTCGTTATCAATGTTGTTATGTAGTCACGAGATAACTAAAACTAAAAGCTCATCCTCGGAGATGCATATGACAATGTTCAAATTAGTTTGCTTAAATTAACCCATCAAAATAAAATCCAAAATAAAATAACAATTACAGGTGCTTGAGGAATGCCTCATAGATAGAGAAAAAATTATTGCTCACCCTACTCAGAGGTAGAAACTTTTGTAGAATGAAAAAATGTAGGAATGCACCTTAGTAATGCTTGGGCCTTTCGTTAAATTTTTGTAGTAGAAGTGATTGTCATAGTTTATTCTACTTGGTCGGTTAGATGTCAACTTAATATTAACCTTTCCTTAGGGCCTTTGCTAACTTTTATAATTGATCTTTGCTCATTCATATTTGTGTGATATTAATAAGTAATTGAGTGAAATGCAATTGCATCCTTTTTGAAATATAGGGTAGGTATTTCTTGATATAGACTTCAGTGGATAGATGGCATGAATGCCATATGCACATGGCAGGATAGTTGATGTTGTCCCAATAATTTGCAGGAAATATTTGAGTATGTTTGATGTTCAAGGAGGTTTTTTAATAACAACAAAGTTTGTTTAGAGCTAATATGCTTTGGAATATGCTCATCTCAACAGTCAGAGAACGGTGACAACAGTTCATGAGGCAAAAATAATGAAGCTCGTTGATGGAATTTTCTTGCATTCTTTTCGTGAGGTTGCAAAGAAGTACCCTGGCATAAACTATAATGAGATCATTGTTGATAACTGTTGCATGAAACTTGTTTCAAATCGTGAACAATTTAATTTTATGGTATGCTTCTTTTTTATCAATGTGCCAGGGACAATAGGAAATATAACACATTGTCCAAATAATTGTACCATATGTAGTTCAAAGCTATGTGGCATTTTATCAATGCAGCAAGCATTATGATAAAATATAATATATTGAAACAAAAATTATTGAATTATAAATTGAATAACAATGATTTCCAATCCTCATGTTGTGTCATTTGTTGCAACTAGGAGAAAAAAATGTAGCAAAAATCACATAGAAAGTTTAAAGATTTGAACTGAAAGTTGGACACTCAAAATATTAAGCAAGAGTCCATATTGACTCACTCGAGCCATCTAGATTGTCTAAAATCAACAAATAAAAAATGGGAATAAGACACTTTTGCATTCTAATATTCCAAATATTAACCTAAAATTATAGATCTTACCACAATATCCATCAACATTAAGCATCCATTAACTGTATTAAATGCATTATGGACAAAATTCCAGGTTGCAAAATATTAAACTGCAAAAGAAAAAAGGGTCAAATATAAATATAGATTTGACAGACTTCAAAACCACACACCTTTGTCAAAATATGAACATGATGTAGAGGAACAAGGACTAACCAGATAAGTCACACAAAAAAACCATCAAAATTTGGAGAACATGCTTCTATCAACATTCCAAAATAGTGACAATCGTAGCAAACATGACCATTATGGAGGCAGGTGATAGTAGATGCAATTTGGTGCATGATTGCCTAAATCTCTCTCATGATATATTTATCACTCTTATCTCTTGAGACTCTATAAAATGGACATGAGGATGAAAATTACACAAAACAGATAGTATTATTGTGGCTTGAGACTGTAGGAACAAAGCATAGTTAATGAAAAGAATTTGCATATTTGAAGGTGGCATTAAGATTGCAACATGAAGAAGTGGCATGGGCATTATAAGGATAGCAACAAACCCTTTCTGAATGAGCTCATTGTATGTCACAACATTCAAGTTCCATTTTTCAAGTAGGATTGCTCACAACTGCACAGGATGGCATCAACAAATGTAGGTTTGATGGCGTCAATAATTGTAGGATTGTGCACCACTTCAAGATGGTGTAGGAGCAGAGTTAGCAGATTTCTCTTAATTGTAGGATGGTGTCGGAGCAGAGTCAATAGATTTCTCACAACTACAAGATGGTGTAGGAGCAGAATTTGCATATCAGAGTCAGTGAAGAGCCATGGAGAGGAGACATAAGAATTCCCAGCCAATGTTAGAGTGGAATCACAGGATAAGGATAATTGAATTATGTGGAAGCGATGAAGAATTTTGGCGGTGGAGATACTCTGTGAAGGACACGAAGTCACATGCAGAAACTGAGATAGAGTAAGGTGGCAAACATTTTAACCAATAGGTGTCACATATGGAAGATAGAGTATCATGTCCTCCATCCCTCCAACTTAGGTTACATCAAGATTTCCAAATTCGTAAGTTAAAACTTAGGTTATTATTGCTGTATTGAGGCTCCTGTGATCCATATCAAGTTTAAGAGAGATTCTTTCGGCGTAAATCACATGATGTTTCATTTGTCGACGTGTTTCGAACCAACTAGTGTGGTTCATCATCAAGACAAGTTGAATGAACAGATCTCGCTTTTGCATATGAACCACACTAGTTGGTTCGAAATGCGTCGACAAATGAAACATCATGTGAATTACACCGAAAGAATCTCTCTTAAATTAGGTTATTATGTTTGTAAGAGTATCATGTTTCTTGCTTCCTACATCAAGTTTTGTAAATTTGGAAGCTAAAACTTAGGTTATTATGTTTGTAATCCAAAAAATAACAAGTTAAAACTTTGGTTATTTTTCTTTATAGTGAAAAAAATTACATTTTCCTCAAATGCTTTTTTCCAATGAAATTTAAGATAACTGATTTTCATTTTATTATATAAATAACAAAAAATCATTATTCTATGTGAACCGTGGTAAAACATTAAAAAAATATGGTCAACCGACGAACTAATATGTGTCAAATGATCCACTAACTACCTATTAATTGCTTTGTCATTTTTTCATATGCAGCAGTTTAGCCAATGTTTTTTAATAATTCTGAATTTAAAATGAGATAAATTTATTTTCATGGTTTTTTATTGAACAAAACTATTTGAGCTCTTATTGCAGGCTTTGATCTTTTCGAGGCATAATTTTTCAAGATTTGTCAAGATACCCAAAGGTTTATCAAAGTCGTGGCATAATTTTTCAACCTTTCTAAAGATAGCCAAAGTTTTTTATCAAAGTTGTTTATTCCTTAAAAGATAAATTATCCAAAGTTTTTATTTTTTCATAGTAAATTATTACATATTCCAAAATTTAGGATTTAAGCAAAGTTTTATGTTTTCTCAAGCAACCGATATAAAATCAATTTTCATCAAGTAGCCCATATAAAAGCAATTTCCATGAACGTTTTCATGAAAAGTGATGTCCCATTGTGGCTCTTGGCATGTTCGCCATCTGACATGGTATTTACCAAGCCATGGTCCTTACCAATACATTTCCCAACTTCTTCCCTTTCTTTGTCATTTCCCATTTTAGTTTTCTAATCAGGAATGCTCAAGAGTCAATACTACATGGAGGGGGCATCCTGGTAAAGGGGTAAAAGCATTTTTTCCTAGTAAAATGAAACAACTTTCAAAAGGACCATATCTCTTTCGCCGAGTACCATATCCCATTTGCCCAATTCTTTGAAGCATCATGAAGCAGCAATCACTCGATACATTGAAGAAGGTTTATCATCACAATATCCCTTTTGAATAAAATTACAAATAAGACGAAAAAATGCAGACAAGTGACAAAACAAAAGGTATTTCATGCTCTTGCTTACAATTTGAAATTGTTTGAAATTAAAATTAGGAATATATAACTGAAGGAAATTCATCAAATCCACTCAAAAAATCACCTACCTCTTTTAGACAATCCACTTGATTAATAAGTTAAAGCAACACAGAGAAGTTCCATATGCACCAATAGATACCAATCAAATCAACCAAGTTCTTCGAGAGCCAATACTGCTAGAACTGAAGCGATATCTAGAGCAGTGAACACAACTGAGTCTGCTCCTGACTATACAATCAATGTGCTTGGAGTCAACGTGAATTTGAGTGACTTAACTTTTACATCTCGGTCCAAAACCCTGTAACTAAGCTACTAGCAAATATGGTCGGACACTCACCCAAGCTTTCGAAGTTGAGGCTATTGCATTGGAAACGACTCTATGAACAAAACTTTGACATGAGACTATAAAATGTGTCCTCCAAAGATCGAGCCTAAGTGTGAGTGAGACTACGGGAAGAGGTGGCTTAAGCTTGAGCGATCGATGAGATGTAGATTGAGTAAGAATCTACAGCATATGAAATCTTCAACATGGGCAATGTCACAGGTGGCATAAGCTTGAGCGATCAAGGAGTTGTATTGAATAAGAATCTGCAACATGTGGAAAGCCATTTTTCATGCAGTGGGGATGTGTTAACACATAATATTGTTGGTCGCGTGCATGACATGTGATTTAACATAAAAAAAAACAAATTAATTTGTTTGCATGGCTTCACATCCATATCAATTAGTGTTGTGATAGTATAATATAAATTGAGAGTTACTATAGCACACAAGCTTACTGTAATTTTGTTCCCTTCCCATCTTTCCTTAAGCTCTAGCCTATCGTTGTCGTCCCTGCACAATTTAAAAGAGAGCCTTGCACAATTTCATCCATTATTTATTCTGGTAAAGCAATCTCCTGTAACTATGATGAGATGATGAAATGAGTTATGCATGAGATGAAAGCATTTGGAGGCAAAATGGACATTTATCCCTATATAGATCCATGTGAGATTGACTCCACCAACATTTCAATTATTATGATGATTACACCACCTTATTTATCTAGCTATCAGTAATGAAAGTGTTGTATATTATGTAGAAACCAACTTACTTTATTAGGGTTATGATTACACTTAGATCAGGGTTATGATTACACTTAGATCAGCTAACTTGTTCGAGTGAATCAGAAATAAAATTTGGAGGCTAGAAACTGACTCGGGTTAAAAATAACATTCAGGACATGTTGGTTAAGAATCAATATCTGGATGACACGGAAAGGCAAAAGTTCTAGCGGATAGTATCTCATTATTGAAGAACTATGTCACGCTGAAACCAAGAGAACTACTGCCTTGCATGACCAACAGAAGCAAGAGCTTCCAACTTTGGGCCTTCTGACCCCATAACCATTCTAGTGTGTGGTCAATATACATTCGTTGTCTAATGTTAAGTTTCACTAACATAATCTTCCTACCTAATTATGCATCCATCTTTATTGGTAGGTCCATCAAACCATTGATCACATTATTACACTTTTGCGTCATCGAGGAGTAAAAAGCAATTCATACATGTTTAGAAGTTCCTATGGCTGTCATAAGCAACCCCGGTGATGAATGAATTTATTCATAGGATATGATAAGATTTTTCATATCCCTCCTTGTTGGATAACATTTTAATGCCCTTCCTTATCTTTCTAAGCTTCTTTTCCCTACATTCTAAACCATATTAGTGAATATTAATGAGTAATCATGCCGACCAGCTAGTGAGAGCTAGTATTACCATAACGCTTTGGCATGGCATGTAAATAATTATTATGAAAATCTAACAACCTTTGCGAAAATTCCATGTAATAAAATTAAAAATAATAACCACGGTTGATGGGACACTTATTCTAAGTTGAATGTTGAGCAAAACATCCGAGTGTGGGTGTTCATCAGTTTAGTATGGCTAAAGGAAATTAGCAAGGGCAATGGATAAGGCTTTGGAAAGAAAAAATGGCATTTTTGGCACATTTATTTATGAAAATAATGGAAATTAGGAGGAAAGGAAGGTGAAAGGTCATAGGTTGCATGTGAAGAGGAAAATAATGGAAAATGAAGAAAATAGAGGCCTAATTGAAAAAAAGGCTTCTGAAGATCAACTTGTAACCTTTTGTAAGTTCATTTTTGGAGCTCTCTCATTATTCTCTCTCTCACACACTCTTGGACACTTAGAGTTTTCTTGGATCATTTTGGCATTAGATCAAGAAAGGCAAAGAAGGCAAGAGGAAATAGAGATCAAGCAAGGAAGAGCAGGATCAAGCAGTTATAGCAGTATTCTTTGCAAGTATTGATTTGCATTTGTATTTTCCTTGCTATATTTGGCATGCATGGTATTGTATGTGGTTCTTTTTTTGTTATATCATGGGTTTTTCTAGGTGTGACAGTGTTTCCAACCTAGCATTGCCATTTCCAGATAGCCATGGTGTGATGGGGTTCTCATGTTTTGGTTGAGTTGGATTGTCGGATGGATTCGAAACTAAGTGAGGTGGATCTCTGAATGATAGAACACATGGCCTAGTGGTCCCTGAACCGGACTGTGGATCACGGTAAAGTCATTGGCCTAGTAACCCCTGAGCCAGATTGTGGGTTGCAGTAAAGCTAGGATTGTGTTGCCTCGATGGGCCTAAGAATCCTTGTCGGTGAATGGCAAGATATACGGTAAAGCCAAGAGGTGGATTTCTCTCCATTGGGCCTAGTAATCTCAGGTTAGGATATGTGGTAAATCCTAGAGAGTGGGTCTTGGTTTAGGGCCTAGTGATACGGTGTGGATTGAGATAAAGTCTGAGAGACTAGGAGACAGGAAAATTTCTCACGGTGTAGGTGGAGAAATCTGGTGGCATCCATGCTTGTTTAGCCTAGTGATCAATTGGAGATCGTGGTAAATTTTGTTATTACATGTTTATTGTGTTGACCTAGTGATCCGGGATGGATTACAGTAAATTTTGGTCTCTATTGATGACGGTGAGGTGGTTTAGCCTCAGGATGCCCTGGTTGGTTCCTTTGGTTTGAGTCCCACATTCATGCTTGGAATATGGCAGAGGGGTGAATGGCTAAGAGAGATTTGGCTCATCCATTCTATGGTCAGGTGGAATGTGGTAGTCTCATCTCGGGTTTGGATTTCGCATCATCAATATGAGGTTATTTCTCCTTGTATTTCTATGAGTAATATACTAGTTTATATGTCGATTATATGGTTATGATTTCCTTGGTATTTATGTTGCTATTATGTTGGTTATGTATGTGTTTTATGATAGTGGCTATGTATGGCTCTCATCATGTTTTTACTTGTAAATGAATGAACAATGTATTATGATGTAGTAGATGATAATGCAACAAATGATATAAGGGAACAATGCTTCATAGAGATTCTCAGATAAGTATGAGACACCCATGCTTAAATTTGTTGTTTACACTTGTAGATTACATATTTGTGATATGTTTGACGAAATGCCTGGCATGACTAGTATGGGTCTAGTGAAGAGCTTGTTCAAGTATTTAGATTTTCATCGTTGTTTCCTTGTTATCTCTTTGGTCTGAAGGTGTCATTCAATTCTGCGCAGTGACCTGAGCTCTGGGTCTAAAAAAATGCCTCAAATCTTGGGGACGTTGGCACAACACTAGGCAAATAGTCCCTGGACATTGGCATGAGAGCGTCCTGAGCCTATTAGATGTTGTCAGGTCCATATCATGGGAGCGTCTGGGGGTCAAGTGGTTTAAAACCTTAGTGTGACCCAAGGGCTAGCTCCTTGAGTGGTTGTGATGGTTCCTGGGAGTCTTGTAGCTAATGTGGAAGGTCTGTATGTTGTGTTTCCATCGATTCCACTTCCTTAAGGTCACATAGGATGTTGAATCTAATCATGGTAGCCTCTCGTCACATGTTTACCCCAGTTGGTAGGTTACTTGGGTAGATGTGGGAGGAGGGTGTTACATTAAAGATGAACACGTTGCATGAAAATTAATATTTAACTAAATGAAATAGACACAGAACAATTAATTAATAGAATATTTTTCTTCTAGGGACATTCATTGTGCCACATGTGGCCCTTCTTGCAGATAAGACGTTTTCTTCACTACATGTTTCCCTTACATCATTCAACTCATGAGGGTCCCATCTTGTCATCTGCTTTTGAATTTCCTTGTATCTAGTTTGAATAAAACAATAGATTCTATGAAAACCAGTACTAGATTGTTGTGTGCATTAACAGTGGATTTGACCTCTATTCCCCTACAAATATAGAACTCATTTCCAATTTTTTCGAAATTGTCTTTTGGTTTTGGCCATATTTTGCTGCTTCTTTTTTGACACTGTCATTTCCCCTAAAATGAATGAAATTTTTGCCTTGTACCAGTGTCTGTTGCAGGTGAGAGTGTAATTATGATGATTATGGGCACTGCAAATCCATTGTTAATTCATGGATTGATGAATCACTATAGGAACTCACAAGAGGAATAGAGCAGGAAAGGGTGTTGTTAAAGAACTTACTATTTTTATCCATATTTCAAGGACTATCGGCAACACATATTTTGGCTAGTTGGTTATAATTATAAATTTATTTTTTATTATTTTCAGTTTGAGATGTCCATAGCAAATAAAATATACCATATATTAGAGTTGTCATGTTGCTCTAGGAAGTTTGATAGATAATTATGACGGCTTCTCTTACGTGTAAGGTGGCAACTAATTTTCCTACCTTCTTTGGAAAATGGGAAAAATATATCCATTGTTGAATACATTCTTCATGTATAATTTTGATTTTGAGCTGGTAAATTTCAGGGTTGAACTGTAATTCTATACTTATTGGGCACTCGCATTCTCACTACAGCTTGTGAGACCCACGTCATCTACTTATGAATTTTCCATATAGCAGGCACTACTACAATCTTGGTCTCTATTTTTTTCACGGGTGGGAAAACCTATCATAAATCAGTTGTCAAACCATCACTGAGGATAGCCATCTCTAGCTACTAATTGCGAATTCAGGATGACTCATCATCGTTATTCAAGGAAAACCACGCCACCTGGAATAACCTGTTGGTGGTCCATAAGGGGGCAAGCTTTCACTCATGTTAGATGCCTCTGGGTCTTGGGCCGTTAACATGTTTCCTTACGTCCGAGGAAGATGAGCTCTTAGCCAAGTAGAAACACTTTTAGGGCATACTCTAGGCTCATCTTGGTCTCTGTTATTTTGTAACCATTCAAAATTATAATATTAAATAATTATTTGTTGTTTTATAATTATTCATTTTTACTATATTTTAGTGAAGATGCATTTGAATTCATAATGATGCATTTGAATTCCTAATGATGTACACTTTCTTTTATTATGTGTTTACTTGGTTATATTTGTATATATGAAATCACCAATATAGCTTTATGATCACTTATGCATAATCTACTTTCTTTTCTTTTTTTAAGACAGGGTACCCGTATATATGTTCTGAGCACATTATTTACTATTTTTTATGAGGGCTTTGAGCTCATAATGAGTTATCCCTTTTCTGAGTTGGAATTGTGGTTGTGATAATATTTACATTGAGCAACAACCTATCTTTAAAATCGTTGAAAGTAAATTGAGGCACTATTTTGCATTCATATCTCTAAAAAGTTTATGATCATGGAAAATCTATATATATATATATATATATATATATATATATATATATATATATATATATTCAGACAAACCGGGGATAATATGCATACAATATTCTATTCAAACTCTATTTGGGGATTGAGAAATTCTTCCAACAATGAACCGTCTAAATGCGAAGCACCTCTTATACAAGTTCTTGGCCCATTTACTAAGAACATGTTAGCATCAATTAGTGCATAGCAAAATAAAATAAAAAATTATTTCTAGATACCCACCCATAAAATCCTTATGATACTAGAAACCATTTCCAGTTGAATGCAAAAAAAATTAAAACAAATTGTTGCCATCCTCATAAGGTTGAAAGCACACTAAGGAATGCCTTGCAAATAAGAATACGATATTCTATTTAATTTGTTTCAAAATCAAAATAAACAAGATCCGCAAGCAGCAGTAGTCCCTGCTGGGCCTAAAATCAAATAATAAACTAATTACAGCTTTGGAATTGATGAAAAGAGACGTGGTAGCACTAGTAGGGCTATAATCATTTATGTTTGCTCGAGTCGTTAAGAATAAGCGAATGACCTCCAAATATCAGTAGTGTGATTTGCAGCAAAAGAAAATTTTCAAGACTCAATAATATTCTGTCAAGGAAAATTAAGTCAATTTCTAGAAAATATGTTGAGGACAACGCATAATTCCTGCATCAGTGAGCATCAGTACAAACCCTGTTCCTACAGCTGGTATCAGAAACCACCACTAGTATCCCTGTAGTCAACGCCTATTTCGACTTTCTTAAGGCAACTGAAAATTGCTCGGATTTTGTGGCGATGCACTTCCTTTGGGATGAGGACCAAAAAGGATGAGTCAGTACAACCTCCTGTTTGACACTTTTTCTGTGTGAGCCAGCATATCAAGGAGATCATTTTTCATTATTTGCCAACCTGCCCTGTAGAAATGGATTTTAAATCCATCGAGACCCGATTCTTGGTCTAGAAAGAAACTCCAAATCACATTGATCACTTCCTCTTCCTCTATTCTTTTGCACAACTCTATGTTTTGTTTTCCTCATTTGATAGGAGTGCAGTGATGTTGAATAGCGTATCTTGGACATCATTGTGATCGGTCTCAGCTCCTTCGTTGTATAACTCCTCGAAATTCCTGAAGGTTGTCGTCTTTATTGCTGCAAATTCTTCCACTCTAGTACAATCTGCTAGCACTATCTCTTTTACAGTGTTCTTTTGTGTTCTCTGTCGATCATTTTTAAAAAATCAAAAGTTTACAAACTATGTTTGAAAATAAATATAACAAAGTAAATGTTAATATAATTGTCTAAAAATTAAACATGTCGCATATTAACATAATTGAACTATAGTAAGAATAACATATCACAAATTAAACATTAGACGCGTTACATGTTTGATTTTCGGTCAATGATATTTGGATTTGACAAATGAAAAATCATTAAAATATATTAAGAAATACATTACCTAGTTCTAAGTAGAGCATAATGCAAATATATCCATTGAATGCTGCAAACTAGAGAATTGTGCATTGTAATTTTTAAAACACTCACATTTAATGCATTGTGTCGGCATGCAGAAACACGCTGACAGAGTGGCTATGTTTGTTAGCAACTTGCCCAAATTGACCTATCATCCTCCATGCATGTTCGCCAAGTCACTTGAACTTCGGTTACTTCGTTACTCTTGAGAAATGATTAGAATCGTGGGAGCTATAGTAAGGCACGAACTAGAGAAATGACTAGAATTGGGGGGAGGCACAGTGAGGCACAAACCTAAGAACATTGCAGAGCTGCACTAATTAAGAAAATTCTTCTCTTTTCATGATTTCAGATTCATTTTATTGCTGAGTTCCCAACCCGTCCCCTCTTCTTACAAGTGAAATTTCACTTCTTGTCTTATTTCCTACAATACGTATCAGTGTGCTTAAGCCCGACCTTGATTTCGCGAAGAAGAACAGATTGGACGAGCTAAATAAGAGATCTCGTCCAAAACCACCTTAGCTCATGTCAAGCTTATTTCCTTGGCCTTCTCTTTCGCTCAGTATTTCGTACTTCAACTCTCCAGAACACCTGCACACAAAGGGACAACCATGGTTTTCTCGTTACCATCAACAATAGGTTGGAATAGGCCAGCATTTCTTGTCTTTTTTCCCATCTTTCGATGAGGGGGCTAAGGCAGATAAATGTCAATCCTATTTAAGGACCCGAGACCTGTTAGCATAGATGGTTTTAGTGTGCATGCACGCAGGACTTAGAATTGTTCAGATGAGGTGCACCAATCCCCCGCTTTAAGGCAAGTAATAAGGCAACGAGACAAGGCAAGTCAAAGCTCATGATTAACTTTAGTCATGTTATAGGGAAAAATTCTTGACTCTTGAGTTGCAATGGATCCAGATAGAAAACATTCTCCCTCTCATCAATGCCCTTCGCGTGATTCTGAAACATGGGCTTCATACTCAACTCGGGTTCCTTTATGGCGCCAATGCATATATCAACTCATTTTTGAAGTTGGAGCTGCTGGAAGGGTGATGGAAGTCCACTAATGAAGAATTAGTGACCCTGTGCTCTCAGCGCCTGACTGTCGGAATCGACACAACAATTACTACACTGGAATGGGAAATTCTTCGCATTGTGATGCACCAAGATATTCAAAAAACCCTCTACCAAGAGATATGCAATGTCGTGGATGACATAAAAGTGGAGGACAATGAAATTGACAGCATTCCATACTTGAACATTGTGCTGAAGGAGACCCTACAAGGACACCCTATGGGTCACTTCATCTTGTCCCATTTAGTCACAGAGAACTGCAAGCTCAGGGGGTATGACATTCCCTAGAGGATCAATGTGGAGTTGTACACGACACGGATGTAAGTAAGTCATACCATAAATTCCTATCAATGTTTATATCATATATGTTAGATATTCAACATCACTAGAGTTAGAAGCTTAAGTTGCAGTTGCAGAAAACGATTGCAAATCATACCCTAAATTGCTATCAATGTGTTGTAGGTCAGATCCTAAATTGCTACCAATGTCTATCTAAGATATATTACATGTGTGATCATGAATTAAGATATATTACATGTATGATCCAGAATGAAGATGTCTTTATTATTAAAAAACAATGAAAGAGGAAAGAATTCAAATAGGTACTTGATTCCCGCATTATAAATCTAAAAACTGATTTGATTTATAACTTACTTGTTGTTTTGTCCCCATTTAGAAGATCCAACTAGTTAAGCATACAATATACAAGCTTGACATAAAAGTTTAGATGATCTATTAACTGCATTTTTGCAATGTTTTGGTTAAAGCAGAGTAAAAGCTAACTTACTATGCATGGTGTAGCTACATGATTTTTGTGCAGTGCACAAGTTCCACAAGACTTGAAAATTTGGAATTGCAGACAACTATGTCTTTGACACTTGAAATTTCAAACAACTTTGTTTGAAATGGCACATAATGTTGTATAATTTCGAATGAAAGACAGCTTTGAATGATGTATCTTACTTTGGTATTAAGATAATACTTGTCTGACATTATTGTAAGCTCTGATTTTGAATTCAATGAATAGAAACAGACAAGGATTATGCCAGAGAAAAGGCTCTGCACTTGGAAAATATTCTCTGCCCGGGGGCTAGGATGGCGTTTGGGTCATATGCAGTCTTTCTTTGAACAAACATGATCCACTTTTCCCCAAAGTGCGTTTTCCAATCTTGCTCGGTCGTGTGATGGGGGAGATATTGTTTGGCACCGAGACCTGCTCATTGACAGAAGTTCAGTATCTTTTGGTTTTGATCTATCAAATAGTCTAAGCGCTCAGTAGTCGCTGGTATGGCAGAACACAAGAAAGCTACCAAATAAAATACGTCCTCATTAGGAGTCACCGCTGACATTCTGCTATCCCACATGGAAAATGTTAAAGTATTGAGAAATATAAATGGAATGAATTGCTATTGCCAAATAAATAAGATAACAAAATGGAGGTAAGCGTGCTTACTTATTGCGGTTCACAGGGTAGATAAGAACTGGCCCATCTTTAGGGTTTCTAAGCATATCTTTGAAAACTGCTACGTCGAACTCTGCAATTTTTCTCTTGGGAATAATTAAGTTGAGCTTGTAGAAAGGCGATTAATCTACTCATACTTTGACTCAGTAAGAATAGTTACAGTCTGAACTTGAGCTTCTGTTCATACACAAAAATCTCATAAGCAAAGAGGCTATCAGAAATGCAAAAATATCATAAGCAAAGAGTTTATCAGAAAGAACAGAGAGGCTATCTGTATGTAATTTCGGCACAGAAAGGCAGTGTTGTGTCCAACACCAGGGAGGTTACGACATGCAGCTTGCCACGAAGTTGTTGACTGCATGGGATAGACTTTGCGGTGGCTTAATCTGTGGAATAAATTTGCGGTGGCTTAAGGTGTGGACTGCATTTACGCTGAGCTCCAAACAACGCCAAATTGTTTATCCTAAGTTTTAAGAAAAATATGCATTCGAGCCCCAAACTGTTTATCCTAAGTTTTAAGAAAAGTGTACAGTCGAACCGGCAATAAGAGGTCCAAACAAAAACATTGGATAAAAATTTGTTGAGCAGAACATTTTATTTAAAACATTGGTTTAAACCTAAAATGTACCGAATATATTAATCGGTCAAAGTGATTTAATAACTAGTCAACGCTGAAGCAATCGCAATAGTCCCTGCTATGCCGGAGGCAGGGACTAATAATGTAACAAACCAACACTATGAATGCAGAGACCCTTTCATAAGCTTTAAAAAAAACAACGTTCTTACCCTAATCTTCAAAAATTATATGCTACTCAATTTTATAGTTCTTAAGGTTCTTGAGACCACTTGAGCATTGAAGGATATACAACAAAAATAAAATAAAATAAGGATTTCCAAAGGCATTTATGCATCCAATGCATATAATAGTATATTGTCTAATCCACAATAGGATTAATTAGCTAAATTCAAAGACAATAGAATTAATTATGTGTGTGTGTGATTTCCAAACTAAATAAGAGGGCAAATCCTACCAGGCCCACAAGATTAATTAAATCAGATTTTGCATAGAGCAAAGACATTGTCTGTCATTGGCAACAGTTAGGATGCGATAAGGAAATAAAAGTAAATTTTTTCTCTATTTTTTTGGGAGAGAAAATGACATATTATGAAAATGAAAAAAAACCGTCCATGATTGACAAAATTCATCCAATTCATGGACAATTTTAAAGAAGCAAAAACAATGCCTAAACGTTAGTACTAAATATATTGTTGTCACCTTTCCATATTTGAAGGTATGTTCTTATAAAAATATAGCAATAACCTTTCCATATTTAAAGGTATGTTCTTCTAAAAATATAGCAATAACTCCTCTGTAACTACATGTTCGATTATAGGCGCGAGGGTTACATTTCATTGTATTTAGTTACAAGGTTTTTGCCACTGCTAATTTAAAAGAAAGAACATGCCCTTGGTCAAAAGTAGATTCAATGCATGTTACAATGCGGCATTTTATAACTACTTATAAATTCATTGAATAGCAGGGATTAGTTGCTATACAACTTAACATCAACCATCAAATCATATGGTTTCTTTGAAAGGATAGGAGATTTTGTTGTAAGGATAATTTTTTCTTGCTATGTTATTTCATGGCTTTTCCTTTCACTTAATTTAGGTCTAAATCATCTTTTTATAATGATAATCATAATTTAATTTGCACGTGAGCTTAATTTATGTTTAATTCATGTTTATTATAATGATAATCATCACTTGAGCCTATGGGTGTTGAGTATGATAATAATAATTTAATTGGCACTTATGTGGGCACTGAGTAAGATGTTTTTGCAAGTGGTTGTTGATATGATCAACAAAAAGCGAGCTACTCATCAATGTTGCAGTTATCGTTATCGGGATATTATCAGCGAGGGGTAAAAATCGGAAAAATCGGAAAAAAAAAAAAAAAAAAAACAAAAACAAAATAAAAATAAAAATAAAAATAAAATAAAATAAATAAATCGTTAAAAATGGGGGAAAAATCATAAAATATAGAAATATTCATTTTTTCAAATTTTTTAATATCTATAGCATATACAACATAAAATAAATACATTGACAGATAAATATGATAAAAGAACTAATATATAAGATGTGTAATATCATTTCTAGTGCTACACCACATATAACAGTGAATCGTGTCCTGAATAGTAAGTCCTGACTCCTGAGTCAAAATATCAACGAAAAATATAATAATGTATCTCATATCACGAGTCATAATGTCATATACAATGAAATGAACCAAATAACTAAAGCCTAATACTATTGGTTTCCTCTGCCCCTCTTACGAGAAAATGCAATAGCTTTCCCTTTCCCTCTAGATGTAGATGCCAGTGGAGTTGGCAGTGGACTTTGTTGTGCTCTAGCTGAAAAACTAGGAGCTATAGGAGGTATACCACGTCCTCTACTAGTGGCAGGGGTAGCCCGGGTAGGTGGTGTCACCTCCTCCTCTTGTTGCTTTGCCTCCGCCTCCTCCTCCTCCTCCTCCCCCTCCACTACCTCCTACTCTAACCAATCATCGGCAGACTCCATGAGAGGCCTCTCAGCCTCAACCCTCCATGCAGCAGTGGTGTCAATCCCATCCAACGAGATGGCCTCCATATTAGGTATCCTCTCAAGTTGCCTCACCCACAATCGAAGATTGTAGTAGACGTAGACCATGTCATTAAGTCGTTGGGACTCCAACCTGTACAAAGATCATTAAATAATAATTATAAAAAATATATATATATTGTTTAATGAATTCAAAAAATTATTTGGAAATTTGCAATATTTTAAGTTTTGTTTTAAATTTAACATGTTGCGCTTCTTGTTGTGTATTTTTTCAAATACACTCCAGTTGTGCTCGCATCTTGAGGAGCTACATGTTTGGCTGAGGATTCGAATGGCAAGGTTTTGTAGAAGGGGTATCCTAGCACCATACATTCTTCACCATACATCTATAATAAAATTACAAATAAAATTTTAAATAAATATAAGAAAAAAATGAAATTTGAAAGTTGAAGCAAAGTATGAAGTTATGAACTTGAAGAGACAATAAAATTTGAAACAAACTAAAAAATACCTGGCATTTTAGTCGTCCTATCAGTCACAGCCATGTCAAAGCCAAATGTTCCATCTGCCATCCTGTATGTCTCAATTTCTTTGGAGATTTCTATACGTTCTGCTGGAGATCGCACCATCCTCTAAACACAGGTTAAGAATCCATCCATGATCTCAGCATCAAATACGAACCCACATGGGTAAGAAAATGTGAGGTTCAGGTAGATGCATGTAGCATGAATGGGACAATGGAGTGTGTTGTTCCATCATTCATCAATCACTTCCCATCGGAGGAGTTGTCTCTGAAACCCCTCATCTCCCTTATCATCATAGTAGGCCCGAATGGATTCTTTGGCCCTATCCATGGCCTCATACAAATAGCCCATTGCGGGCTTCTCACCATCAACTAATCGAAGAACCTTTACCAAAGGTTCAGTAACGGTGCACACCTCTCGCACTCCCGCCCAAAAGTCTTCTTGGTATGAAAATAATCTGCATATGGCCTCTCCCTCTGGTTTATGGCTCATTGTCAAAGCACGCCACTCCTCTGAAAGAAACATTCTCTTCACATACCACATAGAATTCAAGAGGGGTTGAAGAGACATGAAACTAGTGGCAAACTGTGTAATGGCAGGGTGCACCAACTCATTGTTGTTGGTGAATTTTCTCATCAAGCTAAGCACATATGTATGATTATATATAAATTTTGTAATGTTTTTTGATGACTCAACAACATAGTTGACAAAGGAAATTTTCCCTATGTCCTCCAACATCAAACCAATACAATGTTCAGTACAAAGTGTCCAAAATAAAGTATGATGTCTCTCCATAAGCATCCTTCCAACAACAACATAATTTGTAGCATTGTCTGATATGACTTGGACAACATGTTCTGCACCCACCTCCAAAATAAACACATCCAACAAATCACATAAAGTTTTTGCATCTTTGATATGTGAAGATGCATCAATATATTTCATAAATATTGTCCCATTGGGACAACTAACCAAGAAGTTTATAAGGGTTCTCCCCTTTGGTCGGTCCAACCATCTGACATCACAGTGCATCTTGTTTGTGCCCATGATGCCCTAAACTCCTCCAATATTTTGGTGCAGTCAACCTTTTCATTTTGAAGAATTCGGACTCTAAAGTCATCATAAGAAGGGATTTTGTACCCTAGGCCAATAGTTGCAATAGCATCAGCAGCAGACTGGAAAAATGGATTAGTCCTTGCAACGCTGAAAGGAATATCACTCCAAAGGAAAAAATTGGCCAACAACTTGTCAGCTTGTTCTTTCTCAGTTTTTTTAAACATTGAAATGATAGATGCTTGTGACCCAGGTGTGGTTCTAGAAACAAAAAAATTATGAGGCAGCTACCGAGTTGGTTGTAGATATTGATGTTGAAGTAGAACCAGTGCCACTTCCTTGTTCACCCGAGCCTAACACCGTCTTTGCTAGTTTCTTCTTCATTTCTTCTTTGGCCTCTCTATTGTGCTCTAAACTTTCCAATGATCTCATGGCTCTTTAGATGATTTGCGGATTTTTATTTGAGCAAGGCCCTACATCAAATCCAGGTATTTGTGCAAGGTGATACTTCAATCTATAAACTCCCCCTAATATATGTTGCCCACACAACTTGCAAAACAAGTTTATTCTATCAAACCCTCTATCAGGTTCACCAAATTCCCACAGAGGGTCCAATTTCCTGGGCATGTTTGTAACTTGGTTGAAATCTTGACTCTTGAGTTTTAAATTTGTAAGATCAAGTTTGAACTTTGAAGTTGAATGGTGAACCTATGGCAAAATAAAGATTGCAAGTTACAAAAACTAAAAAAAATTACATACATGAGTAACATGACAAAACAAACAAACAAAAACACCATCAAATCAACTCAAAAATATTTGATAAACCAATGGGTTATCCAAACCCAACCAAAAACCAAAAAAACTAAAACAAAACACATAAATTTGGTGCCCATACCGGTTTTCCAGAGAAAATTGATCCTCTCGTCAGCGCTCAATCCACCAGGGGTTTTGAGTCGTTTTCTCCTCCAATCAGCACCCAATCAACCAAGATTTTTCTCCAAGCTCACTCCCAATCCACCACTGCCGCTGTCTGATCAAATGAATAAAAAAAAAATCATTTTTTTGGTGTTTATAACCCGTTGTCCGCCGGCCCGACGATAAAAACACATAGAATTGTGATAACAACGATTTTATCGCAATAATTTAAAAAACTCACGCTAAAAAAAACCCGCGTAAAAATCCTCCGATTTTATTGTCGTTTTGAAAAAATCGCAATTTTTATCGCGAGTTTCGCATCACTACTACTCATAAGTAGAAACTCATTTGAAACAAGAAATGAGAGAAGAACATCCCCTCGATATTTCAAATTCCCTGTAGGTTATTAATCAAATTATTTGGTTGTGTAATACTTTTATGGTTGCAATGCATGTAAGGTTGCTACTAATACTTTTGATTTCTACATATGTATTCGGCAGGTATTCTGCCATTTATCTAACCAACGTATGCAAAATGTATCCCCCCATAGCCCTCGTTTAGACTCCTTTATATTTGTAGATGTAGAACAACGCATTTTACGAAGATATGTATCAATATCATTAATTCCATGTAACTCGTATAGAAAATCAAATGCTAGTTCATATTGACATGACTCTACTGCTTCAACATCATTATTGTTTAAGAAAAATAGAAAATGTTATATTAACCCTTCGCAGATGACTTGAAGTATAATGAAAATGTAGAAGCACTTCAAATGTGTCAAATAAATAATCCCCTAGAGTATATGAAAATGCATCTAGTCTAAGGGGACCATTTCTTTTTAATACGAAATAAATGTTGTCAAGCACAATGCATTGTAATTTCATATGGTAACTGTCAACATATATTATTTCTTCCATCATTTTCAAGTGCTTATCAGAGTTTCGTTGTGCAATTGTCTTCGCGAAAACTTAATTACCTTAGCAAATTTTTCTATTGCTCCTATCTATAGATTTTCGGAAAACATTGATGAGATGAGCAATGAATGAAGATCTTCAAATTGATGAAAAACATCAAGACAACATTAATCAAGGTTTGGAAATAGTGAGTTGGTACCTTATGTAGGAAATCATGCTATGGTTCCATATGAACGGCCATTTCATCCTTTGAAAAAGGAAAAAACCTCGACCATGAGTTGACTTGGATATTGAGACAAGCATAGCTTGGCGAGTCCTAATGGGTAAGGCAAGTGATCATGATAAAAAAGCAATGGAAGATGGGTTAGAGAGCTAAGGTGGGAGGAAGAAAGAAATATTTTCAAAGGACGAGTTGAATATTTCATAGCTCGCATGCATTTAGTACAAGGTATATACAAATTTCAGCTAAACTACTCTTTTATATCTTATGGAATTTTTGCAAATGTTACTATGCTTCTAGGTAAAAATATTATTTATTAATGACAAGCTAGCTTTATAATTTCCATGGTCCACATGCTCATGATTTCATTTATGGTATCCCAACCAAGCTCCTAATAACCAACCCTTAAGAAAATTCAACTTGATCTTTGGAAAGAACAGAAATAGTTAAACCATGTTTAGCTCTACTATGAATACCCTGTCAATAGGAGAAGCCCTATCCCATACAACGATTTCCTCATTGCAACACATACTTTTTAAATATGTTTCCAACACAAACATAAGAACCTACATTCCTGAGAGCAACCTAGATATTAAAGATAATACTAACAAGAACCTTGGCCAACAATCTGTAGCGCAGTGTCACAATCTGTAAAATAGCAATTGCACTGTCAAGGGAACCAAAAAAGTGGCCAACTATTTCACTTGTTGAAATTGTAGTTGACTATAGTGTGTGTAAGTGTCAGATATCAACCCCTTCGTAGGGATCAATGTGTGCAGTGTCAGATATCATCCCCTTCATAAGGATCAATGTATGCATTGTCTGAAGTTAGCACCTTCTAAGGTGTCGATAATGCAATTTGTTTATTTAATTACTTAATAGTTCTAACAAAAGGGAAAAATAAATTCACTTACATAATTATTTTAACCAATCCAAAATTTATTTGGAAAAAAAAAACATTTTATTATATTTTTTTAAATAAAAATGAAAAATTTAGAAATTTATTATAATTTTTTAAATAATTTAAGTCGAAACAATAATTTAAAAAACCCTTGGTTCAAACGATTTCACTGTGAAAATCAAGAACTACCAAAAAAATGAACAGTTTTGTAGGTAATATCAACCATTGTACTAACCAGTTGATAAAATATGGGTTATGCTCTCATATCTTTTAAAAACTTCCACTACAAATTAAATCAACGTAGGGATATATTTTGGGGCATGCCATAGATTAATATGTCTTAATACAAAACCATACATTTAATATTTAATCCTAGATATTTAACCCAAAGGAGGTAAAAAATTGATCTTGTGCCAACACCCAAATTGTCAACAAACAATACCAAGTCAAGTCTATCAATTTATAATCATATTGGATAAACCCCTTAATCTACAAAATAATACAATTATCAACAAGAAATACCAAGTCAAGACTATCAATTTATAATCTCACTAGATAAACCCCATAATCTACAAAATAATGCAGGATATATAATCCTTAGAATCAAACAATTTTATAATGAAACATAAGGAACCATTTAATAATAATAATAATAATCATATTATGGTGAATATCAAGCAATGTATGAGGTGGGAAATATGGGTTATTCTCTCATATCTTTAAAACACTTCCATGGGAAATTAAATCAACGCAGGGAAATGATTGGGGGCAATCCATATCGTTTCAAATTCCAATGTCAACAATTTAATTTCCTTTTTACTAATTGGCAGACTAAAGTTCCATTCCATAAAATTTTAAGCACCATCTTGGGGATTTTATGAGGGTCATTTCTATCAGTGTTGTGAAAATCGCGATCAAATCGCGATTTTTATCTTTTTTCTGATCAAATTGCGATTTTTATATGAAAAAATCGCGATAATTTTTTTTGCCGATTTTTTCAAAAAATCGCGATTTTTTCTTAAAAAATCGTGGGAGGTCACGGAAGCGGATTTTTATAGCATTTTTTGGATTTTCATGCGCTCATTTGCACAGTCGCGCGCGGAGGGAGGAGGAGCTATTGGAGACCAAGCTGAAGAGGGTTTTCAGCCAAATCTAAGTGCTTAGAGGAGAAAATCAAGAGGAGACCACCGATTTCTCCATAGAAACGGTATGAGGATTAATTTTTTTTTGTTTTCATTGTTTAAAAACATTGTTTTTGTATGTTTTTCATTGTTTTTGGATGGGAAACTTGGTATGAGCACCATTTTTCTTTTGTTTTCATTGTTTTTAAAGAATTATTTGTATTTCTTCATTGTTTTGGGTTGGGTAACTTGGTATGACTATGGGAACCAATTTTTTTTTGTTTTCATTTTTTTAAACATTGTTTATGTTTTTTAATTTTTCATTGTTTTTGCCATTTGGTTGGGTAACTTGGGTTTGGAATGGTTGTGTAATTTGCATTTGAAACTTTGAACTTTGGAATGGTTGTTTTAGGTTGGGTTATGGGTAGCTTGAATTTTCATTCAATCATCAATGTAAAAATTAAAAATTAAAATACTAAATTGTAATTTGTAAATTTCTAACTTGTAATTTTGTAAATGCTAAATTGTAATCCTAATCCTTATTAAGTTATTTTCCCATAGGTTCACAACTGCACCAAAACACCATTCAAGACTTCAAGTTTGCAATTTCAAAGTTCAAAAACAAACATGCCAAGGAAATTGGATCCTTTCTGGGAATATGCTATACCTCGTGCTCCGAATGACAGACAAAACTTGAGTTGCAAGTTGTGTGGAAAGGAGATGTACGGGGGGGTGTACAGGTTGAACTTTCACCTTGCACAAATCCCTGGACATGATGTGGGGCCCTGTATAAATACAAATGTTGAACTTATCCAAAAAGCCATGAGAGCATTGGAAGAATTAGAGCAGACTAGAGAGGCCAAAGAAGAACTCAACAGGCAACTAAAAAGGTTTGCTGAAGGAAGTGGGCCAAGTGGCACTCGTTCTATTGTAGCACCAGTCAATCTGGTAGCTGCATCATCATTTTTTGTTCCTCGAACCACACCTGGTTCACAGCCATCTATCAGTTCAATGCTAAAAAGAACTGATAAAGAACAAGCTGACAGGTTGATGCAAAATTTCTCCTCTGGAGTGATATTTCTTTCAGCATTGTAAGGAATAATCCATTTTTCCAACCTATTGTTGATGCTATTTCCAGTGTTGGCCCGGGGTACAAAATCTCTTCTTATCATGATTTTAGAGGCCGAATTCTTCAAAATGAAAAGCGTGACTGCACCCAAAGATTGGAGGATTTTAGGGCATCTTGGGCACAAACAGGATGCACTGTTATGTCAGATGGTTGGACTGACCAAAAAGGGAGAACCCTTATAAACTTCTTGGTTAGTTGTCTCAAGGGGACTATGTCTATCAAATCTATTGATGCATCTGCACAAATCAAAGATGCAAGAACTTTATGTGATTTGTTGGATGTGTTTATTTTGGAGGTGGGTGAACAACATGTTGTCCAAGGCATAACGGACAATGCTACAAATTATGTTGCTACTGGTAGAATGCTTATGGAGAGGCATCCTACTTTATTTTGGACACCTTGCGCTGCCCATTGTATTGATATGATGTTAGAGGACATAGGGAAAATTCCCTTTGTCAAAGATATTGTTGACTCATCAAAAAGCATTACAAAATTTATATATAATCATACATTTGTGCTTAGCTCGATGAGAAGATTCACCAACAACAAAGAGTTGGTGCGCCCCGCCATTACACGGTTTGCCACGAGTTTCATATCTCTTCAATCCCTCTTGAATTCTATGTGGGATGTGAAGAGAATTTTTCTTTTAGAGGAGTGACGTGCTTTGTCAATGAGCCGCAAACCAAAAGGAGAGGCTGTATGCATACTAGTTTCATACCAGGAAGACTTCTGGGCGGGAGTGCAGGAGGTGTGCGCCGTTACTGAACCTTTGGTAAAGGTTCTTCGGTTGGTTGATGGTGAGAAGCCCGCAATGGGTTATTTGTATGAAGCCATAGACAGGGCCAAAGAAGCCATTCGGGCCTACTATGATGATAAGGGAGATGATGGGTTTCAAAAACAACTCCTTCTATGGGGAGTGATTGATGAGCGATGGAACAACACACTCCATCGTCCCATTCATGTTGTTGGGCTTTTCTTGAACCCTGCATTTTCTTATGCATGTGGGTTTGATTTTGATGCTGAGATCATGGATGGATTATTATCTTGTGTCCAGAAGATGGTGCGATCTCCAGAACAACGTATAGAGATCTCTAAACAAATTGAGACATATAAGATGGCAGGTGGCACATTTGGCTTTGAGATGGCTATCACTGATAGGATGATTAAAATGCCAAGTATTTTTTAGTTTGTAACTTTGTTTCAAATTTCATTGTCTCTTCAAATTCCATTTTCTTCTTATGTTTATTTAAAAATTTATTTGTAATTTTGTTGTAGATGCATGGTGGAAAATGTATGGTGGTAGGGTACCCCTTCTGCAAAAGCTTGCCATTCGCATCCTCAGCCAAACATGCAACTCCTCAGGATGTGAATGCAACTGGAGTGTATTTGAAAAAATACACAACAAGAAGCGCAACAGGTTAACACTTAAACATTTAAAATATTGCAAATTTCCAAATAAATTTTTGAATTCATTAAACAATATTTTTTTAATTATTAATTATTATTTCATGATCTTTGTACAGGTTGGAGTCCCAACAACTTAATGACATGGTATCTACGTCTACTACAATCTTCGATTGTGGGTGAGGCAACTTGAGAGGACACCTGATGTGGATGCCATCTCATTGGATGGGATTGACACCACTGCTGCATGGAGGGTTGAGGCTGAGAGGCCTCTCATGGATTCTGCTGATGATTGGTTAGTGCAGGATGTAGTGGAGGGGGAGGAGGAGCAGGAGCAGGAGGAGAAGCAGGTGGAGGAGGAGGAGGAGGAGGAGGAGGTGACACCACCTGCCCGGGCTACCACTACTACTAGTAGAGGACGTGGTCTACCTCGTATAGCTCCTACTTCTAGCTCTTCATCTTCTAGAGCACATCAGACTCCACTGCCATTTCTACTAGCACGGGCACCAGCATCTACATCTAGAGGGAAAGGGAAAGTTGTGGCATTTTCTCGCAAGAGTGGCAGAGGAAATCAATAGGATTAGACTTTTATTTTATTGTATATGACATTATGACATGATGAGATACATTATCATATTTTTTGTTGATATTTTGAGGCTGAGTTGGGACTCAGGAGTTAGGACTTACTATTCAGGACATGATTCAATGTTATGTGTGATTTTAGCGCTAGAAATGATATTAAACATCTTATATATTAGTTTTTTTATCATATTTATGTGTCAATGTATTTATTTTATGTTGTAGATGGTTTAGATATTAAAAAAAATGAAAAAAAATGAATATTTTTGTACCAAACGATTTTTTCCCGATTTTTTCCTGATTTTTCTGATTTTTTCCGATTCGTTCCCCTCGCCAATTTAATCTCGATCACGATTTTCACAACATTGATTTCTATCACCCGTTTCAGTTTGTAGTGAGTTAGTCTGAAGATGGCACACTGTAATTCTATCAAATTTTACCATTTTCATATTGGTAGAGACATTTATTGACCACAATATTGTAGCACATGCAGATCTAGACTATTTTTCATATCACAGCAGCGTTGAGCATCCCTTAAAGTCTCAGATTGATCTAGCTGACAGCGATGATGTTAGGTGACAACGATGAAATACATCATCAATGTGTAGAGAAGCACCCATGTATCAATGAGACGTTTTCATTATGGATCAACATCCTTCCAGCTATGAATCATGAACATTTTTATCAGAGTCGCATGTGGGAATTGATCCACATGATGACTTTAATTACGAGCTGATGATTCCTAATATTTGTAATGTATGTTTGAATTTGCATGATATTTCCTTTATTATTTATATACATATTGCTCATAGAGAAGTGAAGAGGTTGAGAAAAAAGGTAATATATAATGTTATTGAGGTGTTTTACACACCTCAGATGGACAACTTTGTTGACATCAAGACCATGAAAATATTCTTTCACCCATTTTTATTATTAGAATATAAATTTGCGTTTGTCTTAATGGATTGGCAATAATCAATGTTAGAAGTTAGAACATCTACAAAAGTAATACATTGATATGAATTTTCTTTACAAGACTATTATGCTTCAGTCCTTTATGAATCAAGTACGCTCAATTCTATATTGATTCCATACTGTTTGTGGTGCTTGTTGTGGCTACATTTTTACAATTATTTTTATCAAACAATTGTTGTTTTAACATTTCATCGAATATTCTATTCACGAGTTTGTATCATCAATAATAAAGGATTGCCTCCTTAGGCACCATCCATGAAATGAGGAGAAATCTTTGAGTATTTATCTTTGAGTATTTCCCAAGGATATGTTATGTAGTAATCTTAGTTAAGCTTCAAATAGAAAAGCTGGAAAAAGAAAGAGCCATCCATGACCATGGATGACGATGCTGAAGAAAATCTTGTAAGCTGAATCGCAAGTAGGGGAGCAGAAGAGTGGTTTTAAAGCTTGTGGACAGCTCTAGCCTACTATCAACAGACAGTGGTGGCAAGTTACATAAAATAAATCTTCAAAAGAAAGAAAGAAAAAAAGGGAAAAAAATTAAGGCCATGATGGGATTTCTTCATGCAAGGGATAGAAACACAGATATGGCATTGTTATCATAGAAATGACATATGAACAACACAGGCTAAACAATGTTAAACCCCAAGAAATGTCACAAAAACCCACTGGCACATACCTGTGAAACAAAGCTGGACTTCAAAGGCTATAACAATTCATTGCTCTCAAACTCTAATGTATAAATAATATATTCCTGAAACCACCTAAAATGCCACACTTAAAAGAGGTAAAGGCAGATATTTTACAAAATAAACCTATAAGATGCCACACTCAAAAGAGGTAAAGACACAGCTTTTGCAAAAGAAACTTGTAAGACACCTATAAGACTTGCAAAATTTTCACATACAAAAAAGAATTGGTAATTAAATTAAATATAATTCAACATGTATAACCCTGTGGACCCACAATTTTTCCACTTGTCTGCTATGTGGGCCTAGGGCCTACGAATTTACTACTCGTCTCTCTTACATTCCCAACATGTATTCTTCCTAGCTAGGTGGTTGCTTTATTCCTTAATTATTGTATACTTCCTAGCTAGGTGGTTGCTTTATTCCTTAATTCGTGTCTACATCCTAACTAGGTGGTTGCTTTATTCCTTAATTCATTGATTGCATTCCCGATGCAGTCTGTGCCTTGTGGTGGGTAGAGGGTGAATTCCTCGATAATTGACCTAATGAAAAAATTGAGTTATCAGCCCTGATTCCTATGCCTCAGACAGCGTATTATTACACAGGAATATTAGAGACTTTCTAGGCTTTCAACCCAGGAGAAGTAGTCCTTAAAACCTTAGCGGCCTTCTCTGAAGTTTGTAATGACTTCAGGGTTTTCAAATGGTAATTTCTCCTCAAAATATGGATGAAAATATTCTCATAGATGACTCAAATCTTTCTGCAAAACCAAAGTTAATGACATGATAACAAAACAAATGAGCCTACCTCCTCAAAATCTTGTGATAAGCAAGAAAAGGTTATACATTTATAGAAAATTTTGCAATGAATTATGTATAATTTCAAGCCTTAAATCTTTAATATTTCTGTGAACACCTTCTAGATAATTTGCTTCAGTTCTCAAAGAGTATGTGGCCCTCCTAAAGGCTCATGACTAGGAGAGGTTAGGCCTCCAACGCCTGCAGCTACCCTTTATAAGTTCAGACCCTAGTATGCTTATGGCTGGGGTAATTAGCCTAAATGGATCTACAACCAAGAACAGAATGGAAAAAATTGCTAACAACTAGCAAAAATAGGCCCTGCAATCAAACTTCTGTTGAGGGAAATTTGAGCGGGCAGGTTTTATTTGGCTGCTCGTCCCTCTTAATATGGGTACTGACTTAGGTTCTTTCTCTACATTGTTGACCACTATAATCAAAGTTGTATCAGTGCAGTGAAAATAAATGAGAGTCGTCATAATCAGTGTTGTAAGCAGAAGTAAACAACTTGTGTTTTTTTTCAACATAAGATTGTGGGGGTTTTGTGAAACGCACCTGATTTGTAGGGAGACTTTGATATCCATATCCTTAATTTCATTTTCTTTCTGATATTAGAGATGTGTGTCTTGACATTGCTTTAGGTCATTTTGCATTTCCCCTTCAAACTGTCCACCTACGGAGTTAGTTCTTCGCGGATCGTACTTCCCCCTTCGCACTCTCAAAATTACCAGGTCCAAGGCCATGTTCACAGAGGAGAATCTGCCTTTGATAAGGCCATGTTGTAGGAAAACTTGATATAGTGATAGTCGGTTTTCCTTGATTATAGCCGCTAGTAACCGATTGTCATTGCCTCAAGGCGTGGTCTTTGCCAGAAGGCTAATTTTGAATAAGAGTTTCAACCCTGGTGGATCAATATGCCTCTGAACCCTGATAAAAAAGGGTTAGATATTGAAAAACCTGCATCTGAGAACGTTTTGAGATGGAACAAACAAACCAACTTCAGGGCATGGCTCTTCATCTATTGCTTGATCCCACTAGGGTCAACATCGATATCGATCAGTGGAGGAACTGGGTGGGGCAAAGCCAATTGGACCAAGATCATTCCAAGAGGACTTAACCAGAAGTCCTTGCCAGGAGGCCTAGCTAGAAGTCCTTTCCAGGAGGCCTAGCTAATCAGAGCCAGGAAGTCATTATTGGGGCATCCAGCGTTCGTTTCTTCAGTGGATTTTTTTTTATTCGTTATCTCATCGGGGTTTCCGGTGCTCATCTTCGTCGCATCTTGTTTCTCCTTTCCATTTTCCTTCCCCTTTTGCTTGAGATCTTTGAAGCAGTTAGGCAACATCCTCTCGAGCTCGTTGAAGAGGTCTTTGAGCTCCTTCTATTCAACGGTGAAGTTCACCAAGGCAGAAGAATGGGATTGCAGCTCCAAAAACGCCTTCTACAGTCGCTCCTCCAATTAAATTCCCCTACCACCATGGTTGTTGATATCGAACTTGCTATGACATGAACACTAGATATTTAATTTCTTTGAGCTAAAATAAGGGTATAAACCTGCACGGATATCGGTAAAACTGTGTTATAAAACTCTGCCCCACAACTTTACATGCCCCTCCCTGCTTCCTTTGGCCTTTAATATCTCTCAATCCCAGCTGAAAACATCGTATCCATCTTTGTATTTGCACCATGTGGCAGCCGAACACACCGTACCCATCTTTGTATTTGCACCATGTGGCTGCAAACTATTCCATGGGTTTAGGTATCTCATGGGTATGAAACCTTTATATCTTTTAATCTTTTGTTTTCTTTATATTTTTGTTTTTTTCGCCTTGAGATGTGGATTGGATCAAATTAACTTTGGCTGAAATGAGTTTGTCGCGACATTTTATTGCATTGGATAAGCTAAGCTTGCAATAATAGGTCCATCTTTTTACGATCAAAACCTTCGCTAAAAATTCAATAGGTAAAAAAACCACCGTAAAAATTTGGTTAAACCGTAATTAAGTGGAAAAAAACTGGTCAATGGAAGATTTAATTGAGTGTCCGTCCAATAAGATAAAATTCAATAGATAAAAATAACCACTGTAAAACTTTGGTTAAACCGTAATTAAGTGGAAAAAAATTGGTTAATGGAAGATTTAATTGAGTGTCCATCCGATAAGATAATAGTCACCGGAGGTGGCCAAAATGGTTGTGTCCAATTCTGTTAAAATGGGGACTTCCTTTTTCTAAGAAGCATGGATGGAAAAAGTGACCCTGTCGACATATTTCGGAGAAGAATTGGCAACTAAATTTTGTTTATTTCACAGTTCACAAATTATAATCACCAGCAAACATAAAAAAATGTCCAACAAAATGCACCAACGCATAAAAAGAAATTGTCCAGCCAAATTCTTGCATGTAATCTTGTCTTCTTTCTTTTTAGATTCATTTACTTTGTCTATATCTATTTTATTCAACTAACTAGCTGCATAACCCCGTAATTAATTAATTAGAGGATGCAAATTGCAGGAAGTCATCCTTGCTCTACTACTAGCTTGGTAGGCATAAAGCTTCAAAGTGAAGCTTGCGACTCACAGTCCACAATATGGGCTAATATCTGAGGGAAGAAATGGAGAAAAAAAAAACGAATGTGTAATTACATATATAAGACCAAATTACCAACTATAGACCCAACAGACTCAATTGTATATGACCAAATGTTTTGTTCTAATGTGGGAGCCGCTAGTTTGGGAGGGGAAGACAACCACATTTGGGGTTTACTTGGGCACTCATTTACAAGGTTTATTTTGCACTCATGTAGGTTCCCTTTCTAGTTACTGCACTCGCGATCAATTTATTTTCTTCTGTATTATGTTTGAGTAAAAACAAATCCATCCAGGTGTATCTTCACTCGACTGGGGCAAACATGTTATGAGGAGACAGGTCGGTCATATAACATTTACAGAGGAAGAAAAGTTGGGACATGTAGCTTGCATGCAAGCCAGGGAGCCTATTAGATTTATTTTTTATTAATTGTGAAAGCTAAATAGAGATTCTTAATATGCAGAATTAGAATCGAATTTCAACAATGCTAAATCTGAACTTAATGCGGAATTAAAAATTACTTATTGTAAAGAGTCATAAAAACTGGATGCCCAAGGATACTTACCTCTAGCCATTGATGCTTGCTCACCAATTGCAAACAAATGAAATTTCCCAAAACAGTAATATCACTCGAGAGATAGTGGAGCACTCCTCCTCCTTTCTTAAATTTGACTATCTGAAGAACTCAAATGTCTTTTGAAGAATGCTGGAAATACTTTCTACAAAGGAAAATCTTGAATACTGGCTAGAAAAATAGGTCCAAACGAGGTGTATTTACAGCGTTATAGCAGCACCCTTACTACCAAT